>JALMGJ010000026.1:2123393-2513393 GCA_023362775.1 Charina bottae
AAATGCACTGAAGTTGTACTGTGAGCTCTGCCTTGGGTTTTAACACAGTTTAAAAACTATCCAAAAAGGAGAAAGAAGAAGGAGAAGGAGAAGAAGGAGAAGAAGATGACCTTCCTTCCTTCCTTCCTTCCTTCCTTCCTTCCTTCCTTCCTTCCTTCCTTCCTTCCTTCCTTCCTTCCTTCCTTCCCTCCCTCCCTCCCTCCCTCCCTCCCTCCCTCCCTCCTTCCTTCCTTCCTTCCTTCCTTCCTTCCTGAATTTGATACTGTCATGAAAGAAAAAAGAAAAAGAAAAGTATTATTGTAACCCGCCCAGAGTCCCTTGCATGGGAGATGGGCGGGGAATAAATTGGAATAATAAATCTAATCTGGAATGTGCTACGCAGGTTGCAGTTGGTGATAATGGTGGTGATTTATGTATTTATTTTCTTACTTCCTTACAAGGCTTATAAGGCACCCAAATCCACCTACTCTGAGTGGCATACAAGTCCCCAATTCTGTAATTTGGTTAAAACAATACGCAATAGTCAAAATTAAACCCCAAAACTTAAAAGTTTAAATATTTATGTGCAGGAGGAGTCAAACATGCCAAAACACAGAATTACATGATTGCTTATCCAGAGGGACAGTCATAACAGCTTTGCCCCGAAGTGCATCGTGAGGATGTCAGCCTACTCATTCCTGGAACGTAGGGAGGGGACCATGGTAGGTCAGGCCAGGATCCGGCTGCTTTTGCAGAACATGCTTAACCTGGTTATTTATAAACATTGTGGCTGCATTCAGATTGGGTCCCCGATAGGGGAGATGGGCGGTAATATAAATTTAATAAATAAATAAAATAAAGATCAGTTAGTTTTTTTGTGACTTAGCAAATAGTGTGACCTGCCCAGCTGCCAATTCAACTTACGGACAGACCCCCAAAATAGGCTAATTCCAGAACCAGGTTAAACGTGTGAACAGAGTTACGTAGCCCGGACTTGCGTGCTCTGGTAGCCAACACCTCTCTAAGATTTTAGGCACAAAACTGTCTTTCTCACCACCTGGTTCTTCCATCTAGCTTCAGCCTGGAATTTTCACATGCTAGAAGACACACCTTTCCCATTTCTAAGCCTCCTGGCAGCTCTATAAAATACTGAGGTATCGAGGTATCCCTTCCTTCCTTCCTTCCTTCCTTCCTTCCTTCCTTCCTTCCTTCCTTCCTTCTCCCTTCCTTCCTTCCTTCCTTCCTTCCTTCCTTCCTTATTTCATCACTCCTTCCTTCCTTCCTTCCTTCCTTCCTTCCTTCCTTCCTTCCTTCCTTCTTTCCTTCCTTCCTTCTCCCTTCCTTCCTTCCTTCCTTCCTTCCTTCCTTCCTTCTCTATTTCATCACTCCTTCCTTCCTTCCTTCCTTCCTTCCTTCCTTCCTTCCTTCTCCCTTCCTTCCTTCCTTCCTTCCTTCCTTCCTTCCTTCCTTCCTTCCTTCTCTATTTCATCACTCCTTCCTTCCTTCCTTCCTTCCTTCCTTCCTTCCTTCCTTCTCTATTTCATCCTTCCTTCCTTCCTTCCTTCCTTCCTTCCTTCTCTATTTATTCCTTCCTTCCTTCCTTCCTTCCTTCCTTCCTTCCTTCCTTCTCTATTTCATCACTCCTTCTTCCTTCTCTTTTTCCTTCCTTCCTTCTTTCCTTCCTTCCTTCCTTCCTTCCTTCCTTCCTTCCTTCCTTCCTTCCTTCTTTCCTTCTCTATTTCATCACTCCTTCCTTCCTTCCTTCCTTCCTTCCTTCCTTCCTTCCTTCCTTCCTTCCTTCCCTATTTCATCACTCCTTCCTTCCTTCCTTCCTTCCTTCCTTCCTTCCTTCCTTCCTTCCTTCCTTCCTTCCTTCCTTCCTTCCTTCCTTCCTTCCTTCCTTCCTGTGCTTATGACTGCCTTAACCTAGCAATCATTACAGAACATAGAATCCTACGAAAGATCCAGTGAGGCTATCTAGTTCAACCTGAGGGGTCTAAAAAATCAAGTTGGTGCCTGCAACTGTCTAATTCAGTGTTTCTCAACCTTGGCAACTTTAAGTGTGTGGACTTCAACTCCCAGAATTCTGGGCATTGAAGTCCACCCGTCTTAAAATTGAGAAGGTTGAGAAACACAGTTTGAGAGTTGGGCAGCCTTATCCATTTCTAAAATAAATGAATATATAAGTAGCCAGAATTCCAGAATATGATTTCATTCTGTTTCCTGTGAGGAAGAAGTGGGGAAGGTCTGTTTGAATCCGCCACCTTTTGCATTTTACTGATGCTGCAGCACCGGGAGACCGAAGTGATGTTGTGCCTGAAATCACTGGCCAGGAGGACAGAATACTTGGAGGGAAAGGCGCTCGACTCACAGTAGCCCACGCAGGCCTGGACGGTGCGGGCCCCACGGCAGGTGCCCTGACGGTCACTCCGGATGGTGACGTTGAAAGCTGGCGAGAAGAAGAAAACGAAGAACAGCCTCAGTTCCTTTTCCCCAGTGGGCAGACTACAACTCCCATCATGTTGATGGGTGGCATGGGAGTGGTAGTCAAGCAGGTCCCCAAGCAGGGGTCCCCAACCTGTGGGCCAAGGCCTGTTGGGAAGTGGGCCGCGGGGCTCCTGCCTGCAAACCCCGCCCCCCGGTGCGCGCGATTGGCTCCCGCCTGCAAACCGCGCCCCCCCCCCCCCCCGGTCCGTGGAAAAATGTTCTTCCACGACCGGTCCCTGGTGCCGAAAAGGTTGGGGACCGCTGCCCCAAAGTACTCATTTGAGGGAAGCAGATTTATCATATCTTTGAGCTGTTGGTTTTTAAGCTGGAACCATCTGGAGTTTGGATTTGGAGAACGGCAAACAGAAAGGGCTAATTAAGGTCACTTCATGGACACATCCATACAATTTTCCTGGGCAACAGGGTTGCTTTTTCATGTTCTCAGTCTAGCCGATGCATGTGGCATTTCCTGGTGGCCTCCCATCCACAGACTAACCAGGCATGTCTCCCTTTAATTTCCAAGAGCACAGAAGGGTGGGCTCAGGATGCCACCTGCTGACATCCTCTAATGCAGCGTTTCTCAACCTTGGCCACTTTAAGATGGGTGGACCAACTCCCAGAATTCCTGTGTGCTGGCTGGGGAATTCTGGGAGTTGAAGTCCACCCATCTTAAAGTGGCCAAGGTTGAGAAACACTGCTCTAATGAAACCCCATGCATTGTCCTAAGGCAGCACGGCCTTAAATCATGATTAAATGATTTAAAGTCTTCGGGCACCAAATCCTTGTGCTAAATAAATCATGGCTTAGGCTTAAGTGTGCTATGTGAACCTTGTCCAGTGTAGTTTACTCAGGAAACCATGTTTAAACAAACCATGGCACAATGCAATGCATGAACCAGAAGGCTCTCCCGGTCAAAGAAGTCCAGGTTTCTTTCTTTCCCACCCTCTTTCGATCCCAACAGCTCCCTGTGTGAGTCTGTCTGTCCGTCCGTCCCCCCTGCATCTTACAGTGCAGATGGCAACCAAGTCTAGCCGCTTTGTAGGCCCAGCCTTCTGGGGCCAACAGGTAAGAGAAGACGGCAGCGAAGAAGAACGCCGGCATTTCTCTGGAATCTCTGAAAAACAGAGGTTCATCATTGGCAAAACGCGACACAAAGTCACAGCAGGTGCGTGAAAAGAAGTGTTGCGTAGCAGTTCATCCATGCTTTTGACCAACAGTAAAGTTCAGGTTCAAATTTCTGCACAGCCAGCATTTCTCAGCCTAGCCAAGCTACCTTCCAAGGTGGTTGTTACAGAGAAATTGTTCAAGTTATATGCACCGTAAAAAGGTAAAGGTTCCCCCCGCACATTTGTGCAGTCGTGTCCGACTCTAGGGGCCAGTGCTCATCTCCATTTGTTAGCTGAAGAGCCAGCGCTGTCCGAAGACGCTTCCGCGGTCATGTGGCTGGCATGACGCACGCGGAACGCTGTTACCTGCCCACCGAAGTGGTACCTATTCATCTACTTGCACTTGCATGCTTTCGAATTGCTAGGTTGGCAAGAGCTGGGGCGAGTGCGGGAGCTCACTCCGTCACGCGGGGCTAGGGATTCGAACCTCCGAACTTGCAATCTTCCAATCGACAAGCCTGGCGTCTTACCCGCTGAGCCACCGTACCCAGATCCAAAATAGAACAGAATAATTAACTGTTGGCACTTTTCCAAATGTAATAATGCAATTTGCAATCTCGATTATGGGAAGAGTATCCAGAGAAAAGCATGTTTGGGGAAATTACTTGCAAAAAAAGTGTGCACAGTAGGAAAATATATGTAACAAAAGAAACAAATTAAAATTGATATTTATTTAATATCAATATATTAATACATTTAATAAAATTTAATATTTTGTTCGGAAGTTTAACATCCTCAGGGGAGAAATAGGGTAGAAAAATAGGGTTAGAAAATTTAAAGTTGGGTGAATCCCATCCTTACCTGCTGAAAAAGAAAGGAATCGGAAAAATAGGTCCCATAAATTCCTGAAAGGACGTCAGGATAAAAGTGTAATAAAAATACAGGTAGTCCTCATTTAACAACCACAATTGGGACCAGAATTTTGGTTGCTAAGCAAAGCGGTCATTAAGCAAAAGTGACCTGATTTTATGACCATTTTGCAGTGGTCGTTAAGTAAATCACCACAATTGTTAAATGAACCATGTGGTTGTTAAGCGAATCACATGCTTCCCCATAGATTTTGCTTGCCAGAAGCCATCTGGGAAGGTCAAAAAGTACGATCATGTGACCATGGGATGCTGTGACAGTCATAAGTGCGAGGACTGGTCGTAAGTCGTTTCTCAGCACCGTCGTAAGTCCGAACTGTCGCTAAATGAATGGTCATTAAGCGAGGACTACCTGTAAGCTGAATCCTAAGGACCCATCCCCATAAAAGTCTGTGTGGCGTGGCAATTCATTCACGGTCAGGACTTAGCAACAATTATTTATTTTTAATTGGCAGTAATACAGCCTTTCCAACTTGAACACCTTCCAGATGTGTGACTGTGAACCCCAAGAATCCCCCAGGCTGTATGACCCTTGCTGAGCATTCTGGGAGTTGAAGTCCACCCATCCGGAGGGCCATTAGGGAAGGCTGCACTTGTTGAGATGCTCCGCCAAATGACTTGGCTTTTTCAGAAAAAAGGGCGATAGCCTTGACTGTTCAATTGTGCTTGCTTCGCTGTCCTCCTCCTCCTCCGGTTCACACACGTCACGTTTCTGATAACTCTTTGTTTTCAAAGGACCACAATGCTGAGTCTCGCTTCTGTACAAAACATGGCACCTATTTGGAATGTGGGCCATTGCGAAACTCATGGGTTCTGCAAAAAAGGACCTATTAAAAAAAAAAGTCTTGCCACGTGGAATCCTCCTCGTTCCAACCTGCCAGATTCTTTCCCCAACAGTCATTGGTAATTATGTGCTTAGAGACACACTCAATCCACAATCTTGAAGGCTTTTCCCCCTAAAGCAGTGTTTCTCAATCTTGGCAGCTTTAAGCTGTGTGGACTTCAACTCCCAGAATTCTGGGAGTTGAACACACAGCTTAAAGCCGCCAAGGTTGAGAAACACCGCCCTGAAGAATTGGTTTTGCACTTTGGAAAAGTTGGAGATTCCCCCAAATGCGCTATTATTTCCTGCTTTGTGCTGATTTAGTTACACGAACAAGCCAGGCCTTGCAAATAGACTGATGAACAGATTGTAAACATCGGCTTAAAATCAAGCCTGAAAGGTGTCTCCTCCCTCTTAACTAATCAGCGTGGAGATTTTCAAAAGGAAACCATTCATCAGCAACATAATCCCTCTTGCATGAAATGCTCTGCCTTTTCGGAGTGGGTCTGTCTCATGTGAAACCAAACCGGTGCACCATTTAAAAGCAGGCAGTTTCAAACTGGGTCAAGAAAGCCTTGGATGGGCAACCAGGAAGCCAGGAATGCTTCAGAACAATCCCATTTGCAGGATTGATCCGTGACGCAGTGAAGGGATGAATCGATGGATAATCGGAGTTGCTTCAGCTTTCTTTAACCCAGAGATGGGCTGAGTTAAGCGGATAAAAAATAAAACCGAGAAAAGAAAAGGAAGGAAAAAAAGACCATTAACCCTTGGCAGGAACTTCAGCAGCTGCCAAACAATAAAGGAGCCTCAGTTTTATTCCAACAACATCTTAACAGCAATATGTCTATGAAGGTTCTCAGTCATCCAGGTGGAATTGTCTGTAGCTTGAATCATGTCAACTGGATTTCTATTTTCTCAGTGGAAACGTTTCGCTCCTCACGTTTCCACTGAGAAAATAGAAATCCAGTTGACATGATTCAAGCTACAGATCTTAACAGCAAGTAAATAAAAGTCGAGCAGACTGGTTTCTGTACTGGAGCCACACTGAGTTGAGATGATGGGAATGGCGGGTGTAGTAAACATGCAGGAAAACGCAATATTGGTGGACAGCAAAAGAGATTCAAAGATACTCTCAAAGCTAATTTTAAAAAATGTAATATCAGCATTGAGAACTGGGAAGCCCTAACTCATGAGCGTTTCAATGGGAGGTCAGCCTTTATTAAAGGCGCTACGGACTTTGAAGAAGCACGAGCGCAGGGCGAAAGGGAGAAAAGAGCTAAGAGGAAGGCACGTCAAGCAAACCCTCATCGCGACCGTCTTCCACCCGGAAACCTATGCCCTCATTGTGGGAGGTTGTGCGGATCCAGAATTGGCCTTTACAGCCACTTACGGATCCACTGTTAAGATTTTACCCTTGGAAGACAATCTTACTCGGCTACGAGTGATCGCCAAGAAGAAGAAGAAAAAAAAACATGCAGGGCGCCTGTCAGATAGCTGGACATGCCCATGCAGCTTTTTTGGCTTGAGTACCGTACAAAAGAGGGGCGTGGTGGCTCAGCGGGTAAGATGCCAGGCTTGTTGATCAGAAGATCGCAAGTTCGGAGGTTCGAATCCCTAGCCCTGCGTGCGGAGTGAGCTCCCGCACTAGCTCCAGCTCTTGCCAACCTAGCAATTCGAAAGCATGCAAATGCAAGTAGATGAATAGGTACCACTTCGGTGGGAAGGTAACAGCGTTCCACGTGCCTCATGCAGCCACATGACCATGGAAGCGTCTCTGGACAACGCTGGCTCTTCGGCTAACAAACGGAGATGAGCACCGGCCCCTAGAGTCGGACACGACTACACAAATGTGCGAGGGGAACCTTTATCTTTTTACCGTACAAAAGTGGTTTGGTGTTGCTTCCTTTCAGCAACTATGACATCTCAGTCTAGCTCACAGCCCTGGTATCTCCTGGTGGTCTCCCATCCGATGACAACCATGCACAGGTTTTGAGCTATAGAAGTGGTTTGTCATTGCCCTTGGTCACACATGCTCAACCTAGCCTACCTTGCAGCATGCTGGCTGGGGAATTCTGGGAGTTGTAGTCCACACATCTTAAAGCATGCTGGCTCGGAATTCTGGGAGTTGTAGTGCCTTTTTTCCTGTTATTTCCTATGCAAAGAGCTATATAGATTGGTGAGTGTTCTTTTCGCATGGCATACTCCCTGTTATTATTTATTTATTTATTATTTATTATTTGGATTTATCCCCGCCCATCTCTACCGTGGTAGACTCTTATTATACCAACCACATTTCTCTCCTCTGGACCAGACTAGCCCAAATCAAAATCTAATCCACAAATTGCTTTTTGAGATCCTGTGGAGAGCAATCCCCTTCATGGATCACTGCCTTGTCGTGGCGAAGGGGCTTGCGTAACTCAATGAAGTCAGGTCAAGAAGAACAGGTCATGATGGAGAGTTCTGACAAAACGTGGTCCACTGGAGGAGGGAATGGCAAACCACTCGAGTATCCTTGCCAAGAAAACCCATGGACAGTATCAAAAGGCTAAAAGATATGACGCCGGAAGATGAGCCCCTCAGGTCGGAAGGTGTCCAATATGCTACTGGGGAAGAGCGGAGGGTAATTCCGAGTAGCTCCAGAAAGAGTGAAGCGGCTGGGCCAAAGCCGAAAGGACACTCAGCTGTGGATGTGTCTGGAAGTGGAAGGAAAGTCCGATGCTGTAAAGAACAATATTGCATAGGAACCTGGAATGTAAGATCTATGAATCAAGGTAAGCTGGATGTGGTCAAACATGAGATGACAAGATTGAACATCGACATCTTGGGAATCAGCGACCTAAAATGGACAGGAATGGGCGAATTTAATTCAGGAGACCATTATATATACTACTGTGGGCAAGAATCCCTTAGAAGAAATGGAGTAGCTCTCATAGTCAGTAAAAGAGTGGGAAAGGCAGTACTGGGGTACAACCTGAAAACGACAGAATGCTTTCAGTTCGATTCCAAGGCAAACCATTCAACATCACAGTGATCCAAGTCTATGCCCCAACCACTGATGCCGAAGAAGCTGAAGTTGACCGGTTCTATGAAGACCTACACCAAAAAAAGATGTCCTTTTCATCATAGGGGACTGGAATGCTAAAGTAGGAAGTCAAAAAATAACCGGAATAACGGGCAAGTTCGGCCTCGGAGTACAAAATGAAGCAGGGCAAAGGCTAATAGAGTTTTGTCAAGAGAACAGGCTGGTCATAGCAAACACTCTTTTCCAACAACACAAGAGACAACTCTACACATGGACATCACCAGATGGTCAATACCGAAATCAGATTGATTATATACTTTGCAGCCAAAGATGGAGAAGCTCTATACAATCAGCAAAAACAAGACCTGGAGCTGACTGCGGCTCAGATCATGAGCTTCTTATCGCAAAATTTAGGCTTAAATTGAAGAACGTAGGGAAAACCACTAGACCACTCAGGTATGACCTAAATCATATCCCTTATGAATATACAGTGGAGGTGAGGAATAGATTTAAAGGATTAGATCTGGTAGACAGAGTGCCTGAAGAACTATGGATGGAGGTTCGTAACATTGTACAGGAGGCAGCAACTAAAACCATCCCAAAGAAAAAGAAATGCAAGAAAGCAAAGTGGCTGACTGATGAGGCTTTACAAATAGCTAAGGAAAGAAGGGAAGCAAAAGGCAAGGGAGAAAGGGAAAGATATAACCAACTGAATGCAGATTTCCAGAGAATAGCAAGGAGAGATAAGGCGGCCTTCTTAAATGAACAGTGCAAAGAAATTGAGGAAAACAATAGAATGGGGAAGACTAGAGATCTCTTCAAGAAAATCGGAGATATCAAGGGAAAGTTTTGTGCAAAGATGGGCATGATAAAGGACAAAAAAGGCAGGGACCTAACAGAAGCAGAAGAGATTAAGAAGAGGTGGCAAGAATACACAGAAGAACTATACAAGAAAGATCTTAATATCCCTGATAAATACGATGGTGTGGTCACTGACCTTGAGCCGGACATCCTAGAGAGTGAAGTCAAGTGGGCCTTAGGAAGCATTACTAACAACAAAGCTAGTGGAGAAGACAGTATCCCAGCTGAGCTATTTAAAATCCTAAAAGATGATGCTGTTAAAGTGCTGCACTCAATATGCCAACAAATTTGGAAAACTCAACAGTGGCCACAGGATTGGAAAAGGTCAGTTTACGTTCCAATTCCAAAGAAGGGCAATGCCAAAGAATGTTCAAACTACTGTACAATTGCACTCATTTCACATGCTAGCAAGGTTATGCTCAAAATCCTACAAGCTAGGCTTCAGCAGTATGTGAACCAAGAACTACCAGAAGTGCAAGCTGGGTTTCGAAGAGGCAGAGGAACTAGAGATCAGATTGCCAACATTCGCTGGATCATGGAAAAAGCAAGAGAGTTCCAGAAAAACATCTACTTCTGCTTCATTGACTACGCTAAAGCCTTTGATTGTGTGGATCACAACAAACTGTGGCAAATTCTTAAAGAGATGGGAGTACCAGACCACCTTACCTGTCTCTTGAGAAACCTGTATGCGGGTCAAGAAGCAACAGTTAGAAACGGACATGGAACAACCGACTGGTTCAAAATTGGGAAAGGAGTATGACAAGGCTGTATATTATCACCGTGCTTATTTAACTTATATGCAGAATACATCATGAGAAATGCCGGGCTGGATGAATCACAAGCCGGAGTTAAGATTGCCGGGAGAAATATCAGCAACCTCAGATATGCAGACGATACCACCCTAATGGCAGAAAGTGAAGAGGAACTAAAGAGCCTCTTGATGAGGGTGAAAGAGGAGAGTGCAAAAGCTGGCTTGAAACTCAACATTAAAAATACCCAGATCATGGCATCTGGTCCCATCTCTTCCTAGCAAATAGAAGGGGAAGAAATGGAAGCAGTGACAGATTTTATTTTCTTGGGCTCCAAGATCACCGCAGATGGTGACTGCATCCATGAAATTAAAAGACGCTTGCTCCTTGGGAGGAAAGCTATGGCAAACCTAGACAGCATATTAAAAAGCAGAGACATCACCTTGCCGACTAAGGTCCGTATAGTTAAAGCTATGGTTTTCCCAGTAGTAATGTATGGTTGTGAGAGTTGGACCATAAGGAAGGCTGAGCGCTGAAGAATTGATGCTTTTGAACTGTGGTGCTGGAGAAGACTCTTGAGAGTCCCTTGGACTGCAAGGAGGTCAAATCAGTCAATCCTAAAGGAAATCAACCCTGACTGCTCATTGGAAGGACAGAGACTGAAGCTGAAGCTCAAATACTTTGGCCACCTCATGCGAAGAGAGGACTCCCTGGAAAAGACCCTGATGCTGGGAAAGACTGAAGGCAAAAGGAGAAGGGGACGGCAGAGGATGAGATGGTTAGATAGCATCACCAATGTGATGAACATGAACTTGAGTAAACTCCGGGAGGCAGTGGAGGACAGGAAGGCCTGGCGTGCTATGGTCCATGAGGTCACGAAGAGTCAGACGCGACTAAACGACTGAACAACAAGGAGAGCAACAGAACGGGAAGCTGTTGGATGTTTTGGCTTATTTTGGGACTTTTTACAACTTTTGAAAGAGGAAAGGGGAAATCAAACACCACTTTTCCTTCCTCTGGCTTCATCTTGTCCTCAGCTTTCCATTTCTAAAATTATTTCCCCTCTGTTGATGAATTGCCTCTCTCTTTACCCCATAAAAGCAGGCAGCAGCTTTGAGCCTAATCTTCAACTAAGGCTGCTCCAGGAGAAAACCCCCCATTTCCCGCAACTTTTCCCCCTTGCAAAAAAGGCTCCTGTTTTATTCCCTTGATCTCCAGATGCCTGAGAATTTATTACGGATTTCTCCAGGTGAGGCTTCTCAGCCGACCCTGACCTATTGCAATACCGCCACTACCTGTTACACATCTTTCAGCCCTTGGCAATTTCCCGGATGCCCCCCTAAACCAAGCCCCCCCCCCCTTGGGGAAGAATTATCTCCTGATGTCTTTATTGCAAAGGATGACAAGCCGGGGAGGTTGCAGATCCCTGGAGCTGAGCAACGCTGGTGCAATGGAAGACTGGGCATTTCCACACGCGTGCAAACACACAGATACACCTTAGCCACCTCTTCACAAGTTTAAGAACCAGTAAAAGTGCCCCCAGTGCAAACTTTTCCAAAGTTTGGAAAGCAAGTTCTCGTTCAGACTACTGAAAGGGGGGAAATGCAGAATTGTTTTTCTGCAGTTCATCTTATTCAGCCTCTGGCTGGACGGCTCCATCTTCCTGTACCATCCCATTCTCCAGCCCGCATCCCAACACCATCTCAGTTATACCTCCAACCACGGGACCCCAACCCTCTTCCAGACACTTACGCAATAGCGGGAGAGATCTGCCGTTTTTCTCCTGGTCGGCTGCTGTCGGTCTGTTCTCTTCAGCCACCCAAGGTATTTCTAGTCCCACCTCACCTGGCTGTGGGCTCTGCCTCCCCCTCCCTCCTTTCTCCACCCACTTCTCAACCAAGGGAGAGGGCCATTCACACCTGCCTGCCAGCCAAGAGTCCAGCTCCCGGGCTTGAAAGCAGAGGGAGGGCTTAGCGCCTCAAGTGCAGAGCAGTGTTTCTCAACCTTGGCAATTTTAAGAGGTGTGGACTTCAACTCCCAGAATTCCCTGGCTGGCTGGGGAATTCTGGGAGTTGAAGTCCATGCCTCTTAAAGTTGCCAAGGTTGAGAAACACTGCTCCAGAGCAATCTGACTACAGTATGTGGCAAAGAAAAGGAAAGGATCATGCAGCTGGTTTTCTCCACATGTCTAAAAATGCAAGCCAGTCAGGGAAATTCTCTTGCACATTTTTTCTCTTCCATTCTCATGTTTTATGTTTTATGTTTTATGTTTTATGTTTTATGTTTTATGTTTTATGTTTTATGTTTTATGTTTTATGTTTTATGTTTTATGTTTTATGTTTTATGTTTTATGTTTTATGTTTTATGTTGTTTTATGTTGTTTTATGTTGTTTTATGTATGTTTTATTTAACTTATATGACCGCCCATCTCCCCCAACGGGGAACTGTTTTATGTTTTATGTTTTATGTTTTATGTTTTATGTTTTATGTTTTATGTTTTATGTTTTATGTTTTATGTTGTTTTATGTATGTTTTATTTAACTTATATGACCGCCCATCTCCCCCAACGGGGAACTGTTTTATGTTTTATGTTTTATGTTTTATGTTTTATGTTTTATGTTTTATGTTGTATGTTGTTTTATGTTGTTTTATGTTGTTTTATGTATGTTTTATTTAACTTATATGACCGCCCATCTCCCCCAACGGGGAAATGTTTTATGTTTTATGTTTTATGTTTTATGTTTTATGTTTTATGTTTTATGTTTTATGTTTTATGTTTTATGTTTTATGTTTTATGTTTTATGTTTTATGTTGTTTTATGTATGTTTTATTTAACTTATATGACCGCCCATCTCCCCCAACGGGGAACTGTTTTATGTTTTATGTTGTTTTATGTTGTTTTATGTTGTTTTATGTTGTTTTATGTTGTTTTATGTTGTTTTATGTATGTTTTATTTAACTTATATGACCGCCCATCTCCCCCAACGGGGAAATGTTTTATGTTTTATGTTTTATGTTTTATGTTGTTTTATGTTGTTTTATGTTGTTTTATGTATGTTTTATTTAACTTATATGACCGCCCATCTCCCCCAACGGGGAACTGTTTTATGTTTTATGTTTTATGTTTTATGTTTTATGTTTTATGTTTTATGTTTTATGTTTTATGTTTTATGTTTTATGTTTTATGTTTTATGTTTTATGTTTTATGTTTTATGTTTTATGTTTTATGTTTTATGTTTTATGTTGTTTTATGTATGTTTTATTTAACTTATATGACCGCCCATCTCCCCCAACGGGGAACTGTTTTATGTTTTATGTTTTATGTTTTATGTTGTTTTATGTATGTTTTATTTAACTTATATGACCGCCCATCTCCCCCAATGGGGAAATGTTTTATGTTTTATGTTTTATGTTTTATGTTTTATGTTTTATGTTTTATGTTTTATGTTTTATGTTTTATGTTTTATGTTTTATGTTTTATGTTTTATGTTTTATGATGTTTTATGATGTTTTATTTAACTTATATGACCGCCCATCTCCCCTAACGGGGAACTGTTTTATGTTTTATGTTTTATGTTTTACGTTTTACGTTTTACGTTTTACGTTTTACGTTTTATGTAACTTATATGACCGCCCATCTCCCCGAACGGGGAACTGTTTTATGTTTTATGTTTTATGTCTTATGTTTTATGTTTTATGTTTTATGTTTTATGTTTTATGTTTTATGTTGTTTTATTATTAGTTTTGAGCAATGGAAGCTTTATTTTAAAAAAAACAGGTTATATTCCTTTAACAAGAACATTTTTTTCTCTTTTCATCTCCCATTCTCAGTGGCTTTTAAGAAAGCAAAGACGTGCCAACTTTGGTAGAATGGATGTGAGCTTTCCAGAACTTGACTTTTAATGGTGGGTTAACAGAGCATTTTCAACCTCTGGTCAAAAATAGACTATGCTGAAGGTTGTCAATTTCCCCCAAGATCTGTTCTCCCGCACAAGAGGCTTTTGTTTTTCTGTCTCATTCTCAGGGGGCAGGTTTAGAATTCTTTTCCAATATCTTTGGGTGAGGCTTTGGAGCTTAATTCTTCATTGAAAGGAGGAAGAAATTACTTACAGGCTGTTGTGGGTCTTCCGGGCTGTGTGGCCGTGTTCTGGAAGTTGTGGTTCCTAACGTTTCGCCAGCATCTGTGGCCGGCATCTTCAGAGGGCAGGAGCACAGACAGAAGCGATCTCTCTGTGCCCAGGTAGAGTGGCAATGTTTGTTTTCTATTTATAGAGCTAAGTTATATCTGTGCTCCTGCCCTCTGAAGATGACGGCCACAGATGCTGGCAAAACGTTAGGAACCACAACTTCCAGAACACGGCCACACAGCCCGGAAGACCCACAACAGCCATCGAACTCCGGCCGTGAAAGCCTTCGACAATACATTAAATTACTTACTGCTTTTTTTCTCTCCCTCTTTCCCGCATTTCTCCATCACTTTACAACCTCGGTTGCTCTTCTTTCAAATATGGAAATGGGATCAGATGGAGAGGAGGGAAGTCAGGAAGACTGCTGATTGTCAGCCTGAATGATGAGAAAGCAAAACATTCTGGAAAAGGTTGCCAAGAAAACTTCATGGACTTGTTGGTGCTGTCGCTTGGGGTCAAGACTCAAAAAACATCTGGAAAGCCCCAAGTTGGAAGAGGTTGCTATAAAACGAGTGGGGAACCTTTTTTCTGCCAGGGGCCATTTTGATATTTATAACCGGGGGGGTGGGGGGCGGTGTTTCTGGGATTTCCGCAGACCGGGGGCCGGAGTTTGCGGGTGGGAGCCAATCACAAGCACTGGGGGCGGGGTTTGCGGGTGGGAGCCAATCGCATGGAAGGGGCGGGGTTTGCAGGCGGGAGCCCCACGGGCCTTATACGGCCCGCGGGCCTGACGTTGCCCACCCCTGCTCTAAAATAACACTGAAAGTGCCCTACCAGCAGTTGGATCCACTTCAGCATTGTGAATCTGTAAAATTGAATTGATTTGATCTGGAGTTTTCAATTGATCTGGGGGGGGGGGGAAGATTGAATTTCATTGCTTTCCAAGTGACTTGGGGAATGTGCACACGTTTGGGAAATCTGTCAAATCTCCAAACATCTGAATTTTTGCAGATTAATTTGGAGGCATCCACTTCGACTTGATGCCTCACATCCCTTCGGAAGCTTGAACTGAATCATTAAACTGACCAAAGAGATTTGTCCTGGTCATTTTTTTAATTAATGATCTGGATGAAGGGCTTAAGGAGAAGATTATGAAGTCTGCAAGAGATACCAACGTTGGGGTGGGCAGTACTTTTGAAGAGAAAGCGCAGATTCAGAAGATCTAGACAGGCTGAACAGTGAGCCCAAATCAACTGGAGGGCATTTAACAGGGAGGAAAAAAAATGAAAGGCATGTATAAAAGATGCGCGAGACCCAGCTTGGCAGAAGTAGGTGGTGAAAGGAACTGGGTGTTCTAGCAACCGTAAATAAAACATGATCCAGCAGTGGGATGCTCAAAAGGCAAATGCTATCCTGAGGTGCATTAATACTGAAAGGTGTGATATTTTCCCCAAGCTTCCTTTCATTTACCAATAGAAAGAACTTGAGCGAGGCTTGGATTGTAGAAAGAAAATAAAGCAGTTTTATTTAGCTAAATAAGGCTGGGTGGGCCTTCCTGACAAGCACTATGACAGGTAACGCTGTATAGGAATCCCATGAATCTCAATGCACTGGCCCAGGCACTTTATAGCTTACAATTGGAGCAAGGTCGTAAAAACAGGCAGAAGCATGAACTGTGACATAGGCTGCAGGAAACAAAGGCACTGTTCACATCTCACCAGCGTGCAGACAGTTTCTTATCTCTTCTCTGTTCTTACTAGAAGTTGTTACATTTCTACAGCAGGCAATAGTCCTTTCTAGTCCTGGATACGTGTGCTTTCTTAGCTGAAGCGTGTTTACAGAAGCAGAGAGCAGGTATGTTAACACAGCATAATTCTAAAAGGTTTACTAGGGTATACATTAGTAATACAAAATACATTTCAGTATATTAACTCTCTTCAATACGAGCAGAAAAACCAGATCCTGTGAAATAACTGTCTGCCCCCACTCTGCCTTGGGCAGGCTCCACTCCTAATGCTGTAAGAGGTGTGAACCAGAGAAATAAATGTCTCCTGAAGGGGTCTTTTCCCCTTTACTGGAGGTCTTTCAACAGAAACTGAGTAGCCATTTGCCTGAAACGCACTGAGGGTGACTAGATGATCTCTGAATTGCCAACATATTTAAGGTTTGCACAGCTCTGTTTTTATCTAGGACAGGGGTGGGCAACGTCCGGCCCGTGGGCCGTATAAGGCCCACGAAAGCAATTGGTCTGGCCCGTGGAGGCGGGCGCAGCGGGGGTGTGGCAGGGACGTACACAGCAGCAGGCATGGCGGCGGCGGGCACAGCGGGGGCAGGCGTGGCGGTCCGCCAGTGCGCACAATTGGCTCCTGCCTGCAAACCCCGCCCCCTTCCGCACGATTGGCTCCTGTCTGCAAACCCCGCCCCCTTCCGTGCGATTGGCTCCTGCCCACAAACCCCGCCCCCTTTCATGCAATTGGCTCCTGCCCGCAAACCCCGCCCCCAGCCCTCAAATGATGTTATAAATATCAAAATGGCCCTTGGCAGAAAAAAGGATCTAGGACATTGGAACAGAGCAGAGTCCCTGTTTTGCCTGAGTTTTGCCAGGAACCCCCAAAAGGAGATGGTTCGGGAACCAAGAAAGGAAAGCAGCTGTTTGGCACTGTGAGACTGCCAAGTAGATGCCCCTTTATTAGCCAAGGCCCTGGCATCATTTGGGCTCTGAAGTGCATTAAAGAGGCCATTAAGTTGCATTGCCAAACCACAATCGTTCTTTCTAGTGTTCCTTGATCCGCTTGGGGACGAGGGTTATTCTAGGACAGGCGGCCCCATTCCTTTCCATCTTTGCAGAGATGCCGGACTGTTCTAGCAGGACCAGGCAGGGCGGAGTGTGGGACAGTGATGTCATCTGGATGGGGCCTACATTTTCCACTTTCCTGGACCATGGAGGGGTGGCATTTAAAAGTTTTTCTTTGCTTTACGTTTAAAACTACCTTAAGCTGCTTCTTTTTTTTAGATTTCTCTTATCCCGCCTTCATTATTTTTATAAATAACTCAAGGTGGCGAACATACCTAATACTCCTTCCTCTTCCTATTTTCCCCACAACAACCCTGTAAGGTGGGCTGGGCTGAGAGAGAGCGACTGGCCCAGAGTCACCCAGCCGGCTTTCATGCCTAAGGCGGGACTCGAAATCACCGTCTCCTGGTTTCTAGCCTGGAGCCTTAACCACTAGACGAAACTGGCACATTTTACATTTTACTTTTTACAGCCATTTTTCTGCTTTTCGACATGATGGGAAGTCACCTAGTTTAACCAAAGTTGGAAAGACCTCCAAAAACAGATTTGGGGGCTGTGGGCAATTCTGAGTATGCATACATATATATATAAAGATATGTGCATGTGTACATGTGTGCGTGTGTGCATGCGTGTGTACAGTCTCACATAACCCAGCAATGGGTGTAAACCAGTGTTTCTCAACCTTAGCAACTTGAAGATGGGTGGACTTCAACTCCCAGAATTCCCCAGTCAGCATGCATGCATGCATGCATGCATGCATGCATAAGCAAGCAAGCAAGCATGCATAAAGGGAATTTAGGCAGCATATGGCAATTGTCCTACAAAACACCCAGAGATACATAAATTTGGGCATGGAGAATTTATTTAGCAGCCGGGTGGCAGTGTCTTGCCCATCTTGGCTGGTCTCAGAGAAGCGGAACGGGATCGGATGGGCTTCGTACGTTGGATGGGAGTTTGTTGTTTATTCGTTCAGTCGCTTCCGACTCTTCGTGACTTCATGGACCAGCCCACGCCAGAGCTTCCTGTCGGCCGTCGCCATCCCCAGCTCCCCCACGGTCGAGTCCGTCACCTCCAGAATATCATCCATCCACCTTGCCCTTGGTCGGCCCCTCTTCCTTTTGCCTTCCACTTTCCCCAGCATCAGCATCTTCTCCAGGGTATCCTGTCTTCTCATTATGTGGCCAAAGTACTTCAGTTTTGCCTTTAATATCATTCCCTCAAGTGAGCAGTCTGGCTTCATTTCCTGGAGTATGGACTGGTTTGATCTTCTTGCAGTCCAAGGCACTCTCGGAATTCTCCTCCAACACCACAGTTCAAAAGCATCTCTCTTCCTTCGCTCAGCCTTCCTTATGGTCCAGCTCTCGCAGCCATAGGTTACTATGGGGAATACCATTGCTTTGACTATGCGGACCTTTAAAGCAATGGTATTCCCTGTAGTTGGATGGGAGACCACTAGGAAATCTTCATGCTGTACACTAGATTGGGAAGTCAAAAAACCGTCCCAGAACAAAGATGTGGCTAGGCATCTGTAGTTCTGCCAATAAAAGCATATAGATGTGTGCTGAGTCACCAGGAGCTGAGCTTAAATCAAAAGAGAGTTTATTTTATCTCCTTCCTTGAAACCCTTCTGCTAACTTCCAAGGAAAACAATATAAAAAACTGCATTTTGGCTGCTTACATTTTTGGTGCAATTGTTTGCCTCCATTCAGCTGATAAAAATGCCATTTGAGGGTTTGGCTTTTTTTTTTCCCCAGGAGCTGAAGCAGCGGAAATCTTGGCTTGCTGAACACCCGTTGTGTATTTATGAAGTTAGGAGGTGCTAAAATTTCAACTTAAATCATCTGTTTAATTAAGGGCTATTCCGTGCGTGCTAATGCTGAGCCTCTCTCTCGGTGGAATTTATTTGGAAAGGAAACAGCCCCCCCTCCGCTGGGTGGCTTTTCTGTTTTCACGTTGGGATATCAGGGCCTCATTTTTTCCAGGCTGCTTCAAACATGTTGATTAAAAAAAAAATCACAGCAGTCTCGTTGCTGTGTTCTGCAATCCACTTCTCTTTTGCCTTCAGCAGTTTCACACGGGGGCTTCATAAATGAAGAGCAGGTCTCCGAACTCCCTAAAGCTATGGAAGTTGGCAGTAGAGCCTCCATAGCAAGGGGCAGCATGCCTCAGAAATAAATACCAGTAAAGGGGTAAACTGCCTTAGATGGTCCTGAAGGAAGCAGTTTGTTGACTTGACTCCATAGTCTTCAAAGGAGAATATGATGTACAGGTAGTCCTCACTTAACAACCATTCGTTTAGTGACGGTTCGGACTTACAACGTTGCTGAAAAACGACTTGCGACTGGTCCTCACACTTACGACCGTTGCAGCGTCCCCATGGTCATGTGATCACAATTTGGGCACTTGGCAACCAGTTTGCATTTATGACCATCACGGTGTCCCATGGTCACGTGATCGCCATTTTGACCTTTTCGGCCGGCTTCTGGCAAGCAAAAACATGATTCGCTTAATGACCACGTGGTTTGCTTAACATACACGGTGATTCACTTAACAACCGCCACAAAAAAGGTCGTAAAATTGGGTCGGATTCACTTAATGACCGCTTTGCTTAGCAACCAAAATTCTGGTCCCAATTGTGGTCGTTAAGCGAGGACTACCTGTATATTGTACAAGGAGGGCAACAATTTGGAAAGAGAGAAGCAAACCAAGACATTTCTGGCACCGACTCGCCATGTTAGAGAGGCCGACCTTAATGCCTCTGAGAAAGGAGCAACCATCATCGATAAAAAATTAATCGCTATCCAAGCAGCGTCATTCAAATATTCATAAGCAACCCTATGAGAACCAAACACTCGAAAGAGTTTAAGTCCCCTGTTTATCATGGACTGTCGCGTGTTGAAAACAAATTCAGGAAAATCTGTATTAGCTGCCTAAAACGTGGGTAGCTGGGAAGTTTGTGATACGGTGGGTGCTGGGCACACAGCCTTGGCTTGGCATGAACCCAGCGGCTATCCGCTGAACTCAGACCACGGTTTGTGGGGTTGGACCTCAACTGTTCTACGAACACAGCAATCGTGTTTCATTAATCTGGAGTTAGGGATTAGCTACTACGAGGAACTCAGCCCATGTGGCAGGTATGTTGGGTGTGTCCAGCAACCCAAGTTAATCCAATAAACTGTGGTGCAGTTTGCTAGATTTGGGCCTGTTGTGTGAGTCTAGAGTGTTTCTCAACCTCAGCAACTTTAAGACGTGTGGACTTCAACTCCCAGAATTCCCCAGCCAGCATGGCTGGCTGGGGAATTCTGGGAGTTGAAGTCCACACGTCTTAAAGTTGCTGAGGTTGAGAAATGAGACATTGATGTAGGATGGGATGAGAAAAAGCGGGAGTGGGCCGCTCAGGATCTTTAAAAGGCCTTGTGCAGAATGCATACGCCAGCTTGGCTCTTCAGCCATGTCTGAGGCTTGCCTCTTCGGCCCAGCTGAGCGATCTCTTCCTCCTCCATGCTGATTTTGAGCGCTTCCCTTCCCTGCTCTCTGGGCCAGACCAAACTCGCTCTTTCCAGCTGACTGAGGGGAAACTAAGCTGTTTTTGTGTCCCCCAAACCACCGACAGCCGGAGACAATCCGCCCCATTGTCTGCTTCAGCGTACAACCCAACTGGAAAAGTTGAACAGAGGCTAATCTGCCAACTCTGCATCGCCTGAAGGCAGAAGCAGCAAGATCCATCCTGGAAAACCCTGTTTTTCTCTCTCTGCTCTTCCCGACACATTTATTGCAAGTTCTGGGCTATGCACCGTCCACTTGAGTGTGGCGGGGAATCGCTGACTGATGTTGCAATATCTGAGTTCTGGTCCCCCTAGATGCATTTTCTCTTTTTTGGAAGGAATAATCTGGTCAGAGCAGTGAACTGGTTCTCAGCCCATCTTATCTTCCTATCAACCCTGCAAGGTAGGCTAGGGTTCGCTTGAGAAGAAGATCATCCAGTCCTGCTAGTTGACTGGGCCAGCGCCCATTTTAATCCAGCACTTTGATCCCTACAGCAGCTGACCAGATGCCTGGGGGGGGGGGGCTCACAAGGCAGAGATAAAGATTTCCGCTCGGTTCCCCCTTTAACCCAGATGTGAAAGCCCCCTGCCCCAATCTGGAGGTCATTTTGATAAATTACAGGTCACTCATGACCTCCAACCCTAAGCTGGATTTGAACTTGGATCTCTCCATTTCCAGTCCATCCTCTAGTGCAGAGCTTTCCAAACTTTTCATGTTGGTGACACACTTTTTAGACATGCATCATTTCGCGACACACTCTTACAGCAGGGCACAAGGCAGGCACCAGGACCTGCGCAGAATCCTGGCACGTTTGGAGGCAGCAAGGCACAAGGCAGGCACTAGGACCTGTGCGGAATCACAGCAGGTTTGGAGGCAGCCGGGCACAAGGCAGGCACTAGGACCTGCGCGGAATCCTGGCAGGGAAGGTTTGGAGGCAGCCGGGCACAAGGCAGGCACTAGGACCTGCGCGGAATCCTGGCAGGGAAGGTTTGGAGGCAGCAGGGCACAAGGCAGGCACTAGGACCTGCGCGGAATCCTGGCAGGTTTGGAGGCAGCAGGGCACAAGGCAGGCACTAGGACCTGCGTGGAATCACAGCAGGTTTGGAGGCAGCCAGACACAAGGCAGGCACTAGGACCTGCGAGGAATCACAGCAGGTTTGGAGGCAGCAAGGCACAAGGCAGGCACTAGGACCTGCGAGGAATCACAGCAGGTTTGGAGGCAGCAAGGCACAAGGCAGGCACTAGGACCTGCGCGGAATCCTGGCAGGGAAGGTTTGGAGGCAGCCGGGCACAAGGCAGGCACTAGGACCTGCGCGGAATCCTGGCAGGGAAGGTTTGGAGGCAGCAGGGCACAAGGCAGGCACTAGGACCTGCGAGGAATCACAGCAGGTTTGGAGGCAGCAAGGCACAAGGCAGGCACTAGGACCTGCGAGGAATCACAGCAGGTTTGGAGGCAGCAAGGCACAAGGCAGGCACTAGGACCTGCGAGGAATCACAGCAGGTTTGGAGGCAGCAAGGCACAAGGCAGGCACTAGGACCTGCGAGGAATCACAGCAGGTTTGGAGGCAGCAAGGCACAAGGCAGGCACTAGGACCTGCGCAGAATCCTGGCAGGGCTCGGAGGCAGCAGCAGCCACAACACACCCAGACACTGCAGCCAACACATTAACGTGTCCCGACACACAGTTTGGAAAGCTCTGCTCTAGCAACTGGCAATGATCCTTGTTGGATCAGTGGAAGACCTATTGAACAATATGCTGACCTTGGTTAGTTTAACCTTAGTAAACCTTACTTTTTTTTCCTTGCCTGTGTGTGTTGGGCACCCTCGCCTGTTTGGTTATGTTACGCTTCAATGTATTGATAAGCCCAGGGGAAAAAATCTGAGTTAAATGTCTGTTCATCTACCTCCCTACCCCCCAAGGTGCCCACAGAGGGAGTCACAAAAGTCAACTTGGTGGTCACAACATGCAATGAAAGTCTTGTTCTTCTCTCGCCATGCCGTCTTCCCTTTTTTGACCGTGGCCTGCAGACTCCCCTGTGTGAGGCTATTTCCACCGACTTCCTTTATTCTTCACCTGGGCAGGTGAGCATCCTTCCAAACCAAGCTCTAGAGTGCAGCAGGTCATCCTTTTTATTTTCTAAGCTATCTGATTTGAAAATATGGCATGTTCCCGTAATTAAAGATGATGCTAGGGCAGGGTTTCTCAACCTTGGCCACTTTAAGATGTTATTTATTTATTTATTTGTTTGTTTATTTATTTATTTATTCATTCAATGTATATCACCGCCCATCTCCCCCCACAAGGGGACTCTACAACATACAGTGTAAGGACTGTAACAGCCACTATGTAGGACAGACCGGCAGAAGACTAGCAGAACGCATCCACGAACACCAACTAGCAGTCAGAAGACATGATGAAAACTCCTTAATCTCGCAACACATGGACAGACTCAACCATACTTTCAACTGGGAAACTGTGAGCATCTTAAACCAAGCCAAATCCAAAAATGCTAGAGAATTCCTGGAAGCTTGGCACTCAGACAAAGCAGCCATCAACAGACACATAGAGGTAAACAACATTTACATACCATTCATAAGAGACAATAGAAAACCCAGAAGACCAGAACACCTCCTTGGCAGCAATCAACACCCAGATAGGCAAAGATTAACACCAAGATTAGCACCAGAGGAACAATCAAACAGCACAATATACCCTAATCAAGGAACTATTAACTCAGTCAATCAACCAAGTAGCAAACAACAGCCCAATCAAGGAACTCCTAAGGGGAGAACAACACCTCCACCAACACAGGCAGGACAAGCCCTGGTATATAAACAGAGAGCAAGTCCCACTCCCTTTTCGCACTGAAGATGTTGCCTAGCCTGGCAATGAAACACCTGCAAGAAAACAACAAGGCTCTGAGAGCACCAAGGACTCCACACTTTAAGATGTGTGGCTGGGGAATTCTGGGAGTTGAAGTCCACACATCTTAAAGTGGCCAGGGTTGAGAAATCCAGTTGACACGATTCAAGCTACAGACAATTCCACCTGGATGACTGAGAACCTTCATAGACCTGTGCTAGAGATTATGGCTTGGCTTCCCATTTTGCAAAGGATGATTCCCCCCCCCAAGGCAAAAGTCTACTGAAGTGGAGAGGCGGGGGCATGCCAAGGGAGGTTTACGCAGGCAAAGCTGAAGATGGGTTTTTTGATCCCTCCTGAAAGCAGCTGCTTCTGGCAGAGAACGCTGCGGAGCTCTTAGCAGACACGCCCTGATCCAGAAAGCCTCTTGAGCTCCAAGGGTTTAATGAAGCTTTGGCAACGCATCCCGAGCCGTTTCTTCCACTCGGCGGCAGCCCCGGCGTTTGGCGGGGGCCGACAGTTCAGCAAGCCGCCTCCATTGCGCTCCACCACGGGAACTTACTAGAAGTAGTAATGGGCATCAATATTCCACCATCAATATTTCACCATCAATATTTTATTAGCCAGGAGGACATGGTAGGGAAGATCTCGGCTCCTTCGGCTGGTCCCTGAGCAGAGTTGAGAAAAAGGCTTCAGCCTGGTTAGGATGGGAAGGAAGTTGGCTGCTTAGGAAAGTCATGCGTTTCCTCCAGGACCTGAACATTTCATCCTAAATTCAAGGCCAGTTCCTCCAAATGAGATATATTTCCCTCATCCTAGGACGGAAGAGTATGCTATAACTGAGTTTCCGCACTGTCTCAAGCTTTGGCTTGTTTCATTGTGGTTTATCGCAGGGCTCCTCAATCTGGGGAGGGCTGGTGGGCACATATGAAAGATCGAGAACGTGCTGTGGGCATATGTCTATGAAGGTTCTCAGTCATCCAGGTGGAATTGTCTGTAGCTTGAATCATGTCAACTGGATTTCTATTTTCTCAGTGGAAACGTTTCGCTCCTTATCCAAGGAGCTTCTTCAGTCTGAGCAAAGTTGGTAAGGGAATCCTAAATATGTTTCTAGGTAGCTGTGTGACCTTCCACCTGGGGCTAGGTCATGGTTATATTGAGATGTTATTTCTAAGTCCTTTTATTATCTAAAGGAGGATCGTTAAGATCACCATGCTGCTGTTGAGCTTGCGAAATGGTCTTAATCTTCCTACGCACAGAAGACAAAGCAGGGAGGAAAATAGGGGAAAGATTGTGCCTGAGGCCCCCACCTCTATTCAAGGAAGGATTTTCCAAGTTGGCATAAATGGATTCCTTGACCCCTCTCTCAAACCACCTATCTTCTCTGTCTAAAATGTGAACATTAATGTCCTCAAATGAGTGTCCTTTTTCCTTTAGATGAAGATAAACTGCTGACTCTGGTCCTGTGGTGTTACTTCTCCTGTGTTGGGCCATCCTCCTGTACAAAAGTTGTTTTTTGTACATGCTGTGGGCATGTTCAACCACTGCCGCTTCTTCTGGCCCAGCATCTCACACCCAAAGTACGTGAGTTACTATTTGCCGATAAACACCTCAATCAGCCTTTATTTGGTCCAGCTCTAATCCACTCGGTGTTTTTCAACCTTGGCCGCTTTAAGATGTGTGGACTTCAATTCCCAGAATTGAATGGGGAATTCTGGGAGTTGAAAAGTGGCTAAGGTTGAGAAACACTGTTTTAGAGGGTCAGCCTTTCGGCCTCCCACCTGTCATCGCTTCCAATTCTGACGTTTCTAGATGTGAGAATAATCTTCGGAGACAGGAGGAAGAAATGCAGCTGTCATGCAAAAGGTATCTCAGCCCACAGAAGAAAAGAGGACGTGGGAAGCGTCTCAGAAGGGACCCTCCCTAGTTTTCGGAAAGTAAAAGTAAAGGAGGGGAGGAAAGCTTTCAGAATTGCAAGATTCTGTTAACTGTAACCTTACAATAAAAGTAGTGTTAGTACTCATGGTTTGTGCTTCTTGTCTGGACTACCTCGCAGGGCTGACACTAGACTTAACTGAAATATTCATATGAAATAATTAAGTAACGCTCCCGGTTTCATTGAAAGACGCATCGGTTCTGTTCTAAACGGCAATAAAACCGTGGCTGGCATTTATCTCAAGTTTTTTTCATTCATCCTTGCCCCCCTTTCAGAATCTGGATAAATGAGAGAGAGAAACAGAGGAGGATGAAATCAACGTGTGTCTGCAGGAAGGGGGGTCAAAAAAGTCAAGATGGCACAGCTGCAACCATGTGATCAAAGCCCCATCTTGTTTTATGTGCACCTGGTTGCAGCGGCCATCTTGACTTTTTTGACCCCCTCTTCCTGCAGACACCCCTGGCAGCTGCTTAGGAATTTGGTCCTCCGGCATCTTTCTGCTTCCCGGCGTTGGCTGCCTGTGGCACCTGATGCATATCACCTCCCGGGGAAGGCCATTTTGGGGTGCTTCGTTATTGTCTCAAGCACATAAACAGGCAGAATCTCAAACGGCTGCAGAGAATATTCCACCCAGTTTTCATCCTAAAACTGCAGAATTTGGGGCCCTCGGTGCCGGAAGACGGATCCTGTGGCCGCGTGAAGATGCACGATCTGTTCCTGAATGTTGGGTTTGTAAAAGACCGCAAACCATGCACCAATTCTAATCGCTGAAAAACGGTCTGCGGTGAAAACTAACCGTGTTCTGCAAGTGCAGTAACTAGGTCTGTCACTAACCTGGTTAAGTGTGTTGGGAGAACCCATCCAACAGATGCTAACATATAATTTTTCCTTATCAAGGGCTCCTTATGGGTACAAAAACCGGAGGCAGGAAACGGAAAGTGCTGATTGTTTTTCCCCCCCAAACTGCTGTACTGTGGATCCCAATCTGGAAAAAAATCCCACAAGCTTCTTTTCTTAGGTTTAGAACGTCGCTGAAATCCCGAAGCCATGGCTATTTGGGGATCATGGAAAGCAGAATTCACCCCGTCCCACAAGCCTCGGATTCAAAGGGCAGATTCTGCAAATCCAAGAGGCTGCCCCGCTGTGGGGTTTGGATGACGCGAGAGCCCTAAAACTGTGCTTAAAAAGAGCTGCTGGGGCGAACAACGTAGCTTGACGGACGACCGCATCCATGAACTTCGTCATCCAGGCTTTGGAGCTGAGCATGTTTGCAATCCCAGCCAGAAAAAAAGAATTCCTTTTCATCCAGGTGGAACCTGGGCTGCAAATCTCGAGCTACAATAATTTTTGTAGCCTCTCCCCCCACAAAAAAACCCCAAATTAAAACCCAAGCCGAAACGCAGGACTGTGCAGAGCCGATATTTTCACAAAGAGAGGGTGACTGTCAGAATGAGGTATCTGCTGCACCACTGCAGACAGATAAAATACAGGTAGTCCTCACTTAATGACCATTCGTTTAGTGAAGGTTCAGACTTACGACAGTGCTGAAAAAACTGACTTACAACCAGTGCTCACACTTATGACCGTTGCAGTGTCCCCATGGCCACATGATCATGATTTGGACTCTTGGCGACCAGTTTGCACTACCGTTGCAGCGTCCCGTGGTCACGTGATCACCATTTTCAACCTTCCCAGCTGGTTTCTGGCAAGCAAAATCAGTGGGGAACCATGTGATTCACTTAACTACCACTTGGTCCGCTTAATGACCGTGGTTATTTGCTTAATGACCGCTGCAAAAAAGGTAGTAAAATCAGATTGGATTTGCTTAATGACCGCTTCACTTAGCAACCAAAATTCTGGTCTCGATTGTGGTCATTAAGCGAGGACTACCTGTACTGTGTTTCAGCTGGTCCCCTGAGTTATCTGCCTGGGTACTTTGCAAGGGGAGAAAATGATCTAATTTAGAAATGGAGACGGGGGGATCTCCAGGGAATTAAAATCTAAAGCTTGTTCCAAGCTTCTCTCTCTCTCTCTCTCTCTCTCTTTCCAAGGAGTTATAGAGACAGAGACGGCCAGACCCCCAACATGGAGAGATGGAAACAGCCCCCAAGGAAGGACTTGGAAAGCTTTTTGCAAATCTAACGCAGCTGCCAATGGCAGCTTTTTTTTTCTTTTTCAATTGAGCAAACAAAACATGGAACAAGAGCTAAAAAATATGTACAGAATTAAAAAGGAAAATTAACTAAAATTAAAAGTGAACCAAAAGAAAGAAAGAAAAAAAAACAAGAAGCAAAATGAATCTTTGGAGCATGACGTGGGATCTTAAGGTGAAATGCAAACATTTGAAACATAAATATGTAATATTTATAACCGTAAAGACATTTATACAGTCAAAGGGATGACCTTTTAACAAAATGTTAATAAATGACCAGATTTGCATAATTTTCTCCTTCAAAGGGTTTTTCAAAGCTCTTGATTATAGTGCTAATTGTCCAGCAGAAACCATTTTTAAATAATGAAAAACGCATTTTGATTTTCCACTGTTTTATAACACCCTACGTCCATTTCTTCTGTTGCATCCATTTATGTATGATTTAGGTAAGGATGATCGAGTTATAGCAGGATTGCTTCTGAAAGGCTGTGGGCTAATTTTATCAGTGTCTTTAACAACTTTGGCTTGAAAGGAACAATTAATTGGCCACCAAAGTTGTCATTCGGTTCAGACGCTGGAAAGCTTCCAATTTATTCAGCATAATTTTTATGGCATGTACGGATTCGCCACCATGATCAGTTCATTTGACCTCCTGAACTAGACTTCAGATTACAGTAGTGGCTGTGCGTTCCAAAGGACAGAACGCAGACGGCATCTTGGGCCTTGACCATCCTCCAGTTATTTCCAATTCCTTGATCTCTTTTTATCTCTTTTGCATTACTGTAATCTTCATCTAGGGGCGTGGTGGCTCAGCGGGTAAGACGGCAGGCTTGTCGATCGGAAGGTCGCAAGTTCGGAGGTTCGAATCCCTAGCCCTGCGTGCGGAGTGAGCTCCCGCACTCGCCCCAGCTCTTGCCAACCTAGCAATTCGAAAGCATGCAAATGCAAGTAGATGAATAGGTGCCACTTTGGTGGGATGGTAACAGCGTTCCACGCGCGTCATGCCAGCCACATGACCGCGGAAGCGTCTTTGGACAGCGCTGGCTCTTCGGCTAACAAACGGAGATGAGCACCGCCCCCTAGAGTCGGACACGACTGCACAAATGTGCGGGGGGAACCTTTACCTTTACCTTTATGGAATGGCAGGGTCTGGCACAGGAGGCGGGTAATAAAAGTCAAGATGATGATGATGATGATGATGATTTATTAGATTTTAGATTTAATGTAGCCATGGCTGTGCACTTGCAGCCCCACCTATTTAAATGTGCATCATGTGTTAAGAAAAGGGGGAAATGTGCGGGGGGAACCTTTACCTTTTTAATCTTCATCTGTCCTCCAGGGAGTGGCAGAACAGTGCCGTTGGGGGCAGTTGGGTAAACCAGGTTAGACAAATAGAGAAAGGAGGTCTCTCTAAATGGATTTGCTGCTTAGGGAGAGCTGAGCACTACAGGAGCTGAATTCCCTACGTCACTTTGGGTTAGCTTTCCCCAGCCTGAATGCAAGAATGAGGGGTAATAGGATAGATATGTTCTTTTCACACAACGGTTATTTGAAGCTCTCGTGGCTACATTCACATAGCACACTAAATTGGGTCAGGTTTAAACAGAACGGGGTGTGTTTTTTGGGTATGTCTTGGCATGTTGTGTGAACTCAATCTCTTCGATTAGTTTATGCTTCCCTGGATGGTGCAAACTGGAGAGTTAATTCAGTCATCAGGTTAAATGTGTTGTGGAAACACAGCCCAGGTTAGAGCAGAGGGCAAAATGTAGAACTCTACCGGTTCTTGGGCTGTGAAAGTTCTTTGTTACTTGTAGGCTGGGTTCACACAACCTATAAGACTAGGTTAGTGAATTGTGGGGACCAAGCCTCGTCTCTGGAGGCTGTGTGAATGCAGTTGTTCCGTTCGACAAGAATTGGTTTGGGCATAGTAGATTGTGTGAATACTGTAGAGTACAGTAGTCCTCACTTAACAACCATTCATTTAGTGATGATTCGGACTTACGATGGTGCTGAAAAAAACAACTTACAACCAGTCCTCACACTTATGACCGTCGCAACATCCCCACGATCACGCAATCACGATTTGGGCGCTTGGCAACTGGTTCACATTTATGACCATCACAGCATCATGTGATCACGTGATCACCATTTTTGACCTTCCCAGCCGGCTTTTGGCAAGCAAAACCATTTTGGCAATGGGGAACTGCGTGATTCGCTTAACTACCATGTGGTTCGCTTAACGCCCATGGTGATTTGCTTAATGACTGCTGCAAAAAGGTCATAAAATCGGGTCGGATTCACTTAATGACCGCTTCGCTTAGCAACCATAATTCTGGTCCCAATTGTGGTCGTTAAGCGAGGACTGCCTGTAATAACGTTTACTAACCTAACCCAGGTTGAGGGTGTTGTGTGAACCCAGCCATGCTGTGCCGTGCTGGGCCAAAGACTCTCGTGTAGAAGTTGCTCTCAGAAACCTTTATTCTCCTTATGCCGCATCCTTTGGGAGGGGGGGATCTGTTTTCCCAAGCGTCAGTTATGTCTCATCCTGAATTGTGTAGATCACCAGATCGTTAGGGAGGATACCCCGCCCAGACCTCTTATCGCCGGGGAACCATCCGGTGGCTAGGGCAACCTTGTGCTTGCGAAGCTTGTACAACAACGTGACCAGATCCTGCTCCGTTTGACTGAGGGACCTCAGACTGGATTGCATACTGCAGTGACGCCGAGGAGGACAAGGGACCTGGGCCCGGATCCTGCTCCAGTCTCTGGTCTGCACAAAAAAATAAACATAGAACCACAGGCTGGCTTCAAACAACACAAGGTTACAAGGGGGGGGGGGCTGGACTGTTTGTGGTTCAGGGGGTTATCTTCCTTGTCTTTGCATGCTGTGTGTACCAAACCATCTTGGATTTATTGTCTTTGGGCATTGCATGTTTTGTGAACACCGTCATTGTTAATCCAGGTTTCGTGTGTTGTGCAAACCCTGCCATGAGTTGGAAGGGGTGGAGTCCAAGCACCTGGGCAGAAATGTGGATTAAAGCAGGGGTCCCCAACCTGTGGGCCGTGGCCCACTAGTGGGCTGTGGCCTGTCAGTAACTGGGCCGCGGGGCTCCCGCCCGCAAACCCCGCCCCCCGGTGCTTGCGATTGGCTCCCGCCCACAAACCCCGCCCCCCGGTGCACGTGATTGGCTCCTGCCCACAAACTCCACCCCCCAGTCTGTGGAAATCCTGGAAACCCCGCCCCCCGGTCTGCAGAAATCCTGGAAACCCCGCCCCCCGGTCCATGGAAAATTTGTCTTTTGAAACCGGTCCCTAGCACCAAAAACGTTGGGGACCCCTGGATTAAAGCATCCAGGACTGATGCTTTAACCCACGTCTCTGGTCAATGCCATCCAGTGAAGGAGAAAGACTTATCCCCAACTTTTAAGAGCTGTGTTTCTCAACCTCAGCGAGTTTAAGATGTGTGGACTTCAACTCCCAGAATTCCCCAGCCAGCAAGGTCCACACATCTTAAAGTCGCTGAGGTTGAGAAACACTGCTAAGAGAGTCCAGTGCCAGGGGGAGAAATTCTTCTGTGTTGTTCCCTACCAGTTTTCAGTTCAGTTTCAAAAAAGAGGATTGGAGAACATTCCCATGAGAATGGGATTGTGAAGTGTGGCACTTTTGCACATAGCAAACCTGTTCATACAATGCAACTGAACCAGATCAGCCTCTCCTGGGGCATCAACTCTGCCTGCCTGCCTGCCGGCCCACCCACCCATCCACCCACCCACCCATCCATCCCCCTCATCCATCCATCCATCCATCCATCCATCCATCCATCCATCCATCCATCCATCATCTCTCTCATCTATCATTTTTCATCTCTCTCTCCCATCATCCATCATCCATCCATCATCCATCCATCATCCATCATCTATCTATCTATCTATCTATCTATCTATCTATCTATCTATCTATCCCTCATCTATCATCTATCTATCTATCTATCTATCTATCTATCTATCTATCTATCTATCTATCATCTATCATCTATCATCTATCTATCGCTAACTGCTGTTAAGCACGGGGTTAACTAAGTGGCAGGGTGGCTGGCCCAGTGTTGGGCGTGATGTCCTCTCCCTGGTGGGGCAAGGGTCTCTCCAGAGCCCGAAACCCCCTCCCTCCCCCCTCCCATCCACCAGGAACTCACCGCTGCATCTTTCGGCCTGTGGGGGATGCACCCCTCCCCTGTAAAATCGTCCACGATCAAGACCAGCCCGTAAAACCCCGCGAGGGTCAAGAACCACAGCAGAAGTCTCTGTCCCAGCACCTCGGAGGGGGCCTGCAAGGCCTGGCTGTCCTGGGCCTCCGCCGGGTCCTCGAGGGGCTTCCTCAGGGCCGAGGCGGGGCCTGCCCAACACAGCAGGCAGGAGAAGACCACCTGCAGCAGGGAGATGCCTTCCTGCAGAGCCATTCAGTCCGGCTGGACTCGCCTGAGCCGTGAGCTGGCTGTGGGCTGGCCGTGACATCACAAACCCCTGGGGAGGTGAGCTACCAGGGGCTGTGAGGAAAGATTAGCTAAGAAGCCAAGCCGGGCGAAATGCCCCATGCACGAGGCTTGGGGTGGGCAGCCTGCTTGGGGAAAAACACCCCCCCCCCCATTCTTTGGCCCCTTGGGACACTCTGACTGGGGGTGCTGAAAACGGGTGGCAGAGTTCCCCAGCCTGCGATGTCGGGCAATGCAGAAAAAATTTAGCAGCACATCCAAGGACATGTCTAAACTCTGCCCCCACCCCCCAGCCAAACTGCTTTGTGTGCTTCCCCCTGCAAGCAAAACACTGCAAAGTTGCAATCTGTGGCCCCCACCCCTACGTTTGCCTGTCCCTGCACTAGATGAGGGCGGAGTTCAACAAGGTTTCCTAAGGTGGATGACCCTGTGGTTTACGTTCTGCTTAGCGCTGACCCAGCCATTGTGGCCCCTAACCCATGGTTTACGGTTTGGCTTCGCATCGCAGGTGATGGGTGGCTCAAAGCATGGTGAAAACAAACCACGGCTTATCGGCGGCCTCCTGAAACGAGGTTTTAAGTCCATCCGCAAAGAGAAAACATAATAAAACCACTGAAAAAGGCAGCATAGAGAAATCCCAGTTGTTCCCTGCAGAATAGCTTAGAACAGTATTTCTGAACCTTGGCAGCTTTAAGATGCGTGGACTTCAACTCCCAGAATTCCCCAGCCAGCCTTGCTGGCTGGGGAATTCTGGGAGTTGAAGTCCACACATCTTAAAGTAGACAAGGTTGAGAAACATTGGCCTAGAATCAAAGCCCTGGTGGGCCTTCCATGTGCGCCTCACATCCCACGGGCCTAAGGGTCGTTGCCCGGTACAGCCACCCCCACCAAACATTTCCCCGTGCCCGCCCAATTTTGCAGACTGTGGTTGGCGGTACACGGACAGCGCAATTGCTCACGGGTGGTGCCCGTCCACTGTAATACTTTTATTCCCGTATCTAGTCCTCTTTCCCGTAGCTCAGTCCTCAATAATGTCATACACCGCCAAATTAAAGGCCTTGTTGTTCTCTCGGACCCGCTGGCAGTTGGAGTCTTTGCAGCCCCGGTGGTGCTTGATGAGGCTGGCCCTGCGATTCCGGATGAGGGTCATGAGTTTGACCAGCTCCTGTTCCATCTGCGAGAAGGTCTGCAGGAGGCGTTTTTTCAGCTCTTCTGAATCGGCCAGGGCCTTTTCCTGCTGCGGAAGGAGCACAAAAACATCAGAAAGCCCGAGGTCGCCTTAGTCCAGCCGTCTGGGTCACGCGGAGGATGCCAGAAGAATCCAAGAAACGGACCAAAACGGTGGTGGTTCTCATCTACTGCTCCTGCCCCAGCATTCTCACTCAAGGTGACGGGAAAAAAAGGTCGGTTTGCAACTTAGTTCCAAGATGAGAATAGTGGTGAAACTTTCAGGGGTGCAATGTTCTAGAGCAGTGTTTTTCAAACTTGGCGACTTTAAGCTGGGTGGACTTCGACTCCCAGAATTCCCCAGCCAAACAGCTTAAAGTCGCCAAGTTTGAAAAACACTGCTCTAGAATTCACTAAAGGAAGAGATAGCTAAGAGAAGTGTGTGTGCATGTGTGTGTGAGAGAGAGAAAGAAAGAGGGAATGTTCTCCATAGATCCAACCTGGAAACAAGGAGGAATTTCCTGACAGTGAGAACTATTAAGCAGTGGAATAGCTTGCCTCCCGGAGTGGTGGGTGCTCCATTGCGCAAGGATTTTTTATTTTATTTTATTTATCCCATTTTTCCCACCGCCCATCTCAACAATGACTCTGGGCGGTCATTTGCTTTTCAAGAAGAGATTGGACAGCCATTTGTCTGAGATGGTATGAGGATTCCTCCCTTGAGCAGGGAATTGGACTAGAAGACCTCCAAGGTCCCTTCCAGCCCTATGATTCCATGATTCTATGATTCTGTGGTTCTGTGATTCTGTGGTTCTGTGGTTCTGTGGTTCTGTGGTTCTGTGATTCCGTGATTCCGTGATTCTTTGGTTCTGTGGTTCTGTGGTTCTGTGATTCTATGATTTCATGATTCCATGATTCTATGATTCTATGATTCTATGATTCTATGATTCTATGATTCTATGATTCTATGATTCTGTGGTTCTGTGGTTCCGTGATTCTGTGGTTCTGTGACTCTATGATTCCATGATTCCGTGATTCTGTGATTCTGTGGTTCTGTGGTTCTGTGGTTCTGTGGTTCTGTGATTCCGTGATTCCGTGATTCCGTGATTCTGTGGTTTTGTGGTTCTGTGGTTCTGTGGTTCCGTGATTCTGTGATTCCGTGATTCCGTGATTCTATGATTCTGTGGTTCTGTGATTCTATGATTCCATGATTCTATGATTCCATGGTTCTGTGGTTCTGTGGTTCTTCTTGCTTTAAGCAACCCTCCCTCCCAAACCCTTAAGCCCTCCTCGGCTTTCCACATTTTAGTTCCATCCCAATGGAAAAGCTCAGGGAGGGGGCAGAGATACCTCTCTGGCAAGGAAGCCATCTCCATACGCCCCCACTCCCCTTGAGACATTTGGAAGATATTCTCAAGCCTTCTCTCCTAAGAACAAGCCAATAAAACAGACACGTCTGTTGCAGAGGGAAGAAACTTTAGAGAAATTGCAAATTGCCGATTAAGACACAAGACTATTTAAAGCGGCTGCTTCAGTAAAGTCAAGGCTAGTAGTTGTTAATACTTCAGCTGCAATCATTTTTGTCTATTCTCTCAAAAAAAGGAAGAGTCGGATTTGGGAAGCGCTATGTTCTACCTGCGATGGAGCTGAACCTTGGTGCGTTATTATTGTATGATCTCTCCGAGTCCCAGAATACACAGTGACTGGTCTATGACTGTAATAAATAAATTGAAATAAATGGAATACACAGTGAGGTTGCAGTGAATTAAAAAAGGCAACCTGGGTCTCTCTCTCACACATGTGTACACACACTTCTCTTAGCTATCTCTTCCTTCAGTGAATTCTAGAGCAGTGTTTTTCAAACTTGGCGACTTTAAGCTGGCTGGCTGGGGAATTCTGGGAGTTGAAGTCCACCCAGCTTAAAGCTGCCAAGGTTGAGAAACACTGGCCTATATCTACTTGAGTGCTTCAGAGCTGATCCCTGATTGGAGCATGGCTCTGGTGCGTGTCTGCCACACTTTACAAGCTGGGCAACGAGGAAAAGCCACAGCTGCTGTAAGATGTGGAAGATGGTGCCTGTGTTCCTGCTTCCAGGCATGGACTCCAAAGCCCATCTTTTTAATGCTTCGGAAAACAAAGCCCGGCTTTGCAGCCCCGGCTGCTGTCTCCTTCCGCCAACCCCGGGGCCCCACTTCCCCGCCCAGGCACTTTGCCTTCACCTTGGATGTTGTCCTGTCTTTGGGCATTCGCTTCCTGGTGAGCCATTTCATCGCAATCGCCAGCACCAGTGCCACCACCATGGCAGAGCAGACCGCCAACCACTCCCAGACCAGGTGGAAGGGGGCTCCGACATCCTGCTCACGCACCACGCCTTGGTGTGCGGCAGAACTTCCCTGGCACAGCCAGAAGAGGCAGAGGGGGCCACGCATGGTGGCGCCAGGGAGTGCTGGGGTGGCTGGACCCCAACTGGCTGGTGCTCTGTGAAGTCACAGATGGGGCAGCAGCTCCATTGGTTAACAGCCTGAGTGGCTCTGGGGGGTGAGACCTGCCAGCCTCTTGGCTTGGGGGTCTCCTATTGGCTTTGCCTTATCCTGAGGGGTTGCCCCCCTCCCTTCGAGCCTTCCGGAAGGGGGTTGAGACCTGGCTCTGCCACCTAGCACCACCCTGGGGGTGGCTGGTGGGTTGAATATGCTCTCTCTGTCTTTTTAACTTTGTAGATTTTTCTAGAATTTTTATTCTCTTTTTGTGGAGTCCTTGGTGCTCTCTGAGCCTTGTTGTTTTCTTGCAGACGTTTCATTGCCAGACTAGGCAACATCTTCAGTGCGAAAAGGGAGTGGGACTTGCTCTCTGTTTATATATCATGGCTTGTCTTGCTTGTGTTGGTGGGGGTGTTGTTCTCTCCTTAGGAGTTCCTTGATTGGGCTGTTGTTTGCTGCTTGGTTGATTGACTGAGTTAATAGTTCCACCAACACAAGCAGGGCAAACCACTGTATATAAACTGAGAGCAAACACCACTCCCTTTTCGCACTGAGGATGTTGCCTAGTCTGGCAATGAAACGTCTGCAAGAAAACAACAAGGCTCAGAGAGCACCATGGACTCCACAGTTCAACCCTGAGCTACAGGTATTCTCTTTGATTGGTCTGTAGCTTGAATCATGTCAACTGGATTTCTATTTTCTCAGTGGAAATGTTTCGCTCCTTATCCAAGAAGCTTCTTCAGTCTGAGCAAAGTTTGTAAGGGAATCCTTAAATATGTTTCTAGGGTGGCTGTGTGACCTTGCACCTGGGGCTAGGTCATGGTTATTTGAGATGTTTATTTCTAAGTCCCTTTATCATCCAAAGGAGGATCGTTAAGATTACCTTGCTGTTGTTGAGATTGCGAAATGGTCTTAATCTTCCTAGGCACAGAAGACAAAGCAGGAAGGAAAATAGGGGAAAGATTGTGCCTGAGGCCCCCACCTCTATTCAAGGAAGGATTTTCCAAGTTGGCATAAATGGATTCCTTGACCCCTCTTTCAAGCCACCTATCTTCCCTGTCTAAAATGTGAACATTAATGTCCTCAAATGAGTGTCCTTTTTCCTTTAGATGAAGGTAAACTGCTGACTCTGGTCCTGTGGTGTTACTCCTCCTGTGCTGGGCCATCCTCCTGTACAAGGGTTGTTTGGTTTCTCCAATGTAGAGCTCAGAGCACTCCTCACTGCACTGGATTGCATACTCTACATTGCTTTTCTTGTGTTTTGGAGTTTGATCTTTGGGGTGTACAAGCCTCTGTCTCAGTGTGTTGGTGGGTTTGAAATATACAGGTATGTGGTGTTTGCCAAATATCCGTTTTATCTTTTCAGACACGCCAGCCATGTAAGGAATGACCAGGTTCTTCCGTTTACTCTGAGTCTCAGCCCTGTCTGTCGCTGTTTTAGGTCTGGTAGACTTAGATTTAGTGAAGGCCCAATTTGGATATCCACAGGCCTTCAGAGCTGTTCTCAGGTGCTGATTTTCATTCTTTTTGGAATCCATGGAGGTGGGGATGGTTTCTGCTCTGTGTGACAATGTCCTGATGACTCCTAGTTTGTGCTGTAGTGGATGGTGGGAGTCAAACATCAGATATTGATCTCTGTGTGTGGGTTTCCTGTAGATTCCTATTTCTAGCTTGCCACCGGTCCCAATGAGGACTTCACAGTCTAGGAATGCCAGTCTGTTGTCCTTGGTGTCTTCTCTGGTGAACCTAATGTTGGCATCTATGGTGTTTATATGGTCCGTGAAGGCCTGTACTTCCTGGGCCTTGATTTTAACCCAGGTGTCATCCACATACCTGAACCAGTGGGTGGGCACTGTTCCCTGGAATGTGTTGAGTGCTTTCTTCTCCACTTCTTCCATGTATAAATTGGCCACAATGGGTGACACAGGAGAACCCATGGCACAGCCGTGTTTTTGTCTGTAAAAGTCACCTCTGTATGAGAAATAAGTGGTGTTGAGACACAGGTCCAGAAGATGGCAGATCTGGTTTGGGTTGAGATGGTTTCTCCTTTCAAGGGTGCTGTCCTCTTCTAGTCTCTTCCTGACAGCAGATAGAGCATGAGTGGTGGGGATGCTGGTGAAAAGGGAGGACACATCGAAGGAGACCATAGTTTCATCTGTATCCAGTTTCAGGATCTTTGCTTTGGAAACAAATTCTTCCGAATTATGGATGTGGTGTTCAGAGTGTCCAACCAGAGGTGCTAGTATGGTAGAGAGGTGTTTGGCAATGTTGTATGTTACCGAATTAATGCTGCTGACTATGGGTCGGAGGGGTGTTCCTTCCTTGTGGATCTTAGGGAGTCCGTAGATGCAGGGGATGGCTTCTCCAGGATACAGACGGTGGTAGGTAATCCTATCGATGGAGCCATCATGTTCCAATTGTTTCAAACTGTCTATTACCTTTTTCTTGTAATTGCTGGTGGGGTCTCTTTTCAGTTTTTCATATGTATGGTGATCCTCCAAAAGTGAGGTAATTTTATTGTGGTAGTCTGCAGTGTTAGAACCACTGTACATCTTCCTTTGTCTGCAGGTAAAATGGTGATGGTTTCATCTTTGCTGAGGGCTGTCAGGGCTCTCCTCTCTTGGACGGTAAGGTTGGAGGGAGGAGATTGAGCACTGGACAGAGCTGCAGATATTTTAAGCCGGAGTTGTTCTGCTTCCTCAAAAGGTAGGTGGTTGTTGTGGATGGCAGATTCTGTGGCTGTAATGAGCTCCACAACCGGAACTTGCTTGGGAGTGATGGCAAAATTAAGACCTTTGGCTAGGACATCTCTCTCTGGTTGGGTGAGCTCTCTGTCTGAGAGATTTTTCACCCACATGTTCTTTTTGTCCTCTGTGGTCCTGTTGTTGTTGTTCCTCCCAGCGGTTTCTCCAGTTCCTTGTTTCTGCTTGCTGCGAGAAAGAAGAATGTCAAATTTCTTAGTTTGCCTCTCCTTTGTCTTGTGATGCTGGGCCAGCTGTACTTTATTGCCAAGCTGAATAACTCTATCCAGGATTGGGTCAGGAAGGGTGGCTGTGAGTTCCTGGTGAAGGTTTTCAAAATTGTATTGCAGGGCATCAATGGTGAAGTGGACTTGCCTTATTCTTTCATTTAGAATATGTCTTTGTGCCTTCTGCAGGATCTGGTCTGCTCTGTGACCCTTAACTGTAGATTGCAGGCGTAGGCTTGTCGGGATGAGTCTCTGTTGTCTGAATCTGAGGTTGAAACGTAGGTGGTTTCTATAGTCTGCCACCTTTCTTGCTGTCTTCTCGAATTTCCTTACCAACTTCAGGGTTTCTTCCCCAAAATGTATGGCAATATGTCGATGAAGGTTCTCAGTCATCCAGGTGGAATTGTCTGTAGCTTGAATCATGTCAACTGGATTTCTATTTTCTCAGTGGAAACGTTTCGCTCCTTATCCAAGAAGCTTCTTCAGTCTGAGCAAAGTTTGTAAGTTTGTCCTTTTTCCTTTAGATGAAGGTAAACTGCTGACTCTGGTCCTGTGGTGTTACTCCTCCTGTGCTGGGCCATCCTCCTGTACAAGGGTTGTTTGGTTTCTCCAATGTAGAGCTCAGAGCACTCCTCACTGCACTGGACTGCATAAACTACATTGCTTTTCTTGTGTTTTGGAGTTTGATCTTTGGGGTGTACAAGCCTCTGTCTCAGTGTGTTGGTGGGTTTGATTGGTGTTCTCTTTTTACCTGCAAGCCACCTAGAGTCACTTATGCAGTGAGATGGGTGGTGTATACATTTAATAAATAATAATAGTAATAATAATCCTGAAGACGGCCCGTTCTCTGAACCGAGGGCAACAACTCCGTTCATCTCATTTCATTTCATTTACCTATAATTTCATTTAAATATAATTGCCTATATTTCTATTTATAGTTGATGGTTTTTCTCATTGGGTAATCTCAATGGAAAGAAAATCTGCTAAAAAGCAGCATCCGAACTGATTGTGCATGGATGGGGGTCCACCAGGGTTTAGAGCAGGGTTTCTCAACCTTAGCAACTTTAAGGTGGGTGGGCTTCCACTCCCAGAATTCCCCCAGCCAGCCATGATTGATCAGGGAGATCTGGGTTCAAGTCCCACTTGACCACAAAGCTCTCTGGGTAATGCCGAACCAGCCACCCCCTCTCCCTCTCTCTCAGCCAGGCCTCACAATGTTGTTGTGATGAGTATAAGATCAGCCAGGACTGGAATGCAAACAGGCAGGACACACTGGAATAAATTCTTCATGACAAGTTACAAAGTTACAAAAAAAAAAAAGATTGCCCTAGAAAGGAATTGAAAGAACAACCAGGAAGATACAATTTTAAAAGCTTTACCAGATGCTATTGTGGACGTTGCTCCTCTCTGCTCCTATTCACACCACCAGCTAAACTCAAATGGGATTGGCTGGTTTGTGATGCGGTGCATGGTGTGAACCCAGGCAACCGAGTTTCTCCAGTAAACCTTGGTCAGTTAGACTTGGGCTAGCGCCCTATTTCCCAACCTGGGCGATTTCCAGATTTGCACACTTCAGCTCCCAGAATCCTCAACGATGGGCACGCTGTGGGGGGAATTCTGGGAGTGGAAGTCCACTCATCTGGGAGACGTGGGGTTGGAGAGTTAGACAAAGACATTCCTTGTGACCAGCAATTTCTTGTAATATCTTTGCGGAGAATTTTTAACAGAAGGACTGGATGTTCCCATCAGTCCCAGTTCAGTTTCTGCTTTGGCAGCTGCGTTTTACAGCCAGGCTAGGCTAGGAAATTTCAGAGCCTCCAGCGAATTTGATAGCAGTTGAGTTCACACAACTTGCTACTCACTAGAGCAACATCTGGTTGGATAGTTAGTGGCAGCCCAACCTTCATCTTGGCATACGTTTGGCATTCACACAACCACATCCTGTTGCTCTGTTTGCAGAAAGAAAATTGCCTTATTTTTACTTTATTTTTGCATGGCTTAGTTTATTGTGCAAACCCAGCCCCTAAGACGAATTTCAGCATATGGAGCGAATCAAAGGAATGGGTTAGATTAACCAGGTTAAATCTGTTGTTGGAAAACAGCCGTTATATTTTTATTAACCTGGCTTAAGCATGTTATGCGAATCCAGGAAGACTTTGGAGCCCCAGGCCCCAGTGGTTGTGCGACGATTCCTGGTTCGATGTGTTGTGTGAATCCAGAAAAAGGGCTTAATTGAATAAACGGTGAATGCGTTGTGAGAGCACACCCACTACACCTTGTTTTCAACTTATTGCAGTGTTTCTCAACCTTAGCCACTTTAAGATGTGTGGACTTCAACTCCCAGAATTCCCCAGCCAGCACACAGGAATTCTGGGAGTTGAAGTCCACCCATCTTAAAGTGGCTAAGGTTGAGAAACGCTGTAATCTATTGGCAGCCGCTGGATGGGAGGGCAAATTCAGGATCGGGTGAATGAGCGCAGGGTTACATTGCCCCATCCCGTCCCGGCGCAGCGGCCAAACCGAAAACCGCCTCTTTTCCTTCCCAAACTCAGCCCTGCACCGGGGTCCCTCCCGGGGGAATCTGCGCTGCAAAATCCGCCGCGCTGGGCCGCGCCGTTCCGAACGCCAGCGTTCACACGTGCAGCCCGCGTCAACTCCTGGTCGTGGGACCCCTGCTCCGCCTCGGAACGCGCGGCTCGGGGGACGGACGGCTGCTCGCCCCCCTCGAGTCACGTGACCCAGAAGGAGCCCAACATGGCGCAGTCCTAGGCAGCTTCACCGTCGCCCGAGCCCGGGTGGGAGGTTGAGGCAGGAAAAAAAAGAAAGAAAGAAAGACAGAAAGAGGAAAAGGTGGGGGTCACTGCTTTGCACGAAAGAGGCGCAGGCAGGAATCCGGACCGGTGAGTCGGTGCTGGATTGATGGTGCAATGGGCCGGGGGCCGATGTGCGGGAGCCCTCCCCCGCAAACAGCCCCCAGTCCGGCGCAACCCGGATTCGGAGCGGGACAGCGGCTGGCCCGGCGCTCCCCGGACCGCGCGTCCTACCCGCGGCCCCCGCGCTGCGGCTCTGGGCATCGCCCCCTCCCTGCCCCCGCCCGTCTGCCAAGCCTTCACCGGGGCGCAAAGTTTGAGGGGCGGCCGCGGGGAGGGGGAGAAGCGTGGGCCCCGCGGGGTGGGCGGCCTCGACTCTGGACAGGGCCGGCTCGAGTTCCCATCATCCTTAGCCAGTCGGGTTGAGGACGATGGGGGTCCAAACATCTGGCAGGCGCCAGGTGGACAGAGGATGCGGCTGGAGGAAGTGGGCCAGGGTGGGGGAGGAAAGGGGAGAGATGGAAAGCTGGGGAGGGGTTCTTTGGCCAGGATGGCCCAACATGCTGAAGTTGCTTAAAATGGAGTAGGGTTAGGGGTTATGGGGTCCTGCTATGGGGGGACACCGTGACCCCTAACAAGACCTTCGGTGTGTTTGGTGCACACAGCCCATTTGGGTTTGTCTAGTGCCCCGAAGGACTTCCATCCTTGCCTTGCAAGGCTAGGCAGGCGGGTGCCCTCCAGATGTTGCAGCCTACCCCTTCCATCGGCCTTTGGGGAGGGGCTGCTGCTTGGGGTTGGTAGGCTCTGAGGATCGGACATCTGGAGGAGCCCAGCGGGCCGCTCAACAGCTGGAGGTGGCTCCTCTCTGCCCTCCTGCCCAAGAGATGTTGGGCTGGGGAGAGATTCTCCAAAATCAGAGTTGAAATGCTGCACATCTGGAGGGAACAGATTGCCGTAGGCTGGTTGGCCCGAAAACCAGGAAAAGGGAGCCATCTGTAACCTCCCGGAAGACCCAACCGGTGAGGGATGTAGCTGAGCAACATCTGGAGGCCCAAAGGCTGCCCCCTCTGATTCTCAGTGAACTAGCCTGATAATGAGAGCTTCCTACAGCAGAGACCTAGAATGGGTGCATTAAAAGGTCATCTGGTCAGTGCCGGAAACCGCTAAACCGTCCCTGACAGGTGGGCACCTGCCCCTAAATTTAGAAACCTCCAGCAAGGGGAGCCCACCCGTGTCCTAGGCGGATGGTTTGCTGCTTAACAGCTCTTCCCACCAGAAATTCCTTCTCCTGTTCAGCCGGAATCTCCTTTCTTTGCATTTCAAGCCATAGCAAGGAATTACCGCTCTGTGGCTTTGGAGGTGGGACGGTCCTTATTCAGTCCCTGGCGTTTTCAGACCGCCATGGAAAATCCGTGCCAGCCAGTGAAGGCAATGGCGGGACGGGGCTAAGACAGCTTCCTGGGTTCCTTTTCAAGCGGTCCTTTATTCAGAATCGCGAGGACTAGAAAGTCAAATCGGTGCTCCTTTGACATTTTCTTACATTGGTCATTTGACAGTTCCGTTCCAACCTTCCATTCCGTGATTCTGCATGGTCCAGGGTGTGCCCACCTCGGATGCAGGGAATAGCGAGCTAGATAAACCAATGGTACGAATCCTTTTCCTGGGAAATAATGGGGTCCTTCCTTCCCCCTCCTGAAATCTTCAGTGGAATTTGCGGGTTTCAAGTTTCTTCTTGGTCAGGAAGAGCCATAAATGTGTGTGGGTATGGCTGAGGATGATGGAACCGCATTGTCTTGTAGACAAGGCAGAGCTAGGTGATTGGTTTGATAATTGGCAGCTTCCTAAGCCAATATCATGCACGGAAAATTGGGATGCTATTTAAGGCCCACCATGGATGGCACCATAATTATGTCCACCAGCTTGCACTAAGCTGGGTTGGGAAAGGAATGGCTCAGTTCACACAACGCACTTAATATGGTGACTGAATTAATTCAGGGTGCCCTGAACCCTGAACGAACCAAAGAGACTGGCTTAGCACAGCGAACTAATCCAACGCGTCTCCCCCTAACCGAGATTAAAACGAACCAAACTTGTGCGTGATGCCTTGTTCAACCGACCAGGTTAAGGGGAATGTGTGGACTCACTCTTTTCCTCCTCTTCCTTTCTCTCTTCCCAGGGATTCCTGGCAGGGAGTGCCCCCAGCATCACCATGGTGAAGATCTTTGTCGGGGGGCTTTCTCCCGTGGTCACGGCCGAAGAGCTGCGCAAGCTGTTTGAGCAGTACGGGCAGGTGAACGAGTGCGACATTTTGAAGAATTTTGCCTTCGTCCACATGGAGAAGGAGGAGGAGGCCCACCAGGCCATCAGCACCCTGCACAAGAGCGAATTCTACGGGGCCCACTTGACTGTGGAGTACGCCACCTCCAAGATCCGCAATGCCACCAAGATCTACGTGGGGAACGTCTCGGCCAAGGCCACCACCGCCCAGATCCGCCAGCTCTTTGAGCGGTTCGGCAAAGTGGTGGAGTGCGATATTGTCAAGAACTTCGCCTTCGTCCACATGGCCAAGGAGCGGGAAGCCATGGACGCCATCTTGAATCTCAATGACACCCCCCTGGAGGATCAGAAAATTTTTGTGACCCTTTCCAAGAGTAACAGTTCCCTCCGGGCCACGAAGGGGGCCTCCGTGCCCAGCACGCCCACCCCGACCCCCAGCTACTACTTCTCCAGGGGACGTGTGCCCCCTCCAGCAGCCACCTATTCGGCCTACTGTCCCCGGGCCTGGTACGACCGGGAGTACTGCGACCAGTACACGTACGAGCTTTACGACCGAGCGCGAGCAGCTTACGACCGAGCCCTGCCCCCTGCCCCAGCTGCCTACAGAGAAAGGAGCCCTGTGGGCCGGAGGACATCCACCCCCACCGCCGTAGTGGCCCAGTACGCCGACCCCTATGCTGCGGCTGCGGCTGCAGCCGCTGCCGCCGCCGCAACTGCCGCAGCAAACCAGACGTACAGCCAAGCCTACAGCCAGCCCGGGTACGCCGCTGCTGCGGCTGCTGCCACATACTCTCAGTACAGTCTAGGAACCGCCTACAATGTGGCGGAGTACTACGAGAGGTACGCCAGCGCTTATGCTGCCCAGTACGCCCAGACGTTTTGAGTGTGCTGCATCACGTCCAGCAGTAAGTGTCCAGAGATGGCCAGTTGCATGGGGAGGGGGAGGGGAGCCGGGGGGGGGGGGAAAGGGGCAAGTGTTCCTGTCCTCTGCGGGTGAGAAATAACAGACAGACGAGATCTGGCAGGGCTGACAGCAAATGCCCCCACAAGGCAGTGTGTTTGTACCCAGCCTGCTAGTACAGGTAGTCCTCAACTTACGACCACAATGGGGACCGGAATTTCCATCGTAAGTCACTGCGGTCCTAAGTCGAGTCACCACGTGTCCGGAACTGATTTTATGACCGTTATTACGGCGCTCATTAAGCGAATCACAGGTCGTTAAGCGAATCACTGTGGTGGTTGAGCGAAAGAAAATGGCAAACAATGTCGCAAAACACGATCACGTGACTGCAGGATGCTGTAACCAGTTGTAAATGCGAGCTGGTTGCCAAGCGCCCGAAATGCAATCATGTGACCGTGGGGGGGGGGGGGGTACGACATTTTGCGATGCTCAGCCATTCCGAGGCTATCATAACTTTGGACTATCGTTAAACAAACAGTCGTAAGTCAAGGACTACCTGTATGTCTGCATTTGTGTCTGTCAGCCCTCCCCGGAGGTGAGGAACCAGGATCGGTCCAGAGGGTGCCAAACTGTTATATCCACTTCTCCCCTAGGCTGTATTGGTTGTGGCTGAGAGGAATTGTAGTTCATCCATATCTAGGAGGCCCCGGGATCCCCACCCCTGTCCTTCCCCCACTCGGCACCCTCCCAGCAGCCCTCTCATTTCCAGACAGCCTGGTTGGCAGGGCTGCTATTTCTGTGTCGACGTGCATGCCTGGCGGTCAGTGCGCACCCCTAACCTACATAGATTTCTTCACAGGCTCCTCCTGGGCAGACTCAGCGCGATGTCTCCTGGCCGATCAGCCAAGCACTGACTTCCAAGGTTGGTGATGCTGCATTTTGTGTTTCCCTTCTTTCTCTTCCTTCCTTCTTTCCTCCCCCCACGTTTCAATCCGGTCCGGTCGAAGAACTGCCACGCCAACCCCGCCTTGCGAAACTGCGATGGGCCGAAGACGGTTTTGCTCGTGTCCGGTTTTTCCGAACTCTTCCCTCGGGCCCGGAATGCCGCAGGCCTTTGCACACTTTGACCCCCCTCCGCCAGCTCCAATCTTTGCTTGCTCTGTGTTTTGCGTGCTAAGCTTCGATCCCTGCAGCCGAGACGCCGGGCTCCCTAAACTGGGCTTTCGTTTTTTGCTTTGCTGTATTCTTGGGTGCTCATTGGTTTGATAGATATTTTTTCTTTCTTTCTTTCTTTCGTTTGTTCTAGTTTTAATTTTGTACAACTGGTTAATGGAATTGGTTGTCGTCGCAGCAAATTGTTCGCTCCCCTCTCCCCAATTTTTAAGATGTTAACGATTAAATGGCTTTTACAGAACCTCTCGCGTCCGCCTCGTAAAATTAGCGTTTTAATGAGACGCCCCCTCCCCACCTCGATCCAACTTCACCTCTGCCTCCTGCTTCCCCCTCCTCTGTCTGCATGGGACGGAACTGGTGATCCGGATTTGCGTGCTCCCGCCTCCGCCGCCTCCCTCCCCTTCGCTTTCCGGAAGGAGGGCCGTCCGCACCTCCTGCTGCCCTGCGAGGGGGCCGTAACTCCCTTCCCAGCAGCGAGCGAGAGTTGGCCGAATCGTTGCGCAATCCGAAGCCGTGGTCTTGTGCGAATGCCGGATTCCGTCGCTTGGCTTTGAAACTAACCCACATCCTTGCCAGGCCACTGATGCTGTTTAATCCTGTTCCCCCCCCCCTCCATTGATTTCTCTTTTTCTGTGGACAGCTGTTTCTGGAAGAAGCCAGGGGATTTCGGATGCCCCCCCATCCTCCAAGCAGGCAGAGCTGATCCGAAGCAACGCAGCGCCCTTTGTTCTGCTGACAAGAACTCAGAAGGTTCTCCGAGTACCCAAAGAGAATATCCTGTCCTTCTGTCACACTCTTAGAATAGGCACTGGAAAACACATGGGGTGTTCTGATAATTGCTATTTCCTCTTGGGTTCTTGGTGTTCTCGGAGCTCTGAGGACACCAAGAACCCAACAGCTCAACCCTGAGTCACATATCTTCCCCTACTATTGGAATTGCTGTTTTTGCATCCTGTATCAACCCAAATCCTGAGAAATTTGAGATACAGGCAGTCCTTGACTTACGACCATTCATTTAACAACTGTTCAAAGTTACAACAGTGCTGAAAAACATGACTTGTGACCGGTCCTCACACTTACAACCGTCGCCATGTCTCTACGGTCACATGATCAAAATTCAGGTGCTTGGCAACTGGCATGTATTTACAATGGTTGCAGCGTCCCAGGGTCACCATTTTCCACGTTCCCAGCTGGCTTCTGACAAGCAAAGTCAATGGGGGAAGCCGGATTCGCTTAATAACTGTGAGATCTGCTTAACGGCCACGGCAAAAAGGGTCGTAAAATCAGGCACGACTCACTTAACAACTGCATCGCTTAGCAATGGAAGTTCCGGTCCCAATTGTGGTCGTAAGTCAAGAACTACCTGTACATTGGAACTTGGAATTCCAGACAGGCTGACTGTCAGCTGGCTAGGAATTCTGGGAATTGAAGTCCCAAACTTCTGGGCTCCCTTCAGATGACAGAAAGCTGGTTTATATTGCAATATGGTTTCTCCCCCTTAATTCCTGCTCCTTGGAAGAAATTCCACCCCGCCATTACTGAGCTGGGACAACTGGCTCTGTGCTTTTCTGCGATCAGCCGCTGGATCACAACCCCTTGCAGGGGCCAGGAGAGAAGACAACTTTGGTGGGTAGGTGACATGGGTTGGCATGAGGAGGAGTACCTTAACGGAGACAGGAGTTGGGGAGGGCAGCCATGTCGGAGGTGACTTGGGAATAGGGTGGGCAACTGGTGGGCCACATGCCACTTCATGCCACCTTCAGCCACCAAAATACAAGCTGGCTGTCTATAGCTCTCTCTCAGTCTTCTGGGTGAGGGTGAGGGTGAGGAGGAAAGAGGGAGGCGCGAGAGAAGGCAGTGTTAAGTGGCCACTAAGCCACAACTTTGGGGAGGACTTGAGGACTGTGCCCAAAGTTTGCAGTGGCCGTTCCCAGCCCAGGGCTGCCAGATGTGCTAGGGTGCCCAAATTGGGGAATTCTGGGAGTTGTAATCCTAACACACTGGTTGTGTTCTCAACGTGCTTGACCAGGTCCGTTACAAGTGTAACACCTGCGTTCACAGAACAGCTTGGATGGTTTTCAAATCGGTTCGTTTTTCATGTGCTTTGGAGGGTCACGTGGTTCTAGCCTGTTTGGTTAGCTTATGGCTCAGGGTATTGGGTTAAAAAAAACCCCATGGGATATTATTTATTATTATTTGATTTATTATAGCTCCTCACTCCAAAAGACTCTGAGCAGCTTACATATGAGATGTACAATTAAAACCATAACTGCCTGGACAAGTAGACCCAACAGTCAAAAACGCATGACGGGGGCTGCACTAACGCCAGGCCTGGGAACAAAGACAGATCCAGGGCCTTCCAGAACCTTGGAAAGGGGGTGCCGTATGTGTCTTGCCGGGGTGTGTGTGTGCTATTCTAGATGGCAGGGGCTGCGACAGAGAAGGCACATTCCTCAGTCCCACAAGATGACAATGTTTAATGGAGGGGACCTGGGGTGTACCCACTCTGCCTGAACATACTGGGGGGCAGAAACAACTGGAGACAGGCAGCCCCTCAAGGTACCAGTCCCTATGCCCTGTAGGGCTTTATAGGTGACCAGACAACCCGTGACCCTTTGGGTCATCGTGTCAGAGCTATTTCCTTACCAGATTCCTCAATGCCCTCAACAATGACAGAGCTTCTAATGGACTGGAAAAGTTCTTAAAAATTCAGGGAGAGATTCAGAGATGTCTCTGCTTTGAAAGTAGCCCATGTTGAACTGTACAGCCCAGTCAAACATCAGGAGTTGACCACAGGAAGTGTTTTATGATATTTTGTATGATGTCATAAGATGTTTTATGAAAATTTTATGTCGTAAAATGTTTTATAACATTTGCCAAATTTCTATTCCATGGGAGTCATGGGTCCCGGATTTTGGACGTGTTCTGTAAGTTAGCCCATCTGAGGTACCTTGCTTCAAAAATTGTTGCCCTACAATGCACCGTTTCCCCCAGTTAAAGGTTACAAAGGATCAAACAGACATGAGTTTTAGTAGTATATAGATGACCAGCACCTTGAATTGCACCCGGAAACTGATGGGCAGTCAGTGCAGCTCGCATTGCAGCCATGACACACGGGCATAACGAGAAGCAGCCATTACTGCTTGTATTGCTGCATTTTGAACCAGCTGTAGCTTCCGGATGGTCTTCAAGGGCAGCCCCACGCAGAGCTCATTGCAGTAATCCAACCGCAAGGTGACCAGGGTGTGAGGGACTGTCTGGAGAGGCTCCCGGTGAAGGAAAGGGCAGAACTGGAGCACCAGATGAACCTGTGCAGGAGCAGCGTGTCCTGGACGACCCCCCTGTTGCGTGCCAATCTCAAATGGGGAAGTGCAGCCCCATCCAAGCCCAACGGTGAAAACGTCCCTGACCCGGACGGGGGGCCCAAACAGCCCCAGCCACTCAGTCTTGCCAGGATTGAGCCAAGGCCTGTTCCTCCCCATCCAGACCGGCAGTGAACTGACAGGGTCAACTGTCCCCTTTCTGCGTTCTCACAACACAATAGCCCGTTGGTTCAGTTCAGCACATTGTGGGGACAGGGACTGCGTGTTCGTAGGTACTCGGCTGGGTTTCTCTGTCCTAAGATCAAAAGCTTAGCTTCTCTGCAGTAAAAAATAAATGCTGGTTGGTTTTAGATTCTCCTCCCTCCCTCCCTCCCTCCTTCCTCCCCCAAATCTGGTCCCTTCCCCACCAGCAAGTTACAAGAATCTGAGCCTACAGCTGATGGATTCCTACCCCACAAGGCAGATCGGAGCCCAATGCTTCTGGGCAGGGAGCCCAAGAGGTAAGCAATCTCTTTTTTCCTGCCTACACAAGGTGCTCCTCTGAACATGGCAGAAGGACCTCGAGACTAATGCTGTTTCTCTTTTTCTTCCCTTGTGATAGAGGCATCTGTTTTTCTGCCTCATTCTTCTAAAACTGGCCAGGTGGTGTTTTTCAGCTGATTTTGCAGCTCGCGGTGCAGCTGTTCCCGATGTTCTTATTTTATTTTACGCATCTTTCCATCATTCTGAATGAATGACCTGCACATCCCCTCCCAAAAAGAGGGTTGAATGGAAGGCCAAAAATCTGCCACCTGCTAGAGGACTTTGCCATGAAAAACGGGATAATCACACAACATCCCTAACCAAATCGGGTAAAAGGATTGCGTCCACACAACACGCTAAACTCAGTTACATCAATCTATGGCTTTCGTTTGCTTCTTTCTGCTTGGCTGCGTTCTGCCAACCCAGCCCGTGGGGTTAGCTTCATCAGATTGTGCCAACCCAGGAAATCGATTCACGCAGTAACCAGGTTCGTTGTGTTGTGTGGATGCTACCAGCAAGTGAAAGAACAGCCCGGTCCACCTGTGAGACGTTTGCTCCCATGTTGTCAAGACATTTCTAAAGCCCATTTTAACCTTTCAACCAGGTAAAGGAGACCCCCTTGGGAAAATGCAGAATGTTTCTCCCAGAAACCTTGGTCCCATGGCTTCTTGCTTGCCTAGGCCCAGAACCAGGGCTGTGACTCTGTTTTTTTATCCACCTTGAGTTTGGAGCTGTCAGCCTGACTTGGGAGGAGGCAATGCCCCTCTGCATCTAGTGGGGTTTGTCAAACTTGGCCACTTTTAAGACGTGTGGACTTCAACTCCCAGAATTCCCCAGCCCGCATGAGTCCACATGTCTTAAAGTGGCCAAGTTTGACAAACACTGCACTAGAGGATGGGCTTCAGCATCCTGAAGCAGGAGAAGCTGCTGAGGTTGAGGCTGTTTTCTTCCTGCAGCCGAGATTTCAGGCAGAGACTTTTTCCCAGCCTCATCCTCCCTCAAGACAGCAAGGATTAATGCTGGGATCTTTTGCACCCTGGCGGTTCTAGTCCTCATGATTTTTAGATGGACAGAAACCTGGTTCTGTACCGGCTACGTCAGAGTGGGGTCAAAGGCTGCCCTGGAAAAGTGAATAGGACCAGGGAGAAAGCAACGTTTGATTTAATTTTAATTAGAATCATAAAACTGGGAGGAACATTGAGGTGTCTGAGGTCAACTTTGCCCAGGGCAAGAATCTCAGTTGAAGCATCCCTAACATATGGATGCCTCTACTGGAAGATATCCATGAAGAGAAGCCCACCTGCTGTTGGGTTATTGGATCCAGTGCTGAAACACTCTCCCTGTTAAAGAAGGATTTTTCCCGGCATTCATTTGGAATCCGCCTTCCTATCCTTTAAATCCATCATTGTGTGTCCTGCACTGTGGAATGGGAGAGAACAGCTCCTGGCTTTCTTCCAGTTCTTTTTTCTCAAGGCTCAAACGCCCACCTCCTTCCCTCTCTCTTCACGGGATTTAATTCTATTTTCTCCGCTCCTCTGAACCTGTTTTCTGCTTTCTCTGGATCCTTCTAAAGGGCAGTGCCCAAAGCTGGACCCAAGACGTGAGGCAGGGCCTGACCAAAACAGAATAAAAACAATTCTTTCTAATTTGGCAATTAGATTTCGGTTGATCAGGCCTCAGATCGCCTTTGCCTTTTTTGCAGTCGTATCACACAGCTGGCTCACATCCAGGTTGCAATCAAGGAGGTTTTCCCTGAGTACCATGGCTGAAGATATTCGCCTAAGAAGGGAAGAACTTTGCATTTGTCGCTGTTAAATTTCAGTCCAACCTAACAAGAAAATTTTGGATTTTATTTCTGTCTTCTAGGGTATTTGCTATCTCACCTAATGATTTTATATCATCTGCAGATTCGATGCACGTTCTCTCCTTCTCTTCATCCAAATCCTTAATGAAAATATTGAGGAGCACAGGGCCCTAAGGCACTCTGCTCAATACCTCACCTGTTTTGATGAAAAACCATGAAAAAGTATTCTTTAAGTATGATTTTTGAGCAGGAATAATAAATTAAGTAGTGTCAATTACTCCCCATGTATTATTGAGCAGGTATCTTTTGAAAAGACTTTGGGGATTACACTGGAGTTTGGGTGGGTCTGACTAGCCCCCTTCCCCAACCTGGTGCCTCCAAATATGTTGAGACCCCCCCCCCCCAACTTTCAGAACCTAACCCAGGTTAATGTTAACCAAGCTTGTTGTGCAAATGCAGCAGCTTGGGCTTTCACTGACCTGGTTAAGCATGCTGGGCTAGAAACCAGGAGCCTGCGAGTTCTAGTCCCTCCTTAAACCGGATGGGTGACCTTGGGCCAGTCACTCTCTCTCAGCCCAACTCACCTCACAGGATGGTGGTTGTGGGGAAAAGAGGAGGAGGAAGGAGTATTAGGTATGTTTGCCGCCTTGAGTTATTTATAAAAATAATAAAAGGCGGGATAAAAATTAAATAAATAAAAATTGGGACCGACCACTTGGTCGTTAAGCAAAGCGGTCACTAAGTGAAACCGCAACTGTTCTTACAATCTGACTTCAGCTTTCCTCTGCTTTACAGACCTGTAAATGTGAGGATTGGTCACAAAGTTACTTTTTCATCACCATTGTAACTGAATGGCTGCTAAATGAGGCAGTCGCTAAATGAGGACTACCTGTATTGTGTGTGAATGAGGACTTCAAGCACCAGTGACTGTCCTGGGTATCAGACCAAAGTCTTTCTCTGTCCTTTGCAGCAAGTCTGGGGTGAGGAGACTGCCCTCCTGTGCCCCCCAATTAATATGCAGGATTTAAATTATCCTGTCTGAAAAGGTGCTCCTTCAATTGAGTCTTCATTATCCCAATTGGGGTGAATGTTGGATGCTCCTGGGATGGTGTGCCTTCCATGTTCTTCCCCCTCCCCCCTTAACACTGTCTGAGAATCTTCTGGAAGCTTGTGTCAACAGGCGCGTGGGGAGAGAGAAGTGGCTCTTTCCAACAGAATGGTTGCATTCACACAACACATTAAACCCTAAATTCAAATTAATACCACCATTCCTATATTCACGTAACACGCAGGACCCAAAGAAATAATGGCTTAGTGGAATGGCCCCTTTCACAGGACATGCTAAGACCACTGTCTGGGTTTCCCACTACATCTTGAACCACAAACCATCCAATCTCTTTTAAGCCTAGACTAGAATGTTGTGTGAACTCGTCCATCCACTGATATTGCATGTATTCTCTAAAACTAACTGGGCCTGCATGGCAAGGAGAAGTCATGTGCAGATTTCAAAAGATTTGAGCATGAAACACCTTTTTGAATTCGAAACAGCTGCCTCAAATTGAAAACAAGGTTCTTTGGCGCCCAGAATATGTATGAGGAACACCTCCTGTACAGAAGGAACACCACGTTTCAAGCTCAAAATGGTGTTTCGGGATACAGGTATTTCAAAAACAGTATTTGGTGTATCCATGGTCAGTAGACAGGAAGGAGCAGCTGCAGTTAAATTTGAACAGACTGCAGCATTTTGCCAAGCAAAAGAGACAGATAATTGGAGAACAAGCAGGGTTTCATTAACTTGGGTATTTCTTTTTGGCTTGAGAGACAGACTTTTTTTCTTCCTCTCTGGTGACTCTCAGATGCAATGATGGTGTTGGCAAAGTTTCAACCAGCCTAGAAAAAAAGCCTCAACCTCTGGTTTGAATGTTAAGATGCAGATCGGGGATACTGTATATAACCAACCTTGTTTCGGAGCATATCTAGCTGCAAGATACCTTATAACCCAAAATATTCTGCTCAACAAATCTGTCACCGGAGTGTGTGAGAGGCAAAAGGTTGAAAGATTAGATCAGTGTTTCTCAACCTTGGCAACTCGAAGAGGTGTGGACTTCAACTCCCAGAATTCCCCATGGCTGGCTGGGGAATTCTGGGAATTGAAGTCCACACCTCTTCGAGTTGCCAAGGTTGAGAAACACTGCATTAGATGAAAGGCTGTGAAGAGAACCCTAGAAATCCTGTACAGAAAATTGAGCTACTTTATCTTTAGCATAAAACGTAGTGACAGACGAAGCCAGGTTTGCACAACACACTGAATCATAAATGACCTGGCAAGCTGGATTTGCACAACCTGTTAAACTGTCAAAAAATAACTAAGCTTAACATTAACCAAGTTTAGCATGTTATGCAAATGAAGCAGAGACCAAATGCTGACTTGATCCGTGTAAGGCATGAACCTATAATCGTATTTCTTAGAGTAATTGTTCATATTTAAGAGAAACTTGTGCCCAACAGCAATTGAATGCTAGACGTGCTCCCCACATCCGATCTTTGAGTTGAAATTCAAGGATTATCATCTTGAATTCCACTTTTTTCCCCAGGCAGAGTGAGAACCTGGCATAGTTTAATCTTCAAAGAGATTAAACAGCTTGGAATTCTGGGAGTGGGGGGTTCAACACACTTGGGGGGGGGGGGCAACAGGATTGGGAAGGTAAATGTCAAGGCTCGAAATGCTCAGGTGAAAGCATGCATGATTATTTCCCCCCCTGGACAAAACATTTCAGATTTCTTGACTCTCGGCCTTCCATTCTGGAAAATCACTCTGCAAAACAATCTTCCAATACTCTGGTGTTTTGTTGCCCCAACATCTACAGCAATGGACTGGAAAATTGCTCCACGCAGAGAAAATGGGAGGATGCCAGAATGCTGTCTACATTCAGACAGCAGAGCTGAAGTCCACCCATCTTAAGGTTGCCAAGGTTGAGAAACCCTGGTTTAACATCCAGCGCTTTGGGCAAGCCCACAGAGTGGGTGAATTGAAGGAGGAAGTTCAACAGGTTCAGTGGTCTGGTCCAGTGCCCTGTGTGAACCCCGGCTGGCTCTTCAGTCAACCTCGGCCCGCTTTCTCAGCCCTCCAAGAAGGGCAGAGAAATCCCCAAGGTCGTTTTTGCCCAGAGCCATTAACATTTCAGATCCACGGATTGGAAAGTGCCCAGTTGAACGAAGAAAGCCAACAACTCAGCCAGAGTCATTTGAAAGAAAATTTACAAACTTGTTTTATGCTGGAATTCCAACCCCCTACAAAAAACGGCCTCGGGAAAGTGGCCAGGCAGGATCCCTGGTCTGTTGGCAGCAGGAAAGGCAAGCAGCTGGTGGTGAGTCTGGGGTTGGACTCACAGCTCCAGCTGTTTCAAATGTTGCTGAAATATTTCTTCCGCTCTCTGGAGGTACTCCGCCGTCTTCTTCTTGACCGCTTCCCTGCGGGCTGGATCTGGATCCCCTGCAAACAGGAAGGCAGTTTGGTCTAGTGGTTAAGGCTCCAGGCTTAATCCAGGAGCTGAATTCTGGGAGTTGAAGTCCACCCGTCTTAAAGCGGCCAAGGTTGAGAAACACTGCTGTAGGGGTTGGGCTCGATAAGGGCTTCTCTGTTGGAGATTCTGGCAAATCCAGCATGCCTCATCAGCATATGGATGGTTGCTCTAGGATGCAAGCTCTCCATGCTTTTTGAGGAAGCTGTTTGTGGCCACTCCCACTTCCTCTCTCTCTCTCTCTCCTCATTGGACTGGGAGCAAGCACATGGCTGTGTGCTGCTCCATTCAAGGCCATGGATGGGCCTAGGAGATTTTTCTCCCTTTCTACATGCAGCCTCTTGCAGCAAGCAGGGCAAGAGGTATTAAGTTTAGGGAACAAGAAAGAAGAAATGGAACATCATTTATCTACCAAAAATGCTGTACCTGCAATGAATAAACGTAAGGACTTCTGTACTTACTTTTCATACCTGCCATGTCTAAGCGCGTGTTTCTTTATGCTTGGGTGGGCTAAGGGTGTAAGATTAACCTGGATCTCTCAAATATGCTCATGGGCTCTGTTTTTAAACAATATTCTTTTTCTGTAAACAAGCTTAGCAGCTCTGGTCCATTTCAGTAGTTCTAACAGACTGCAGAATGGACTTCATTCTCAACCTTGGCCACTTTAAGACGGGTGGACTTCAACTCCCAGAATTCCCCAGCCAACATGCTTTATGGACTCCACATCTTAAAATTGCTGAGGCTGGAAACACTGAGGTTTAGCGAGCAGGTTCCAGAACACATCAGACTAGGGTAAAAGGGATGGGGCCGTTTCTGGTTCAGGGGCCTGGGGGGACCCACCCCTTGCCTTCGCCTGTTGTGTGAATTAGGACATTATCTCAAGCCCCTACAAGCACTGTGAACGCTGTATTGAGCACTGGTATTTTGTTCCCTTGGCCCTGAGGTGGTGGTGGATGAAGGCTGCAGTCACTCAACTCTGGACTCAACTTCTGGAAACTCTCAGAGGCTATTTGGTGAATTGTAAGGCTGATGTCACTGGGTTCTTCTCAGTAGGTCAGCTTCTCCTGGTCCAGGCAAGGACCTCTCTCTATGAACACCAGGCATCTTGACCGGACCTTGGCTCCACCAATGCTCAGCAACTCCCCAGGGGCCAAACTCTCCCCAGTTTGGGAAAAACCACAGGGGCGCGGTGGCTCAGTGGTTAAGACGCCAGGCTTGTCAATCGCAAGTTCGGAGGTTCGAATCCCTAGCCCTGTGTGCAGAGTGAGCTCCCGCACTCGCCCCAGCTCTTGCCAACCTACCAATTCGAAAGCATGCAAATGCAAGTAGATGAATAGGTGCCACTTCAGTGGGTAGGTAACAGCGTTCCGCGCGCGTCATGCCGGGCACATGACCGCGGAAGTGTCTTCGGACAGTGCTGGCTCTTCGGCTAAGGAACGGAGATGAGCACCGGCCCCTAGAGTCGGACACGACTGCACAAATGTGCGGGGGGAACCTTTACCTTTTTTAATGTTGTCTTGAAAAGTGTGTTTCTGGGCTTCAAGGCTGCGCTGATGGGGACAGATTTGTCACGCAATGGTTTTACAAACCTAGGAAACCCTTGGCAGTACTTCGACTGGCACAGATAGGACTGGTTGCCACTGTGTGCTCCCCTTGGCTAACAAGGTATTTATAGTTTACTATGTTGTCTTGGGGGTGTGGTGGCTCAGTGGGTAAGACGCCAGGCTTGTCGATTGGAAGATCGCAAGTTCGGAGGTTCGAATCCCTGGCCCCGCGTGACGGAGTGAGCTCCCGCACTCGCCCCAGCTCTTGCCAACCTAGCAATTCAAAAGCATGCAAATGCAAGTAGATGAATAGGTACCACTTCGGTGGGAAGGTAACAGCGTTCCGCGCGCGTCATGCCGGCCACATGACCGCGGAACCGTCTTCGGACAGCACTGGCTCTTTGGCTAAGAAACGGAGATGAGCCCCGGCCCCTAGAGTCAGACATGACTGCACAAATGTGCGGGGGGACCTTTACCTTTACCTACAGGGGCCCAAGGGACCCACATGCAACTCAGGTTACCTGGCAGGCCCTGAAGGAGTAAGTCGACTCCGCTGCGGTAGCCACGAAAGGCCCCCTGGTAGTCTTTGGTGGCTTCACACCGCACGGCCTGCCGGATCCGCTCCGTCGCCAGGGGCAGATACCTGCCGGGGTCCAACGAGGCACCCCCTTCCTCAGGTTTCTGCATCGTTTCTGCTCCGAGGAGGACTCCTGGTCTGGTCCCCGAGCCTTCCAGAGACACCGGATCTTCCCCGTGGGAGAGGCTGGTGGCAGCCGAGGCTGGGTCAGAAAAGCAAGAGATGGGCAGATGCTCACCTGGGTTGAGGAGGCGTGCCAGGAGATGGCAGCCGTGTGGGGAGACCCTTCCGAGCCCTATCGGTGTCTGGGGTTGGCCTCCACTCCCTTCCCCAGGCACACTGCCTGCGCATGGGCAGGAGACGCGCCCCTGGCGGCCCTCCATCGTCCACCTACCTTCCTTGGAAAAGGGGTCAAAGAGAGCCAGTTCTTGGACCGATAAGAGGCAGTGGGAAGGCGAGTTGTTCTTAGCTTCCTCCTCGTCCTCCCCCCCAAAGGCAAAGAGGGCGTCCAGATCCTCTAGTTTCATAGGTTCAGAGGTTCCCTCTGTGGTAGAAGCATCGGTTAATGGAAGCAGGCACTCCCTCCATTGTGGACTGGCCACCTTGAGATCAGCGTGTTCCCAGATTGCCAGAGGCATCCCAACTAACCAGACCAGTTACAGACTCGGCGCCAGTCCCCCCCAAGCGTCTTTCCAGGTTCAGGGTCCTTCAGAAGCCCCGGACGACAACTCAGCACGGAGAACTCAACCACAACATGTGGAATCACATCCCACACGAAGCCAAAACTGAACGAACCACATTACGGTTTAGGGCAATCTCTGGACCTAACGATTGTGGTTTGTAAACTGTAGTTTACGGCTTAGTGTGAGGTGCAAATCCACAGCCAGCCAGCCAGCATACTTGGCAAGTGGTCTTCTAGGGAGTAGGGGGAGATTTGGGGGGAAAAAGGATAATGGCACATTTATCCCACCTATGAGCCATATTCTCACAACACGATGAACTAAGTCAATAGGGGGTTAAGCTTCGCAGACAGTTGCATTCTGGGAACGATTCAATCCAGCTCATTGGCCTGTTTGGCTTCTCTAGTCCTCCAAGGAAGAGTTGGAGAGAAAGAGCGACTGAAAAATAAGTCTTTCCGGCACAGGACGCACCTCCTAAAGCTAGTTACGTCATGACATTTTGCCTTCACTCTCTTGCAGTTTCTCAGCCTGGGCAACTTTTAGACTTCAACTCCCAGAATTCCTCTAGCCAGCATGCTCAGACTGAGAAACACTGTGACACAAGGGCTTGTGGGAGAGAAGGCACTGTCTGGGCAAAGCAGGTGGGACTCTATTGTCAAAACGAGGACTTTTGACCTTGTAACAGGTAGTCCTCGACTTACGGCCATTTGTTTAACGACGGTCCAAAGTTACAATGGCCTCAGAATGAGTGTCGCAAAACGTCACACCAGTTACATGATGGCATTTTGGGCACTTGGCCACCAGCTTGCAATTACAACCGGTTACAGTGTCCCGCGGTCACATGATCATGCTTTTGCAACGTTTTTTGCTGTTTTCCAGCAAAAAGTGCCCATTGGGGAAGCTGGATTCGCTTAATGACTGCCGTAAAAAGGGTCGTAAAATTAGGTCTGGTCACATGGTGACTTGACTTATGACCACGACGACTTACGATGGAAATTCCAGTGCCAATTGTGGTCGTAAGTCGAGGACTACCTGTAATATGATACTGTTTAGCCAGACCGTATTAAGATTGGACTGGGTTAATGATTAACTGGGTTAAGCATGCTGTAGAAACAGGGTCATTTACTCCGAATGCACACAAACCCTTTTCGTTGGGATTAAAGATATAAACCTCAAAAGAGAAACCTGAAACATTCAAGGGCAACTGCTAGATTTTTTCCCACGTTTCCATGCTTTCCCCCAAACAATCAGGAAAAAAATGGAGGGTAGGATTTTCAGGGTTTCTCTTTGTCCTTCTTTTCATTTTTCAGCGGACGTCCACAAAAGGCACACCTTTCGTAAGGGCCGTTGCAAGACGGCACCTGAGCACGTGCAGAATGCCTTCCCCCACACAAGGTGAGCACAATGGAAATATGATCTTCAACCTTCCTCGTTCCAGGACCAAGAGCCTCAAGGGCGTACCTCTGCTCTCCGTCGGGGCCTCGGAGGCCGCCTCCGGCTTCACGCCCAGGAGTCCGTCTTCCTGGACCAGCCCCAGAACATCCTCGCCCTGCTCAACTCCTCCCACGGGCACCGGCGTCAGAGGCGGAGGCAGAGGCGGCGGGTCGCAGCGCCGGGGACGACAACTCCCCTCTCCGCCCTGGAAGAGCAAGACAGCCGCGGCTTTCGCACAACCCGCTGAGCCGAGTCGCTGAGTTCGCCTGCCTTCTGGATTTGGGCACTAAGCTGAGTCAGAAACGATGGGCCGGGTTCCCACGACAGGCTCAGGTCGAGACCAACCAAGCTTACCACGTGGTGTGAATGCAGCTGCTGGACCTGGACCTGGCCTGGTTAAGCGTGTTGCACCAGCCTTTTTGTGCAACGTGCTAAACCCAAAACTTGGCTCAGCAACGCACGATGGCTGTGTTGGCATGTTTGGGCACAGCGTGTCAAACCGTGTCATGGTTTAATGTAATGTAAGGTAAGATGCCCAGACAAGGGGTGACCCTGAACCACAAACCATTTGATCCTAGTCTGGCACGTTGTGACGACCCACCCGTGGATCCAACAGTCCAACTACAGGTAGTCCTCACAGACCATTCATTTAGCAGCGGTTCAGATTTACAACGGCGCTAAACTCGACTTACAACCGGCCCTCGCACTTACGACCGTTGCAGCGTCCCGCAGTCACGTAATCGCCATTTTTGACCTTTCCAGGTGGCTTCTGGCAAGCAAAATCAATGGGGAACCGCATGATTCACTTAGCAACCACATGCTTCGCTTAACGACCATGTGATTCGCATAATGACTGCCGCAAAAATGGTCGTAAAATCAGGTTGGATTCGCTTAACGACTGCATTGCTTAGCGACCAAAATTCCGGTCCCAATTGTGGTCGTTAAGCAAGGACTACCTGTAACTTTATCGCAGGGATCGCAACAAGAATTGAGCCCTGCTTTTGCGAGGGAAGAGGGAGATTAGGAATCACAGGAAACTTGGTTGCCCAATCCCGTGGCCCCTCAGGGCTCAAAGCAGGGCCTCGGGCAAACCACAGTGGTTCAATGCAGAGCCAGCCCCTCCCTCCCCACCAAACGTGGCTCTTGCAACTTGGGCTGCCACGGGTCGAAAATAAACGAATGAATAAATTAAGGTACCCGGAAGAATTCCTTCAGCTGGGGGCTGTTGTTTAAGGCGGGGATCTGCAGGGTGAAGCGCAGCGTGGCTTCTGCCGCCCTCCGCCTGTCTTCGATCACCTCGGGGTCAAATCGGCCTGCAGAAGGGGGGTGGTGTTACAGTATGCGGCAAAGCTCGGGACTGCCGCTCCCCTAATCCCCAGCCAACCTGGCCCACGGGAGGGGCGGCCCCCTCCAGAGCTGTGGGGTGCCCAATGGCTGGGGATTGGGGAAGACTGGGAGGACGGCGCCGAACCCCCGAGGCCCGGGCTTTTCCCAGGGCTCCGCACTCACCGAAGAGCTGGGCTCTGGGGAAGGAGGGGAATTCCTCCAGGCGACGGAAGAGGTTGCGGTGCGTGTAAGCCAAGTCCGCGTGCAGTTTCTTAAAGTCGCTGTACCTCTTCCAGACCACAATCTGTCGGGTGCAAAGGAGGGAGAGATGCAGAGGGGGAAAAAGCCTGTTTCTCCCAGATCCAGATCTTGGCTATGCTAGCTTTCTACAATCAGGGACTCCCTGCAGGTCTGAACAGCCAGTGTAGTGTAGCACAGTGTTTCTCAACCTTGGGAACTTTAAGATGGGTGGACTTCAACTCCCAGAATTCCCCAGCTAGCTATGGGAATTCTGGGAGTTGAAGCCCATCCATCTCAAAGTTGCCCAGGTTGAGAAACACTGATCTGGCCCAACCCCTTGTGTGATATAGTTGTGATATATAGAGATGATTGATAGAGATAGAGATAGATGATAGATGATGATAGAGATAGAGATAGAGATAGAGATAGATAGAGATGAGAGAGAGAGAGAGAGAGAGAGAGAGAGAGAGAGAGAGAGAGAGAGAGATGGATAATAGATAGATATAGTCTGATATATACTGCCATCCTGATGGGAATTGTATTCAGGTGAGCATCTCATGAGAAAGATGAAATCTGCAGGGTTTTAGAAAAGGATCTTTTCCACCTTGCTTGCAAGACGCTGAGTCAGAAGCCATTAAGGCTGTTTGAAACCCGAGAGCCTGCAGTTCAAAAGCATGCAAATGCAATTAGATAAATTAGGTACCACTCCGGTGGGAAAAATCACATGGACATGAAAGGAGCCTCCCTGGCGTCCCGGCAACGGGTGATGTCACCGGCAAGTGCTTTCACTACAGAAGAGCTTTGGTGCTTCTGACCCGAAGACACACACACCTTGCTTGCAGACGGTGGGACAGGTTATCCCATATTCTCCTTCAGGGAAGGTCTTCAAACAGAGGCTGAGCGGTCATTTGTCCGAGATGCCCTAGTGCAGCGGTTCTCTACGTCTGGTCTGGGGGTCCCCGAGACCCTTTCAGGGGGTCCGCAAAGTCAACTCAATAAACATTTTAAACCGTCTCAATTTTAATTTCTAATACAGTAAATATCGATAGATACTTATCAACCTTGGGGTCCTCAATCATTTTTAAGAACGTCAAGGAGTCCCGAGACCAAAATGTTTGCGAACCGCTGCTCTAGTGGATCCCGAGTCGGTTGGGGTGGACTAGAAGACCTCTCAACCCCCTCCCAATTCTATGAGCCTGGAACCTTTTGCATGCCAATTATGTTCTCTATTACTGACACAAACTACATTTAAGATTCTGGTCCTCTTCCCTAAAATAAGAGTACTTACTCCATGGCAATCTGCCCAGGAAATATATCCCAGCAGGACAATGGCTCTTTATTCCTAGAACACATGACATTTGCTCACACCCAATCACTTGACTTTTTGTTCCCTGAAGAATCTGCTTTTCTCTCAAAGGCCTTTGGGACAGTTACGGGTTCCATGTGCTGCGAGGAGCACGATGTTTCCTAGTCACAGGGCTGTCGGTTTACTTCTAAAAGCGAAGGAAATCCATTTTCTCCTATGCTGTGAAACTGACTAGGACAAGCTGTGGAACTGGCTAGTGGGAAGCCTCTCACCAGATCAGGCTGGGAAATTGCCTAGAAAAGGGACCAATTTCACCCCATGCACAGGATCGAAGGGATGATGGTACGCACATCACGATGTTTACAGAGAGAAAATCAGACTAAATGCAGCACAACTGCCTTCTTTTGGGATTTTTTAATCTTGGGATTTCCTAGTGGTCTTCCATCCAAGGACTAACCAGGTTCAAACTTTGCTTAGTTTTCTGGCTCAGTCAAGGCAGGCTAAGTGCTACTTCCTGCTGTGACCTTAACTGTACATGGAGCAGCAATTGAATTTTGTAACATTACTGCTAAACCATGTCAACTGGATTTCTATTTTCTTAGTGGAAACGTTTCACTCCTTATCCAAGGAGCTTCTTCACCTGGATGACTGAGAACCTTCATAGACATATTACTGCTAAACGACAATATTGACACATGTATACCACTAAACCACAGTTAATTAAGATAACGGTTTACTGAACTGACTGACTTATGGGTTCACACAACATCCTCAACCATAAAGTATCTACCCAGAGCGTATTCACACATTATGCTTGTCCAGCTCAGTGAAGATACACATAGAGTTAACCTTGGTTTGTTTTTCGGCTCAGTGTGTTGTTGAACACAGCCTGTTTAGCTAGTCTATGGTTTACTGTTATGTTCACACAACTTATTCAACCCGATTCCTGGACGAATTGGCTGGCTGTGTTTGCACAGTACATTGAGCCATAAAATAATAAAGATAGGCTGGGTTTTCACATTAGGCTAACCCCCAAACAAACTAACCAAGATTCACATTAATTAAGTTTAGAACGGTGTGCGAATGCAGCAGACAGATTTGCAATTGCCCTGGCTAAGCCTCCAAGAGAAAACCACCAGGGCACTGGGCAAACCCCGAAAGGCTGGTTGAGACCCAAAGGTGTTGTCTGAACCCAGCCACTAAGCCCCTCCTCCGTCAGCCAACCCCCATCTTAGGATAGTGGGTTGTGCGAAGGGCGTTTCTGCCCTTTCCTCTGCAGGCTGGGTCCACCCCGTCAGGACGTACCTCCTTGACGTCATCCGGATTCACCTTTGAGACAAACTGGAAGGAAAGAGAGACGACAGGAGGTTGAGAGCCAGCCCCAGATCGGACGCCCTCCCGAGCGCTGGGTAGTCACAGGAATGGCAGAGGCGGTGGGCAAAGGGCGAGATGCCAGCTCAAGGCAGGCTCCCTCCTTCCTGCCTGCCTGCTGAGATGTTTTCCCCAGCAACTGCAGCCAGCAGGCAGGGCCCTCCTGAGGTCACCCAGACCTGCCTCAGGGACCCCAGTCAACTATTTCCCGCCTGGCACCCGCTCCCCCTCCCAGCGCTGCCGGCTGAGGAGGATGGGAATTATAGCCCCGTGCATCTGCAAAGGGCCAGGTGGGGAGGGAAGCCGAGGAGCAGCCTCTACCCCACTCTCTGCAAAGGAAAGGAGAGGGGGGCTCACCGCCCGCTTCCTCCCCTCTGCCCAGCTCTCTGCACGTGCCCTTGCAGCTCGTGCGTTGCTTCTCCTTCCTCCCTGGCTACACCTGCCTTTCGGGTCCCGCATTGAGCCGGTGACCCTCCGCCCACCGGGGGAGTCTCCCTGCAACCCCCTCCTCACTTTGGCGGTGACTTTGTACTCCGTGTAGCCCTTCGGGTGGCCGCGGGGGTCGCTGACCGTGTAGGACCGCTGATACTCCTCCGTCGCCCGGCGGGACATCCCGCCGCCTCTTCAGGCGTCGCGGCTCCTTTAAATCCAGGGCTGCGACCGCCAGCTCAAGGGTCCGCGCGCCGCCAGGGTGCCCGGGCTCTGCCGCAGGGCGCATGCGCGCCCGGCCCTCTCCCTGCCCGGCGGCCGCGCCAGGGAGCGTCTGCAAAGGGCAGTCCGGCGAGTTCGGCGTTTAGGGATCTGGCCAATGTCCTTGATTGGCGAAAGGAGAACGACGACTGGTTTCGTCCCCCAGCCTGGCGCCCTTCCTGAATCCCAAAACCTTGGGACGACCACTTCCTGAATCCCAAAGCAGGCTGGGAAGCTTGGGAGTTGGAGTCTCAACGTGCATCTAGATCCGTGTTTCTCAAACTTGGCCACTTTAAGATGTGTGGACTTCAACTCCCAGAATTCCCCAGCCAGCAAGTCCACACATCTTAAAAGTGGCCAAACCACCGATCTAGAGGTTACCAAGCTGGAAAAAGCTGGTTTGTTCCAATCTGCACCTGGACCTCTTTTATTAGGGAGAGGGGAATAACTTGCAGCTGGAAATATGTTTTCCTGCATCTGAGGCTTAATAAGCAGATTTGCTTCTCTCTCCAAAGTAGGGTTATGGTTATTTCACTGTTCTAACAATCAGGGGACCGGGACTGTTGTGCAAGGCTTATAGCCCTAAAATGGAAAACACATGCTGGCAGTTATACTAAAATAAAAAGCTGGTCAGCCGGGCGATGCAAATTAAATTCCAAGTTCAGAAGCCGTTCCCAGCAATCTCGTTCTGGGTTGGTTCAAAAGTCTCACCGTCTCTCTCTTAAACGGGGGCGGAATTCCTGCATTCTCACAGGGGGCTTAACCTGACTGTTGAATCAACCCATTTCCCAGGTTCACACGATGCGGTGAACCAGAAACTAGAAACAAACAGGCCAGGTTTGCATCAGATGCGCAGCCACAGAAGAACGAACCGACTTAAAAACCAACCAATCTTTCAAGGGGGTATGAATCCAGTTGCCTAGTCTTTTACTGGCCGGTTGTGGGAACACAACCCCCCCCCCCCCCCGCTAAATAAGATGAACCTGGTCTAGCATGTGCAAGCCCTGAACAGCACCGCGTCCCACAGGAAGGATCCCTCTTCTTAAAAAAGGTAAAGGTTCCCCTCCACACAATTGTGCAGTCGTGTCCAACTCTAGGGGCCGGGGCTCATCTCCGTTTCTTAGCCGAAGAGCCAGCGCTGTCCGAAGACGCTTCCACGGTCACGTGGCCGGTATGACGCGTGTGGAACGCTGTTACCCACCCACTGAAGCGGTACCTATTCATCTACTTGCATTTGCATGCTTTCGAATTGCTAGGTTGGCAAGAGCTGGGGCGAGTGCAGGAGCTCCCTCCATCACACGGGACTAGGGATTCGAACCTCCGAACTTGAGATCTTCCGATCGACAAGCCTGGTGTCTTACCCGCTGAGCCACCACGACCCCTAAAATACAGGTAGTCCTCCTTTAACGATCAATTGCTTTCATTTTTTGTTCATGTTGGTAATATTAAGCCAGGTGAATAAATAGTCTGACCTTGTAAAAAAAAAAGGTAAAGGTTCCTCCCGCACATTTGTGCAGTCGTGTCCGACTCTACGGGCCGGTGCTCATCTTTGTTTGTTAGCCGAAGAGCCAGCGCTGTCCGAAGACGCTTCCACGGTCATGTGGCCGGCATGACGCACGCGGAACGCTGTTACCTTCCCACCGAAGTGGTACCTATTCATCTACTTGCATTTGCATGCTTTCGAATTGCTAGGTTGGCAAGAGCTGGGGCGAGTGCGGGAGCTCACTCCGTCACGTGGGGCTAGGGATTCAAACTGCCGACCTTCCGATCGACAAGCCTGTCGTCTTACCCGCTGAGCCACCCAAACATACGCAAACTGCCTCTAAACCCGCCAAGCCACGGAGACGCCTCTCTTTAAAACCCAGCCACAGCTTTATTAGTCTGCTTTTAATACAATCACACGCGGGGAAGCGGAGGGGAGGAAGGTACCCACAGCTTGCCCCCCATCCCCTGCAGCAGGACCGATGCCACACCGGATGGAGATGCGGACACTGATTTTCGCACTGGATGTTGCTTCGTCCGGCCCCAGGTGCAGGGTCAAAGGTGGGCCTTTAAGCGTTGGGCAAAATGCAGTCTCTGGATCCACTCAGTCCTCAGTGAATATCCGGCTCGAGATGTCGTCCAGCAGCCAGTCGATGCCGGCCAGCAGATTCTCCCCGGTGTAAGCGCTGCAGCCGTGGATGCACCAGTGGTGGGTCTGGATGTTGTCAAGATCCAGGGCCTGGGGAGGAAGGAAAGGGAAACAACAGGGCAACCCCCTTCTGTGTGCGTTTGTGGGGGCCGGGGACCCACCCAAAGCCTCGAAACCTGGCCTGGGGTTCAAAAAAGGCAAGATGGCCGCTGCAGGGCTTAGAATGCACGATCGTGGCCACCATCTTGACCTTTTTGAACTCCCTGCCCTGAGGTAGGTGACCTTTCTGTCTAGGCTTACTGGCCCCCGGATTTTGACATGAGTTGGCTGTTCTCCTCTGGAGGGGGCGAATGGGGCATTCGGTGGGAAAACAGGGCCCACGGAGCAGCCGCATTAAGCTTTGGTTTCTGAAGCCCCGTTGGTTGAACGGTGGGCCGGGACGGTGCAACGTCTGACTTTAAAATGGAATGAACCACTGATGATCTTGCGTTGTTTATAACCCACCCCAGGCCTGATGGATGCTGGACGACAGACTTACTGCCATTTGTGAATTTTGCCTGGGAATCAGCTTCGCATCAGTGGAGCAGCAAATTTGATAATCTGATTCCAGGTTCAATTAATAGTCTGATAGCTATTTATCCATCCTTTTAAATGGGCATGTGTGTGTATCTATATATAGATATATATAGAGAGATAAAGCAGTTCCCAGGAGTTCCCATCATGGTTGTGGTCCTGGAGGGCATTCCTCAGGGCATTGTTTCTCAACCTCAGCAACTTTAAGCTGCGTGGACTTCAACTCCCAGAATTCCCCAGCCAGTTGCTGAGGTTGAGAAACACTGCATTAGATAGACAGACTGTCAGAGCTCAGCAGCCTCTGCCAATATGTTAGACAGCTACGTGTATTCAGGGCGGCTGAAACAGACACGGAAGAGACGCCTGCCTTTGAAGTAGACCGATCGATCGCACCTAAGGGGCCAGCGCAAGTACAGAGGAAACGTAGTACACGTGTTAACATCAAAGGACCTCGGGGAGGGGAATGTTTAAATGTGCCATGCCATGCTTTGCTTGTTCATTCAAGTCTTTGTTCGTGTTAGCCTTCATGCTTTGTAATAAATCCTTCTGCTTCTAAGAAACCGCGAGTCTGTGGTTTACTCTAGAGAAAGGGGATTTCAGGCATCGGAGTGGATAGAAGTAATCTTTCTATCAAATATAATGATTTACATTTTTAAAAATTTGATTTTGATTTAAAACCAACATTTTAAATGTTGCTAATTATGGCATTTTTTCTCCTAGTCCCTAAATTATTTTTTCTTTGTTTTAAATTAAATTGCAATAGAACTAAATTGCAATAATATATACTAAATTGCAATATAACAAGATAACTGTATTAAACCATATTTCACACACACAGTGTATATATATGAATGACATAATTTAATACACTCATCTTGTTATATTGCAATTTAGTTGATATGTAGTATCACACAGTATTACGCTTTTTAAAAAACGTTATGGTAATGTTTTTGAAGTTTAATAAAACAGTTCGCCCCCAGTTCTAAAACTCCGCTAAGTTTTAGCTACTGCCTTTTTCAATTTGAAACCCCAAGGCCCTGTGTCTCAGCCTCGGCCACTTTAAGCTGTGTGGACTTCAACTCCCAGAATTCCCCAGCTAGCTATGGGAGTTCTGGGAGTTAAAATCCACACAGCTTAAAGCGGCCAAGGCTGAGAAATGCTGCCCTGAGGAATGCCCCCCAGCCATGGTGGATGCCCTCCTGCGAGCAGCCAGAGTGCTTACCTCCTGGATGGCCCTGGGACTTAACGCTCCTGGCAGGTCCTGCTTGTTGGCGAAGATGAGAAGCGTGGCCCCAGCCAAACGCTGCACAGAGAGAGAAACCAACACACACTGATTTGATTTGCCCATACCAGCGTTCCTCAACTTTGGCCACTTTAAGATGGGTGGACTTCAACTCCCAGAATTCCCCAGCCAGCATGGCTGGCTGGGGAATTCTGGGAGTTGAAGTCCACCCATCTTAAAGTGGCCAAGTTTCAGAAACACTGGGCTAAAGCATTCAAAAGCCATGCAGATAAGAGGCCAACCAAACAGGCCAGGTTCACACAACACGCTAAGCTGCAAAATAAGAACCAGGCTTAGTAGATGGTGTGAAAGCATCTGTCCGTGATGGGGTGCGGCATATTGTGCGAACCCAGAAGGCCCTGACTCGACCCCTACGTTACTTCCCAACCCGGCCCCGCCCTTTCTGGGCGGAGCCACAACAGAGCAGTAGACAAACCCCAAATCCCCATTTAGCTTCACTCCTTCACTCGACGGTGTCTCAGCAGCTCAGCAATGCTAGAGTGGGTTAGTGCTGGATGGGAGACCACAAGGAAATCCCAGGGGTGGAGACTCCCTTGCCAAGAAAATTACACAATTATATCCAGAGTCAAGCACCACGCTATCCCAATTTTGCCAATCTCAAAAAACTAAACGGATTGAACCTTGCTAGTCCTTGGATAGTGTCTCGGCAGAACCTCAGCGGCGTTCAAGTTGGTTAGTACTTGAATGGGACCCCACCAGGAAACCTTGAGTTGAGGCTAAGACCGGTAAGCACCCAAAACATCCCAGAAAAGGCGGTGGCCAACTCTTTCCATGCTCTGCCCGGAAAACTGAGGGCTTGGATCCAGAAAGTCCTCAGGAGTCAAGCGTAGTCAAAGGGGACTTTACCAAGATGCCCTGGGGCCCTCCAGATGTTTGGGGAAGCAGCCGCAGGATTCCCAGAATCCCCTGCCCCTGCCCAGGACTTCTGGGAGTGGAACGCCGGTGGCTGCCCCCTCCCATTTCCGGGGGAGCTGCCCGCCTCCCTCCCCCCAGCCGGGGCGGCCCACCTCCTCCACCAGGAGCGTCTGCAGCTCCCGCCGGCAGTCGTCCAGCCGCTGGTCGTCGGCGCTGTCCACCACCCAGATGAGCCCGTCCGTGCTCTCGAAATAGTTGCGCCAGTAGGAGCGCAGGGACTTCTGCCCCCCCACGTCCCAGATGTTCAGCTTGAACCTAGGGCAGAGAGAAGCAGTGAGGCAGAGATTGGGGAGGCGGGCCAAATTCAAGAGGGCAGGTGGGGGCTCACCCGCGGTGCTCCAGGGTCTTAATGTTGAAGCCCAGCGTGGGTGAGATGGTGTCGATCTCCTCCCCGTTGAACTTCTTCAGGATGGTGGTTTTGCCGGCATTGTCCAGGCCCCTGACGGCGGCCCGAGTCAAGGGCAATAAGCAGCGGTGGGAAAAGCGGGAGCGCGTTAAGAGGAAAGTGCCACGCTCCTGGCAAAGGAAAAGTAAAGAACAGGTGTCTGTAGCTTGAATCATGTCAACTGGATTTCTCTGATTTCTGGATTTCATGATTCATGATGAACTGGATTTCATGATTCAAGCTACAGACAATTCCACCTGGATGACTGAGAACCTTCATAGACATAAAGAACAGGTGTGTGCGTGTGAACATCTAGCCACGCCTGCGATGTCTGTGCCCCTAACCCTAGGGGTGCGCATGCCTGGGAGGCACGCAGCGTGCAGAGCCTCAGCCCAAAGCACTCTGCCCATGCACAAGGCCCCTCTTGACCAGCCAACGCTGAGAGATGGAAATGCTGCCTGGGGGGCGGGCGCAGCCCAAAGCAGCTCCGCTTTCCTGGGCCCCCAAGGTCCCCCACTCCTCCTTTTCCTCGCGGAAGGATACAGCATAAGCAGCCGCAGCTCCCGCTCCTTCTGCCGCATCTTCTTCAAGATGCTCAGCAGCCCCATCGTCCGCGCGGAAGGTCTGGCCGCGCTCCTCCCACTGCCGGGATACCGCGGCTCCGCCTCCCAGCACCCCGCCTCCGCCAATCAGGAATGCCGGGGGCGTTCCCGGCCGAAGAGGAATGAGGGGAGAAAACTTATAAACAACTCGGGCTCACGATCGCAATTCTTCTGGTTCCTGGATTTCCGCTGCGACCAGGAGATGGCAGCAAAGAGACACCCCAAAAATCCGAAGCGTCCCTGCCATCTAGCGACCACACGGAGTTTTGCAGCCGAGATCCGATCCGTTATTTTAAAGGAATGACCTGATTGTTTGTCTTGAATACTGCCTGGGTGTTTGAGACAAAGTTTTCTGTCTATTCAGAAATTAAAGCGTTCTATAAAATTAATGTCCTTCTCAGCAACATGGGTGCAAGATTTAGTGACCTCCAGTTTTCCATCGACTGCGCATCTCTCGCTTCAAAAAGAACCTGAAGTCGAGTCTGAACACAAGTCAGGGCGCTCCCCATTTGTCCCCGAGGCCAGTCACCGTCGAGTCCCGCCCCCTTCCGGGAAGATAAGACGAATCACCAAGCTGGAGGACTGCAACGTAGATTTACGAAACTGTAGAGGGATGCATGCTGTCGGATTCCGGCTTTAAATATAACTTTTCTTTTTTAACGCTTTGGAGAGAAGCGATAGATTCAATAAAATGAGAGAGAAAAAAACTCAATCCTGTCTAAATTCATTTTTTGCAATGTTTATTTAATGCAAAATAAGGAAATAGATATATTTGTTATTCAAATTGCTCGGAGAAGACACCCAAGTAGCTTACACTTAAAAATCACGCAATTGCAGTCCAGATCTGCATCTTTGATCGGCTTAATGCGTCCCGCGAGCCCCGGCTGCATTTCTAAAGCAGGAACTGCTGCGATCAAAATGCGGGGAAATTTCCCCTCTATTCTCATGCAAGGCTTGGTGTCTGAGATCCGTGTTGAGAGGCATCTGCACATGCTCAGAGACTCCCTTCCTTGGCGTTTGGGGATAGGGTCTCTGGAAACTTTAATTTAAGAGCATACTTTGCTGGTGTGCTTTGAAAAGTGATGTTTGAGCGAAGTAGGAAAAGTCAACGGCAACGTGCAGGGGAGCAAACGACACAGAAAACTAACGTTTTGCTGCCATCTAGTGGGGTGTCCAGGTTTTTGCAGACGATTCAGGAAGCCCTAAAGCGCGATTCCTAACTTTTTTGTGCTACGGACCCCTTTGAGAAAAATCTACTTCTACTTCTCTTCGATTGGTAAAAATCTACTTAAATGCATAAAATAAAACGCACAGTTATAGATTGTATTACAAAGGAAACTCAAATCCATTAAATCAGTAACAATGCATTTAAAAGATGAGCAAATTAAATTATTTTTTAAAGAAAAAGACAATTCAGGGCAGTCTTTTTCAAGATGGAGCTGAGATTTAAAAATAGCTTCTAACTGACTTTTTAAAAGTATAGTAAGTTTAGATAGTGAGATTTATTGAAGTTAACCAACCTTTTTGGAATCTATAGGCCATTAATTACTCTGCTGCCATCATTATTGAAAGAAAATATAAATTTCAGTTAGAGCAGTGTTTCTCAACCTTGGCAACTTTAAGATGTCTGGATTTCAACTCCTAGAATTCCCCAGCCAGCCATGTTAAAGGTTAGTGAAAATAAAGTTGTAATTTATTTCCCCATCCAAGTTCACAGAGCCTCTGAAATCCACCCACGGATCCGATTAAGAACCCCTGCCCTAAACTGAAGGCCTGATCTGGAGATGTACGTTTGTGCAAATACCACCTGGGTGTTTTAAACATAATAAGGCTTCTGTCCTGTCTTGGTATGGCCAGAAACGAACCTCTTGGTGTTCAGAGGTTCAATGGGTGCAAGAATCAAATATTTATGGGGGCTGAGTTAGAGGCGTCTGTAACTCTTTACTGCCAACTAGAGATCATCTAGATTTCTGCAGCCTAGATCTGTAGTTCCCCATTTGTGTGAATGCGACCAACAGTCATGCATCAAGCAACTCAGAATTTATATCCTCGGAACTTTGTAAAATTTTTGATCTGTGTAAAAAGGGCAGTGCTTCATTTGGACAGCCATGGATGCCAGCTTGACTTTTTTGACTCCCTGGGATACCCTGGCTTTATCTGGATTTGTTTCTACAATGGCTTTGCTTACTTTAAGAACTCAAGAGGACACACCAGTTACTGCTTATGACAGGGCTTTCCAAACTGTGTGTCGCGACACAATACTATGTCGCCTGGGGGCCCCAAGTGTGTCGCGTGGCAACCCGGAAGCGCCAAACTTTCCGGCGCTCAGCTGATCCGCGGGAAGAATTTCCACCCTGGCCCCTCCCGCGCTGATCAGCTGTGCGCCCGAAAGACCTACAGCAAGCTAATGACAAAGCTGTGGCGGTGGCTACATTTTGGAAGAGTAAAGTTTGATCTGGACACGAAATAAATAAATAAAATCTTATCGATGTTATGATGTGTGAACTTCAACTCCCAGAATTCCCCAGCCAGCATTATTTTGGATTTTATCATGATAGATTGGCGGGGTCTTAGCCATTCCACTGAATTCTGTGTTGTCTGCAAATCTGGGCCTACCTCTTCCATCGCACTCTCAGTGGCAGGAGGCTGATACGGCAGACACTAATAATTTGAACATGAGAAGTTCAATGGAGGCATCGCCCTAAATCAACCAGCTTCACCATCCTGATCTGTTGCCCTTCAGACGTGCTTACTGGAGATGCTGGCAACGGCAGGCCCCACAGATGTGGAGTGTGTCAGAGGACAGTTGTATCAGACAGAGCCATGTCGTACCCCTTTTGAGTGGACACAAGAAACAGAGGTGGGAGGGCACACATGGATATCCTTTAGGGAAGGAAATATTCCTTGGAGGCAAGAGAAAGAAGACGCTGAAGTTGTATTTCTCAAGAGTAGCTTTATTCCATAAAACAGGGCTTTCCAAACTGTGTGTCGCGACACAGTACTGTGTCGCCTGGGGGCCCCAAGTGTGTCGCACGACAACCCAGAAGCGCTGATGGCGCACCGTTGCCGCACATGCGGCGGGCCATCAGCGCTTCGGGGTTGTCGCGCGACACATCAGGACGCCGCCTCCGCCATGGCGTGCAAAAACCCGAAGCGGTGGCAGCGGTGCTTCTGGGTTTTTGCGCGCCAGCCGTTGGTGTGTCGCTAACGGCAAAAGTTTCAAAAGCCCTGCCATAAAAGCTTGAGGCGGAGAGTTCCACTGGCTAACCACACTGTTTTTATTCGGTTTGCAACTGGGGTCTCCTCTACTCCCTCTTGAAGGAGAAAAGCCACAACACACAACAAACAACCATTTGTGTGAAATGTTGCACAGCACCAACAGTTCACACACATCCCTAGCACACAGAGGCTGCCCCAGTTCACTTCTTTCAGGATTGAGGAAATCCAGTTTTCCAGATATTGCTAACTACAGCTGGCCAATGGCCAAGGATGCTGGGAGTTGCAGTTCATTAACGGCAGGATCCAGAGTGCAGCCCTGCAGGTGCTGATGAACTACATCTTCCTGAACATGCTGGCTGGAGCTGCTGGGCAATGTCTGGAAAGCCCAGGGAATAAAGCACGCTTGGTTTACTTTTAGTGGGAATTTATCTCTGGCTTTTCTCGCTACCAAAACAGGAAACTGAAGCACTAAAAAGGCCACCCACTGGCCACGCCAAGAGTTAGTCCACACTGCCTGCGGCTGAGAAAAGCATATCCTTAATAGTAAAGCGTGTGCAGAAAGAGGACTAATTCTTATGCTGCTCCAGTGAGCACTCCCAACTGATCCAAGGCACCCTCACGAGTCTCTAATACAGGGCTTTCCAAACTTTTGCTGCTGGCGACACACCAACGGTTGGCGCGCAAAACCCCGGAAGCGCCGGTGCTTCCGGGATTTTGCATGTTGCGGCGACGGCAGCAGCGGCGTCCTGGTGTGCCATGCGGCGACCCGGAAGCGCTGATGGCCCGCCGCTGCCGCGCACAGCGGCGGCACGCCATCAGCGCTTCCGGGTTGTCGCGCGACACACTTGGGGCCCCCAGGCGACACAGTAGTGTGTTGCGACAAACAGTTTGGAAAGCCCTGCTCTAATACAAGCAGCAAATGGCCGGGTTACCCGTGTAGCCGAACAGAGCGGACTGCTTCAGGCTCTGAACAAGGACCGTGTCGTTTGCTGGAAACACCATCCCTGATGAGTTAGTTTTCTACATGCTGGGAGAGATTCCCAGAATCTGCAGCCAGTGTTTAAATGGGGGTAGTTATTTCATCTGTGAAAGGAGTAGCGACCACCCGCCGCAGCGTGAAACCCACGCGCCCCGTCAGCTGCAGACCCTCTCCGAGAGTTCCAACAGGGTCCCCTTCCATTTCTCAGCCACAAGGAGGTGGGAAACCCTGTCGTCCAGGGGAGCCGAGTCCTGGAAGGATCCCTTCTGGAAGACGACACGGTCCTCGATCACGGTCAAGCCGTGCGCCCGGCACAATTCGGCAGCCTCTTCGGGGCCATCGGTAGCCAGCAGATGGGCCAGCCGGGCCAAGGGGTAGCGGCAGTTCCTCGCGCTGAAGCCGTGGCTGAAGGTGAGCAGGGCCAGGTGCCGGGCCCTCGCCAGGTGGGGATGGAGGGCGCAGCTGGGCAGGTAAGGGAGCTCCCGAGCCAGGCGGAAGAAACGGGCAAAGTTGCGCTCCAGGAAAGCCCAGTTGATGGCGATGGCAGCCCTGAGATCAGGAGAAGCTCGGATGTCGTCGGCCAGCTGGAGGATCTCCCAGAGTGCATCGGTGGAACCTGGTGGGAGGGCAGGACCGGGAGATCAGGCAAAAAGAAAAAAAGGGTGGGGGTGGCAAGGCCACCATCCATACTATGCTGGCAGAGGACCAACGCAGGATGATGGGAACTGTAGTACATTCGATCCAGAGCAGTGTTTCTCAACCTCGGCAACTTCAAGATGGGTGGACTTCAGCTCCCAGAATTCCCCAGCCAGCAAGGTCCACCCATCTTAAAGTTGCCGAGGTTGAGAAACACTGATCTATAGCATGGGGTTCCCAGAAGGGTTTGAATTATTTTCACCCGTCCCTTTGAGGTAGCTTGTGCTGACTGAGAAAGAGAAGAAACCCATACAAATTTAATAACATCGCACGCTGATTTTGACACACTGCACACAAATCTACCTATTTATTTATTTTCTATCCTGCCTTTATTATTTTTATAAATAACTCAAGGCAGCGAACATACCTAATACTCCTTCCTCCTCCTATTTTCCCCACAACAACAAGAGGTGAGTTGGGCTGAGAGACAGGGACTGGCCCAAGGTCACCCAGCCGGCTTTCATGCCTAAGGCGGGACTAGAACTCTCAGTCTCCTGGTTTGCCATTAGCTCCTTCCTAGGGCTGAGAGACAGGGACTGGCCCAAGGTCACCCAGCCGGCTTTCACACCTAAGGCGGGACTAGAACTCTCAGTCTCCTGGTTTGCCATTGGCTCCTTCCTAGGGCTGAGAGAGGGGGACAGGCCCAAGGTCACCCAGCCGGCTCTCACGCCTAAGGCAGGACTAGAACTCTCAGTCTCCTGGATTCCCATTGGCTCCTTCCTAGGGCTGAGAGAGAGGGACTGGCCCAAGGTCACCCAGCCGGCTTTCATGCTTAAGGCGGGACTAGAACTCTCAGTCTCCTGGTTTGCCATTGGCTCCTTCCTAGGGCTGAGAGAGGGGGAGTGGCCGAAGGTCACCCAGCCGGCTCTCATGCCTAAGGTGGGACTAGAACTCTCTGTCTCCTGGTTTGCCATTGGCTCCTTCCTAGGGCTGAGAGACAGGGACTGGCCGAAGGTCACCCAGCCGGCTCTCATGCCTAAGGCGGGACTAGAACTCTCTGTCTCCTGGTTTGCCATTGGCTCCTTCCTAGGGCTGAGAGACAGGGACTGGCCCAAGGTCACCCAGCCGGCTTTCACACCTAAGGCAGGACTAGAACTCTCAGTCTCCTGGTTTGCCATTGGCTCCTTCCTAGGGCTGAGAGAGGGGGACTGGCCCAAGGTCACCCAGCCGGCTCTCACGCCTAAGGCAGGACTAGAACTCTCAGTCTCCTGGTTTCCCATTGGCTCCTTCCTAGGGCTGAGAGAGAGGGACTGGCCCAAGGTCACCCAGCCGGCTTTCATGCCTAAGGCGGGACTAGAACTCTCAGTCTCCTGGTTTGCCACTGGCTCCTTCCTAGGGCTGAGAGAGGGACTGGCCCAAGGTCACCCACCCAGCTTTCACACCTAAGGCGGGACTAGAACTCTCAGTCTCCTGGTTTGCCATTGGCTCCTTCCTAGGGCTGAGAGAGGGACTGGCCCAAGGTCACCCAGCCGGCTTTCACACCTAAGGCGGGACTAGAACTCTCTGTCTCCTGGTTTGCCATTGGCTCCTTCCTAGGGCTGAGAGAGGGGGACTGGCCCAAGGTCACCCAGCCGGCTCTCATGCCTAAGGCAGGACTACAACTCTCAGTCTCCTGGTTTGCCATTGGCTCCTTCCTAGTGCTGAGAGACAGGGACTGGCCCAAGGTCACCCAGCTGGCTTTCACACCTAAGGCGGGACTAGAACTCTCAGTCTCCTGGTTTCTGTTTTGTGTGTGTGTGTGTGTGTGTGTGTGTGTGTATAATAAAGTCCCTGGCTGCAGCCCAATGAATTCTACCTGGTAAGTGCCATCAAATTCGAAGAGGCATATCCACAGTTTTGACTACCAGAAAATCTGGGGAATTTATAAGCTGATTCTGGGGTTGTTTTACATTTTAGATTTAAATGACAAAAGAGAAATCATAACATTCCCCGCCCTGCCATCATTTATACAATGACAAACTTCCTAAAATATTGCCCCACTGAACACCTTAGTTTTGCAGTTGGCATTAAATACTTAAAAAGGTAAAGGTTCCCCCCGCACATTTGTGCAGTCGTCTCCGACTCTAGGGGCCGGTGCTCATCTCCGTTTGTTAGCCAAAGAGCCAGCGCTGTCCGAAGACGCTTCCACGGTCATGTGGCTGGCATGACACACGCGGAACGCTGTTACCTTCCCACCGAAGTGGTACCTATTCATCTACTTGCATTTGCATGCTTTCAAATTGCTAGGCTGGCAAGAGCTGGGGCGAGTGCGGGAGCTCACTCCGTCACGTGGGGCCAGGCTCTCGAACCTCCGAACTTGCGATCTTCCAATCGACAAGCCTGGCGTCTTACCCGCTGAGCCACCACGCCCCCATTAAATACTTATGAACATCATAAAACAGCTGCATTCCCACAACACGCTGGACCCAGTTATTGGCTTAACCCCTTTTCCTGCGCAAGGCACGGACCCACCATTTAACCAAGTCGGCCGAATTTGTACCACATGGTAAGCCATCCAAGAAAACTAAATTTTTGCTTAACATGTTGTGTTACTGCCAACTGCTAAACCTTTATCTGACTTGGTTAACTCTACTGTGTGAACCTAATTTACACTGTACATAAATAAACAATTATGCTTATAGAATTCCAATAATTGTCTCGTGGCTTATTACCTATGTTTATATTTATTCCTTTTCAACTTTATGCCTGTCATAGCTCAGAGGAGCTTACTTAAATATAGGAGATGTTACAAAACATTCAGGTAGTCCTCAACTTACGACCATTCGTTTAATTACCGTTCAAAGTTATGATGACACTGGGAAAAGCGACTTGCGACCAGTCCTCGCACTTACGACCATCGCCGCATTCCCCGCAGTCACATGATCATGATTCGGGTGCTTGGCAACTGGCATGCATTTACGACGGTTGCAGCATCCTGGGGTCACGCGATCGCCATTTGTGACCTTCCCAGCCTGCTTAACAAGCAAAATCAACGGGGAACCACGTGATTCACTTAACGACCGCGGCCAAAAAGGTTGTAAAATCCGGCGCAACTCACTTAACAACCGCATCGCTTAGCAACAGAAGCTCCAGTCCCAATTGTGGTCGTAAGTCAAGGACTACCTGTACAACTAGAAGCAAATAAAACATCTAAAACATCTTCAAGGACTGGAACAAGAGTTATTAAACCCTGTCCAACTCTAGTTTCAACTCCAGTGCAATTTGTTTCCACTATGAAGATGCTACCAACGGGGGGGGGGGGGGGGGGGATAGGGAGAAAAAAACAGAACTGGCTGTCCACATTAGACCTCTTTGTGTCAGGACTTCCAAGAAGGGGCCTACTGAAAAATCACCAATGCCAGGAGGAATACCGGCATGTTGGCAATTCTGCAACTAACGTGACTTTCTCCTCACGTTGCTAAGAATGATGGTTATCAGCAAAGAGGGACGGGTTGCTGGTCCTTCACCAAAGTGACCATGGATAGATCTGGCACATTTAAAAGTGGGGGCCTCCCTGGAACGCTCCCACCTTCCTTTCGATCAGACCTCTTATGTTCTTGTTCCTCGGCAGAGCCTCTTCCGGTGCAGACCATCTGAGAGAATCTGACTTTTTTTGGAGGGGGGAGAATCCAAACTCGCCAATCAGAGTGGGGACGGGCGAAGCAGCCTTCCGTCTCCCGGCCAACGCTAGGGCTTCCGTGTTTCCCAGAAGCCAAAGGATACATTTTAGCAGGAGATATAGGATGATGAGTCCTATATATGCTTCCTCTGACAGATAAAAAGGAAACTTTGTATTTAGGTGCACAATCAGAATTGTGCAAGGCATGGTATCCCCTATATCACTGTTTCTCAACCTCGGCCACTTGAAGATGGGTGGACTTCAACTCCCAGAATTCCCCAGCCAGCTGGAAGTCCACCCATCTTCAAGTGGCCGAGGTCACTGGGTTAGACGCCATGGAGAACATTTGTCTCTCTGGTCGACTTGACAGCACATCAATCATCAGTTTAGACCCACTTGTATCCCAATCAGCTCGTGCGGTTTTCCTGGCGACCCTCCCTATTTCTGGGATTCTTTCTCACCCCCCCCCCCAGCCCACAGCCCGGGGTCTCCGCGTGGCCCCCTGCCCCAGGAGGCCCAGCCAGGTCCGCCCCGGCCGGGCCGCGCTCACCCAGGTGGTAGAGGAGGAAGAGGGCCTGGAAGCGCGGCTGGGCGGGCGCGGCGTGGCGGCGGTAGGCGCGGCGCAGGGCGGCGAAGGTCTCCCGCAGCTGGGCGTCGTGCAGCGGGCCGTCGGGGCGGGCGCGGGCGCCGAGGCGGGCGCCGGCGTGCAGCAGGAAGAGCAGGGCGCGCTCCAGCAGGGCGGCGCGGGGCGCGGCGGGCGCGCGCTGCAGCGTGAGGTCCAGCCGCACGGCGCGCAGGCGGTCGGCCACGAAGGCGTAGCACTCGGCCGGCGGCGCCTCGCCCGCCTGGCCCAGCAGGTGCCGCACCGTGGCCACGAGGACGGCGGGCGGGCGGAGGTCGGCGGGCCGCGGCGGCGCCTGCCCGGCCGCCGGCCGCGAGTATTCCTTCACCGCCCGCGCCGGGTCCGGGAGGCGCCCCGGCGGCGGCCCCAGCTCCAGCCGGTGGAGCCGGCCCTCACGCCGCCGCCGCGCGTACTCCGCCGCCGGGCACATCCCCGGGCACGTGGCGGGCCGCGGCGGGCCCTCCGCTTCGCCGTCGCCCATGCCGCCGCCCCGTGGCTGGTTCCCAGCTGCGCCCGGGGGCGCCGGGCTGCAAAGCGCGCCGAGCCCGGGCCAGCTGCGTGCCGGGCGGTGCCTGCGGGAGTCGATCCCGCCCCCTCGGCCCTGACTCCCGCGCAGCCGGAGCCCAGTTGCGCGGGCCCGCTCGGGGATGCCGGCCTTGGGGTCGCGCGCTTTGGCCGAATTGGTTTTGCTGAAAAGGGTTTACCCGCGAAACAGGCCACTGGGGTTCGGCCCTTCCGCCTGCCGTGGGGATCCGGATTCCGGGATGGGAGGAGCGGCCCCTCCGTGCTAGCCGGGGATGATGGGGTTTGTAGCCGCGGTGGGCGGCGCCGACTGGAGGAAATGCGTGAGCGGACCTTCGCGCAGCTTGGAAAAGGGGGAACTGGCCGGGGAATCGCTACCTGCAGCGTCGAACAGAATTGGGTCGAAGCCGATGTGTATGTTTTGTTTTCTATCCCGCCTTTATTATTTTTATAAATAACTCAAGGCGTGGAACATACCTAATACTCCTTCCTCCTTCTATTTTCCCCACAACAGCAACCCTGCGAGGTGGGTTGGGCTGAGAGAGAGTGACTGGCCCAAGGTCACCCAGCCGGCTCTCACGCCTAAGGCGGGACTAGAACTCACCATCTCCGTGTTTCTAGCCCTGTTGCCTCATTGCAAAATACACTTGAAAAATCCCTGTTTCATATTTAGCAAAAGCTGAAAAAAATAAGCTTGCAAAGAATAAGAATTCCTCTCGTTTTGCCCCGAAAGTGGAAAAAAGCAAACGTTCTCTTTGAAGCGGGAACCGCGCTCTGCGTTTCTCTCTAGCGTTTTATAACTCTATAACTACGTTGCTCCTCCCAGAAAGGGGCGAGTCTTCCCAGGGAATGACTACAGGAGGGAAAGAGGCGTGGTCCGACCTGTGGTCAAGCCCGACTTCGGGTTCTCCTTCGGGGACTGGCTCACTCCTTGAGAGAGACGCCTTCATCTTAGCCGTGCGCGCCATTGAGTTGACAAGGGAATAGGCTGACCATACGTACCGTTTTTTCACATTTCCCGGCCCTCCCGATTGGAGGCAGCCCAGAAGAAGAAGCCCCTCTACCAATCAGCAAAGGCGATTGGGTCCCAGCCGCAAACGGAGCGAGATTCGCACCAGACGCCTACGGCCCCTGAGGAACGCTTCCCCGCCGCCACGTGCGACCCGACAGAGCCTGCCGCCGGCCGAGACCCAGTAACCTCGTCGTCGCCCCGGGCCCAGCCTCGGCAGCCAGCATACCTGCAGCCGGCGACCCTGCCGCTCCAGGTCTCGCCTCGCTGCCGCGCAACCGCCCGAGCTCCAGCCGGTTCCGGCCCTCGTGAGTGCTTTAATTCCTCCCAACGCCGCCTTGCCCCGTTCCCGCACGGCCGTCTGGGTATCAGCCCCCCCCCCCCCCCGAGTCCCAGCCTTGCTGCTCCGCGGGGCCCCCGCCGCGTTCCCTGCTGCTTTCCGCCACCGCGGGCCTTGCTAACTCGCCTCCGCGCTCAGCCCCGCATTTCAGAAACACCTGGGAAGCGGGAAACCTCTGGGGACCTAAAAATGATCGTGAAGATCAAGGGTTGGTGCTCGCTCACCTCTGGCTTAAAGAATAGCAGCAAGGGCGTAAATAGAAAGGCCAAGAGTTTCCCAAACAGGGATGGAGCGCGGAAATCACCGGAGAGCGTAATTCAATGAACAAGGCATCAAACTCTGTCACTGGACCAGCGTCCCCGCAGAGATGCATATGGTGCCCCCTCTGAATCACAAGCCGGAGTTAAGATTGCCCGGAGAAATATCAACAACCTCAGATATGCAGACGATACCACCCTAATGGCAAAAAGTGAAGAGGAACTAAAGAGCCTCTTGATGAGGGTGAAAGAGGAGAGTGCAAAAGCTGGCTTGAAACTCAACATTAAAAAAACCCAGATCATGGCATCTGGTCCCATCACTTCCTGGCAAATAGAAGGGGAAGAAATGGAAGCAGTGACAGATTTTATTTTCTTGGGCTCCAAGATCACCGCAGACGGTGACTGCAGCCATGAAATTAAAAGACGCTTGCTCCTGGGGAGGAAAGCTATGGCAAACCTAGACAGCATATTAAAAAGCAGAGACATCACCTTGCCGACAAAGGTACGTATAGTTAAAGCTATGGTTTTCCCAGTAGTAATGTATGGCTGTGAGAGTTGGACCATAAGGAAGGCTGAGCGCCGAAGAATTGATGCTTTCGAACTGTGGTGCTGGAGAAGACTCTTGAGAGTCCCTTGGACTGCAAGGAGGTCAAACCAGTCAATCCTAAAGGAAATCAACCCTGACTGCTCATTGGAAGGACAGATGCTGAAGCTGAAGCTCAAATACTTTGGCCACCTAATGCGAAGAGAGGACTCACTGGAAAAGACCCTGATGCTGGGAAAGACTGAAGGCAAAAGGAGAAGGGGACGACAGAGGATGAGATGGTTAGATAGCATCACCGATGCAATGAACATGAACTTGAGCAAACTCCGGGAGACAGTGGAGGACAGGAAGGCCTGGCGTGCTATGGTCCATGGGGTCACGAAGAGTCGGACACGACTGAACGACTGAACAACAACAAACTCCTGGGGTTCCAGAATGCCCTTAAGACCTGGCTCTGTTCCCAGGGTTAGGATTAATGTATTCCTTTATGTATTTGCACGCCCCTGTGTTTTTATTGTTAGGGGTTTTTTGAGTTTTTGGTTTAGTTGTACAGTATATCTGGAGGTTGTAAGCCATGCAGAATCTGTTGGAGTGAGCAGCCATAATATATTTAAAAATAAAATCATCAAACCAAACCATACCAGGCCTCCAGTGAAGCAAACCAACTAGTTTTTCCTCTCTTAACCTGGATAATTTTTCATCCTCCCTCCCTTCCAATGAAGAAATAGTCCACTTTTTGTCAGTTATATATGAGCAAAGGTGTAGCGTTTCACCGTGGTTCATGATGAGATATCTTATGGTTAAATATGCTGTGAAATGTGCATGGGAGTTAAATATAAAATATGCCAAATACTATGCAAATTTAATTTTTTTAAGTCTTATTTTTATACCTTAAAGTCTATAGCTTAAACTTCATATTTTTTATAGCTTAACGTCTACCCTTGCAATGCCAAAGACGAAGAGGCGAAACTGCAGTTTTAATGACGATCTCCAGAAGGAATTCAAATTTATTAAACTGGACGAACTGTGCAGCGATGGAACAAAAGTGGTATGCCAACATTGTAATATCCATTTTTCCATTGCCCATGGAGGTAGAAGTGACATCAACCAACATCTACGTAGCCAGAAACATAAGGATGCTGAAAAGACTCTGGCAGCAAGTGAAGCTCTTTTTGCTTATCATACTGTGCGTCACGGCCAAAATTTTCGCGCAAATCATTGCTTGTCGACATTGGTAAAGAAAATTTATGAACCACAATTTTCCTCAGCATGTACCAAATCAGAAGCAATGATTACTAACGTTTTATCCCCATACATATTGGGCAAAGTAATAGAGGATTTGAATAAAACAACAAAAAGCATTACAGTCAGTTTAGATGCATCAAACAAAAAAGACATCAAACTTTTTCCAATCGTTGTGCGGTACTTTTTGCCAAATTGTGGTGTTCAGGACAAAATTATAGACTTCCTTACCTGGTGAAACATCCGATCTACAGTGTGCTATGTTGAAGGAAGTAATTGACAAATTTGCTTTACAAAACAAAATTGTTGCTTTGTGTGCAGATAACACGAATACCAATTTTGGTGGTTGCAAGAGACTTGGCGAAAATAATGTGTGGCGAAAACTTGAAACTGAACTGAAGAGGCTAATTATTGGTATTGGTTGTGGGGCACACATTATACACAATTGTTTCCAGTCTGCTGTTGACTGTTTACCAATTGATATTGAATGTTTTGCAGTGAAAGTATACAAATACTTCCATATATACAGAGTTAGAGTTGAAGAACTGAAAAACTTTTGTGACTTTGCAGGAAACAATTACGCTAAATTGTTAGAGCATGGAAATACAAGATTTTTGTCCTTGGGTCCATCAATTGACAGAATTTTAAGCATGTTTGATGGGCTTAGTTCTTATTTTCTTTCTCAAGAAAAATGCCCTGTTATGTTGCGAAAATGGTTTGAAGATCCCTGTTTGAAATTGTGGTTGTCATTTGGAAGAGATCAAGTGTCTGTGTTCCAAACATACATTAGTTTAATTGAAAAAGATAATATTTCAGCTACAGAAGTAGCTGTAAACGTTGAAAATCTTGTTAACAATTTAGAGTCCAGAAAAAGTGAAGTGTTTGTAACTACTGATGTCAAAAAACAACTGAAAATGTTAGTAGATTCAGGAGAAATGAATGAGGCTAAGTTTCTTGAGGTAGTCGAGAATTTCTATGAAACCAGCTTAGAATATATCAACAAGTGGAAGTGCAGTATAGGAAACACTGAGAAGTTCAAGTGGGCGCTACTAAGGAAGACACCTGAGTGGAAAGAAATACAGGACAGCCTGAACGAGGAACTCATCACACGCACAGAAACAGAAGAAACTCGTGTATCCGATCAGTGGACCCTCATAAAATCTACAATTGTGAGGCAGTTGGATACATGGAATAAAGAAAACATTTCTGTGTCTGATAGATGGGTAAAGATTTTTTCAGAAATGAGCGAAAAACACCTAGACTTTCAAGACACTTGTAATATTGTAGAGTTTATTCTTTGTCTTCCAGGAAGTACAGCACCTGTCGAGAGAATATTTTCTGTTATGAACAGTATGTGGTCAAAGGAGAAATCTAGATTAAGTGTTGAGACAATGAGGGCTATGTTAGTTGTAAAACAAAATTGTGTCATGGAGTGTGAGAAGTTTTATGATAAGGTATTGAAAGACCAAAATTTGCTGCGTAAGATTATTTCATTGGAGAAGTATTCATGGTACGATCGTGGTGAAATACAGTCCCCCTCTACGTCTACCTAAATTTTTGTATGAGTTCTGTCACTGAAGAATAATTGTTAGCTCAATATGTTAATGTAATAAAACTTTTTCATTTTAATGAAAACAAAAATCTTTTTATATATATTTTTATATAATCTGTTTAAGGTCCAGCAAATGGATCTTAAAAACTCTTTAGAACCTTTTTTATCGTCTTTTTCATGAATACAGAATATTACATAAGTTTAACCCTGTCCCATTTTTGCCATCCCAATGTCTCGTTTTTGTCTCAAGGAAATATGGTCAGCCTACAAGGGAATCAACTTCATAAAGGCAAAGGGGTTTCTCTCTGAGTAGACCTAGGGCCGGATGAAAGCCTTTCTCTTGTCTCAACCCGCCCGGCAATGTTCTCACACACACACTTGAAAGGCACATTCCAGCAGTTGAATAGCAAAGAAAACTTCCTAATAGTAAAAGCAGCGCAACCATTTCCTAAGGCGAGCTGTCCTTTGCTAGAGGTCTTCAGTCAAGAGTAGAGGATGCCTTAAATTGTATTCCTGCGCTGGGCAGGAGGGTGGTCTACATGACCTCAATGGCCCCCTTCAACTATGATGGCAAGCTGCTTACTGGACTTACAGATCACTTTACACCATAGCTTTCCAAACTCTTGTGTTGCGACAAAACCCGGAAGTGCTAATGGCGCGTTGCCGCCGCCCCTGCGGCAGTAGCGGCCATGGCGCGCCATCAGCGCTTCCGGGTTTTAGCGCGAAACGTGAGGTCGCTGCCATGCACGCCACCGCGTGCACCCCCACCATTGGTGTGTCGCCAATGGAGGGACTTTGGAAAGCACTGCTTTACACCTCCTGCTTCTGTAGTCGTCTGCAACATCCAGAAGGAATACCCTCTACAGCAATCTTTCTCAACCTTGGCAGCTTTAAGATGGGTGGACTTCAACTCCCAGAATTCCTCAGCCAGTTACGCTGAATTCTGGGAGTTGAAGTCCACCCATCTTAAAGCTGCCAAGGTTGAGGAACACAGCCGTACACCGTTTTTGGGTTCTGGAGCACAGGTGGAATTTGGAGATGCCTGCTTTGCAGTGTGCCATGTTCTATGTTATTTATGTGCATGCACATGTATTCGCTTTTACAAGCCAGAAATGGTGGTTCTCTAATTCCATGTAAAACTGACTTTCCAGCTGAATATTAGGACAATTTGTTGGTCACAGGACAGCTTCCTCCACAGCAGTTTCTGCCTGGAAAATCTATTTTTGCCTTTGCAAATTCGCCTGCTCTGTCTTGCTTGAAAATGTGGGCATCTCAAGGATATAATAGCTGCAACTGAACAACCACAAAAGACCAGAAACAGCCCAGAGGTTAAAAGGTTAATAAACAGTTTATTTGCATTTTACAAGATCAGTTTCCATACATTCTCAATTAATTTGCCATTAAAGTGCTGAAAAAAGAGTTTTCTTTGTATTGTTTTATAATCAAGATACAGTTAGTGACAAAAGGTAACAATTTGCATCTGTTGGGAGGGAATTATGACAAAAATATTTGCTCCTCAACTAAGAGAATTTTCTTTTACAAAAATAAGAAATATACAGAAACAACTAAGATGATGTCATAAGGATTACAGCTTGAATTATTTTGTATAATAATGCATCTTTGGAACAACAAATAAATTACATGTGGATATTTGATTGCAATTAGTTTTGTCCTTTATCAAACAAACAAAAAGCTTGCCTGTTTTTGTTGTAATGAAACTCCAAATGTGACACATCTCACTTGCATCTGTATATTGTGCAGTGTTTTCTTTTTAATATATCCATAATTTTAAATGATAAAACATTTTAGCCCCCTGCAGGTAAAAGCAAAAAAACCCCCTAGTAGTTAAAATTAACACATTTTCATGGATCAACACTGAAGATACTCAGTGAAATGAAATATATATATAATATATCTCAATCAAAGCTTGCTTCGGGAAACATAAAGCTCTTGGCATACAAAGCACAAATCCTATGCCTGAACGTAAGAGTAAATCATCCAAAATACTTCCAAGGAACTGTACATCTATCTTCCTTATGGCACAGCTTTAAATATCACATAAACCCAGGCTTTTAAAAATTTATTACTTCTCCTTTTGCAATAATTTGCCCATTGCTCATCAGTAATTCTGTATGAATTATATTGACTGAATTCAAACTGATACAGCTGACTGTCCCAACAGCTGCTTGTTTTAAGGTACTTGCTGCTTTTAATTTTTTTTTAATACATATATATCTTGGCACAATTCAGCTCACCACCACCACAGTGCATCACGGGAGGCATTCTGGGATATTCACGACCCAAGCCAACGGCCAGAGGCATCCGGTGGGACCCAGAATGACACGCGTGTCACGACATCGTGGCACAAATCATGCAAACCTGCCCACCGTCCCCTGCAGATGTTCGTGGAAGTCACTGTATCAGTTTTGGGTGATTTAGATCTCTGGAAGATAGAAATCTGTCAGTGGAACCCTCCCTGTTCGCAGTTAAAACAGTAGCCACTTCTCTCTCCCACCCTACTATTTCACCGCAGATCACCTGTTTCATTGCAAAGTATTCGAAGCTGGGAAATGTATATACAGAGGGAGGGAGAGGATGGGAGGGAAATTATGTACAGAGGCTCTATGTACACGGGAATTTTCCTGGCCTACTCCTTCTTTTTCGCCACCGTCAACTCTACCGTCGGCACTCGGAAGCCGGCCTTTGTCCCGCTTTCATTGCTCGAAGATGACGACAGCCGAGACTTTTTGGACTCCAGGGACGCACCGCTGCCTTGCATCCTCCCTGCCTCGTCGTCGCTTCCCGTGACCTCGTAGGACCCTTTGCTTTTTGACCCTATTCCCCCAAACGTGCCGAATTTGATTTTGGCGTGCTTGCCTTTGTCTCCTTCGTGCTCCAGTGTGCCGGTCGGGGTGGAGTGCGAGGAGTGCTCGTCGCTGAACGACGACGACCGGTGCCGAGACTTCTTGGTCTTGAAGAAGGAGAACTTCCCTTTAGGCGAGGCGGCAGCTTCGCCGACTTCTGCGTCGCCTTCCAAGGAACCTAAGCTGGCTTTGAGCTGTCCTTCGCCCCCTGCCACAGATACGGAGACATCTGGGGAGCCAACGCCGCCTTTGGCTTTGGGTTTTGAGAATGCAAACTTGGGCATTTTAATTTTCGATTTCTTCAACTTCAGGTCAGGCTCTTCGAGTTCAACAGTCCCTGCCCCAAGATGGAGACTTGCCTGTGGCGGCTGGGGAAACTCGACATCAACCCCCACTTCCCTTCCCGTTGGTTCCTGCCCTGCAACCACGAATTTCGGTATTTTCATTTTAGGGAATGACACCTTCCCGGCTGGACTTTCTAAACGGGCCTGTGGAACATCCACCCCAACGGAAGGACCTTTGATACCTAATTTAGGACCACTGAGATCGCCCCCTATCTTTGGTCCTGAAAACTGAAGGCCGCCTGTCCCTTTGGCACCAACGTTTAGCTTTGGCATTTTGAAATCACTAGAAAGGTCAATCCCGCCTTTGGCCTTGGGCCCTTTCACATTGACATCCAAGTCTGGCCCAGAAACTTTGGGATCTGTCACGCTGAAGGAAGGTCCTCTCAAGCAGATATCAGGAGTTCCCATGTCCAAGTCCATGCCGGAAATCTTCATGCCTGGCATCTCCATTCCAATGTGTTGACTTTTCAGGTCGGCAGCAATCTGGGTGTCACTCCTCAAACTTGGTCCTTTCACGTTCAAATCAAAGTCTACTTCAGGTCCTTTGATCTGTGGTCCTGAAATATTCCCTCCTTCACCATGCGTACCAGAGATGCCAAACTGAGGAATTTTCATACAGGGAAGTTTAATTCCCCCTCCGGAGCCTTCCACCTTGGGGGATGTCATGCTACTAGAAATGCCGAGATCTCCTTTGATCTTTGGTCCTTTCAGATTCATGTCAACATCAGGCATAGAAATGCCTCCCTCCGAAGTCATCTTAACTGTCGGCCCTTTCACATCGATGTCTGGAGCAGTTACATTGACATCCAGACCTGGAGACTTCTGCATTTGGAACTTCCCTTCAAATCCACTAACACCAACATCCGGCATGCCAACATCAATTTTTGGAGCTTTAATCTCACCAGAAAGACCCACATCTTTTCGGATCTTTGGTCCTTTCAGGTTCACATCAATTTCAGGAATGCTTGCCTCTCCTCCAATACGTGGGGAAGAGACGTCAAGGCGTGCCGAGGGCAGCTGTCCTTGAATGTCTGCACCTGGCCCCTCCAGGTTCACACCTGGCTTCCCAATTTTTGGCAAGCTGAACTTGGGGAACTTTAGCTTCCCTTCTGCGCCTTGGATTTCGGCACTTGGGAGATCAACGTCACCTTTCAGCTTTGGTCCTTTCAAGTTAACATCAAGACTGGGGGCAGAGATGGAAGGTGCAGAAATATCCACCGAAGGTACACTGACTGATGGACCTTTCAGGTTGATGTCAGGAGCGGCCAGGTTTGCATCAATGCTGGGGATTCTCAGATCCCCTTCCAATTTGGGACCAACCAGGTCAACGCTTCCACCTGAGAGCCTGAACGCGGGGTCCTTAAGACCAATATCAGGGCCTCCAATTTTGACATCAGCAAGGGTTGTGCTTCCACTGGGAATGGAGGCATCAAGACTTGGCGATTTCAGACTGGGCGATGTAACCTCTATTCCTGGCATCTTGACGTCTCCTTCTACCTTAGGCAAAGAAGCATCAGCCTTGAACATGGGTGATTTTATATCAAACTCAACATCAGGGAAGGAGAGTTTTCCAAACACTGGTTTCTTTCCCTTGGGGGATTTGATGTTAGCATCTCCTCTCAGTGATGCTTCTGGGACAGAGAGGCTTCCTTCTAAATCTGGCGATTTCACACTGGCATCCATTTCTCCACTCACGTCAAAACCAGCCTTCTTGCCTTTGACTTTAGGTCCACTCATGTGGATTTTGGGCATTTTGAATTTGCCTTTCTTCCCTTTGGCAGAAAGGGTGATGTCGGGTGACTCAACATTCAGTTCACCTTCCGGAAGAGACACATCCAAAGTGGGAGACTTCACATCAGCCTTGGGGCTCTTTGCTCCAAACCCAAATTTCGGCATCTTAAATTTGGGGTGTTTAACATTGCCCTCTGGCCCTTCGATATTCACATCAGGACATTCCAAGTCAATCTCTGGACCTTTAGCTTCAATTCCTGGTCCTTGGATCGCCATCCCTGGGGTTTTAAAGTCACCTTCCATCTTTGGAATGGAGACATCAACGTCACCCTTCACCTTGGGACCTTTTAGATTTAAGTCAATTTCTGGCATAGAAATCTTCGGTGTTTTGAAATGCATTTCAGGCATCTTCACTGTAGGGCCTTTCAATTGTCCTTCTGGTCCTTTGATATCCAAACTGGGAGCTTCAATGTTCATATCAGGACCTGACATTTTCAACTCTCCTTTAGGTAGATTTACATCCAACTGAGGTCCTTCTCCTTTGAACTCAGGGATACCAAATTTGGGTAGCTTCATCTTGGGTAACTTTACTTTTCCATCTGGACCTTGGATGTCAACTTCGGGACCTTTCAAATCTCCTTCAAGTTTTGGTCCAGAGACATTTAAGTCACCTTTCAGACCGAGCTCTACATCAGGCATGGAAAGTTTGGGAGCTTTAATATGCATTTCATGCATTTTAAATTTGGGACCTTTCCAATTTCCCTCAGGGCCTTCGAGTTCAACAACGGGAACATTGATGTCTAGTTTTGGCCCTTTGACGTCAATGTCGGGACCCTTCAGATCAGTTTCCAACTTAGGCACAGAAAGATCCACATCTCCTTTCACTTTGGGACCTTTCAAGTCAAAATCTGGCATGGAAATTTTGGGAGCTTTAAAATGCATTTCAGGCATCTTGATCTTAGGACCTTTAAGTTTTCCCTCAGGACATTCCAATTCAACATCAGGTACCGAGACATCCAGTTTAGGGCCCTTGATATCAATATCCTGTCCCTTCAAACCACTATCTATTTTGGGAGCAGATACTTCTAGATCTAGGTCTCCTTTCACTTTAGGACCTCTGAGGTTGAAATCCACATCTGGCATGGTGATTTTGGGGGCCTTGATGTTAAATTCAGGCATCCGAAATTTATGGTCTTTCATTTTCCCTTCAGGTCCTTCAATATCAATGCCAGGAGCATCTATCTGAGGAATGTTAATGTCTACTTCTGGACCTTTCAGATCACCTTCAATCTTTGGAGCAGATATATCCACATCTCCTTTCATCTTGGGACCTTTCAAGTTCAAGTTCATATCAGGCAGAGAGACTTTAGGGGCCTTAAAATGCATCTCTGGCATCTTAAATTTGGGTCCTTTCAGCTTCCCTTCAGGACCCTCAAGTTCAACATCAGGAACATCAACATCTAGTTTGGGCCCTTTGACATCAATGTCAGGGCCCTTCAGATCACCCTCCAAGTTCGGTACTGAGACATCCACATCACCTTTCATTTTGGGACCTTTCAGGTTCAAGTCAAAATCTGGCATGGAGATTTTGGGAGCTTTAAAATGCATTTCAGGCATCTTAAACTTGGGGCCTTTCCACTTTCCATCTGGACCTTCAATGTCCAAACTCGGTGCTTCAATGTCTACTTTGGGAAGAGAAACGTCAAGGTCTGCCTTGGGGAGGCTTACATCCATATCTGGGCCTTCCCCTCTGAACCCGGGCATTCCAAACTTGGGCATCTTGAACTTGGGCATTTTAAGTTTTCCTTCTGGTCCATGTAGATCAACATCTGGGGCATCAATATCCAGCTTTGGACCCTTGATGTCAATTTCTGGGCCTTTCAAATCACCCTCTGGAGCTGAGATATCCAGGTCTCCTTTCAGTTTGGGAGCTTTCAGGTTTAAGTCCACATCTGGCATTGAGATTTTAGGGGCCTTAAAATGCATCTCCGGCATCTTAAATTTGGGCCCTTCCAACTTCCCTTCTAGGCCTTCAAGTTCAACATCAGGAACATCAACATCTAGTTTGGGCCCTTTGATATCAACGTCAAGGCCCTTCAGATCACCTTCCAAGTTCGGTACTGAGACATCCACATCACCTTTCATTTTGGGACCTTTCAGGTTCAAGTCAAAATCTGGCATGGAGATTCTGGGAACATTGAAATGCATTTCAGGCATCTTAAATTTGGGGCCTTTCCACTTTCCATCTGGACCTTCAATGTCCAAACTCGGTCCTTCAAGTTCAACTTTTGGACCAGAAACATCAAGATCACCTTTGGGCAGGCTTACATCCACATCTGGACCTTCCCCTTTGAAGCCGGACATTCCAAACTTGGGCATTTTGAATTTTGGCATCTTCAACTTTCCTTCTGGTCCATGAAGTTCAACATCTGGTGCATCAATGTCCATTTTGGGACCCTTGATATCCACATATGGGCCTTTCAGGTCACCTTCCAGCTTTGGAACAGAAGCATCAACATCTCCCTTCAATTTTGGGCCTTTGAGGTTCAGATCCACATCTGGCATTGAGATCTTTGGAGCTTTGATATGCATTTCTGGCATCTTAAACTTGGGCCCTTTCAGTTTCCCTTCTGGACCTTCAACGTCGAAACCTGGTGCTTCAAGATCAACTTTTGGAACAGAAACATCAAGATCTCCTTTGGGGAGGCTTACATCCACATCTGGACCTTCCCCTTTGAAGCCGGGCATTCCAAACTTGGGCATTTTGAATTTTGGCATCTTCAACTTTCCTTCCGGTCCATGAAGTTCAACATTGGGTGCATCAAAGTCCAGATTGGGACCCTTGATATCCACATCTGGGCCTTTCAGGTCACCTTCCAGCTTTGGAACAGAAACATCAACATCTCCCTTCAGTTTTGGACCTTTGAGATTCAGATCAATATCAGGCATTGAGATCTTGGGAGTCTTCATGTGCATTTCAGGCATCTTAAACTTGGGGCCTTTCCACTTTCCATCTGGACCTTCAATGTCCAAACTCGGTGCTTCAATGTCTACTTTGGGAAGAGAAATGTCAAGGTCTGCCTTGGGGAGGCTTACATCCATATCTGGGCCTTCCCCTCTGAAGCCGGGCATTCCAAACTTGGGCATCTTGAACTTGGGCATTTTAAGTTTTCCTTCTGGTCCATGTAGGTCAACATCTGGGGCATCAATATCCAGCTTTGGACCTTTGATGTCAATTTCTGGGCCTCTGAAATCTCCTTGCAGTGCTGGAGCTGAGACATCCAAATCTCCCTTGAGTTTTGGTCCTTTGAGATTTAAGTCCACATCTGGCTTTGAGATTTTAGGTGCTTTGATGTTCATGTCAGGCATCTTAAATTTGGGCCCTTTCAGTTTCCCATCAGGCCCTTCTATGTCAAGATCAGGGATATCAACGTCCAATTTGGGGGCTCTGATGTCCACTTCTGGACCCTTCAAGTTACCTTCCAGCCTGGGAGTTTCCACATCAATATCTCCTTTGACTTTTGGACCTTTCAAATTCAAGTCAAAATCTGGCATAGAGATTTTAGGTGCTTTAAAATGTATGTCAGGCATCTTAATCTTGGGCCCTTTCAGTTTTCCTTCTGGGCCTTCAAGATCAACATCTGGAAGATCAATATCTACTTTTGGACCTTTGACATCAACATCAGGGCCCTTCAGATGACCCTCCAACTTTGGCACAGAGACATCGACCTCTCCCTTCAATTTCGGGCCTTTCAAATTCAGATCTATGTCTGGCATTGAGATTTTAGGAGTTTTAATTTGCATTTCTGGCATTTTAATCCTAGGACCTTTCAGCTTCCCCTCTGGTCCTTCTAGGTCAGGAGTTTCAATGTCCACTTTGGGGCCTGACAACTCAATATCAGCTTTGGGAAGGGTTACGTCCATATCAGGAACTTCTGCTTTGATGCCTGGCATTCCAAATTTGGGCATTTTAAACTTAGGCATTTTGAGTTTGCCTTCAGGTCCATGAAGATCAATCTCTGGTGCACCAACGTCCAACTTGGGACCTTTGATGTCAACTTCAGGGCCTTTCAAATCTCCTTCCAGGCTTGGTACAGAAACATTCAGGTCACCTTTTAATTTAGGCCCTTTCAAATTTAATTCCACATCAGGCATAGAAACCTTAGGGGAGGAAATGTTCAGTGAAGGCATTTTAAATTTAGGTCCTTTTGCTTTTCCTTGGATATCAACATCTGGACTTTGAATACCCATCTTTGGCCCTGAGATATCAACATCTGGTTTCTTAACCTTCACATCAGCTTCAGGGGTATGAAGTTTGGGGCCAGAAAAATTGAATTTGGGAAGTTTAAATCTTGATTTCTTTGGTTTTGCTTCAATATCTATTTTTGGTGTCTCCAGTTCAACATCAGGTCCTTTCAATGCAATGTTAGGTCCTTTAATATCACCTTCTATATCTCCTTTGACTTTTGGACCTTTCAAATTCAGATCAATATCTGGCATTGAAATTTTGGGAACATTAAAATGCATTTCCGGCATCTTCATTTTGGGACCTTTCAATCTTCCTTCTGGGCCTTCGATTTCCAGATCAGGTGTTTCAATATCTAGTTTAGGGCCAGATATATCTACCTCTCCCTTGGGTATGGTCACATCCACTGAAGGACTTTCTCCTTTAAATCCAGGCATTCCAAACTTGGGCATTTTAAATTTGGGCATTTTCAGTTTGCCTTCTGGACCATGGAAGTCAATATCAGGTGTGTCAATATCTAACGTAGGTCCTTTGATGTCAACTTCAGGTCCTTTCAATTCACCTTCAACCTTTGGGAGTGAAATATCAGCATCTCCCTTCAGTTTTAAGCCTTTCAAATTGAAGTCAACATCTGGCATGGAGATTTTGGGTGACTTGATGTGCATTTCTGGCATCTTAATCCTGGGACCTTTAACTTTGCCATGTGGGCCCTCAATGTCTAATTCAGGTCCTTCGATGTCCAACTTTGGAGAAGATATGTCAGCATCTCCTTTTGGGAGATGAACATCCACTTTAGGGCCTTCACCCTTCAAGCCAGGCATTCCAAATTTGGGCATTTTAAATTTGGGCAGCTTGATTTTACCCTCTGGACCATGCAAGTCAACATCAGGTATGTCAATATCCACTTTTGGGCCTTGAATGTCAACATCAGGTGCTTCAATATTTGGCAATGAAACATCCACATCTCCTTTCACTGTGGGACCTTTCACATTCAAGTCAAAATCTGGCATGGAAATTTTGGGAGCTTTGATGTTCATTTCAGGCATCTTAAATTTGGGGCTCTTCCACTTTCCTTCAGGACCCTGAAGTTCAACATCAGGAACATCAACATCTAGTTTGGGCCCTTTGATATCAATGTCAGGGCCCTTCAGATCACCCTCCAAGTTCGGTACTGAGACATCCACATCACCTTTCATTTTGGGACCTTTCAGGTTCAAGTCAAAATCTGGCATGGAGATTTTGGGAGCTTTAAAATGCATTTCAGGCATCTTAAACTTGGGGCCTTTCCACTTTCCATCTGGACCTTCAATGTCAACATCTGGTGCATCAATATCCAACCTAGGACCCTTGATATCCACATCTGGGCCTTTCAGGTCACCTTCCAGCTTTGGAACAGAAACATCAACATCTCCCTTCAGTTTTGGACCTTTGAGGTTGAAATCCACATCAGGCATGGAGATCTTTGGAGCCTTGATGTGCATTTCGGGCATCTTAAATTTTGGACCTTTTATCTTTCCCTCTGGTACTTCTACACTGATATCAGGGGCATCAATATCTAATTGGGGCCCTTTAATATTGAGCTCTGGCCCTTTCACATCCCCCTCTAGCTTTGGCACAGAAACATCCACATCTCCTTTCACTCTGGGACCTTTCAAATTCAAGTCAAAATCTGGCATGGAGATTTTGGGAGCTTTGATGTTCATTTCAGGCATCTTAAATTTGGGGCCTTTCCATTTCCCATCCGGTCCTTCTATTTCAGCATCAGGGACATCAATACCTAGTTTGGGACCTTTGATGTCCACACTTGGGCCTTTCAAATCTCCCTCTACTTTTGGTATAGATACATCAGCTTCACCTTTCACTTTAGGCCCCCTCCAGTTCAAGTCAATATCGGGCATAGAGATTTTAGGAACATTGAAATGCATTTCAGGCATCTTAAATTTAGGACCTTTAAGTTTTCCTTCAGGTCCTTCAATGTCAACTTCAGGAAGATCAACATCGATTTTGGGGCCTTTGATGTCCATGTCTGGGCCTTTCAGATCACCTTCCAACTTTGGCACAGAAACATCCACATCACCCTTCATTTTGGGTCCCTTAAAGCCCAGGTCAAAATCTGGCATGGATATCTTAGGAGCCTTGATATGCATTTCAGGCATTTTAAATTTGGGCCCCCTCAGCTTCCCTTCAGGTCCTTCAAGATCAACATCAGGAACATCAACATCTAGCTTGGGTCCCTTAATGTCCATTTCTGGACACTTCAAGTCACCTTCCAAATCACCTTTCATTCTAGGACCCCTTAGGTTCAAATCTATATCAGGCATGGAAATTTTGGGGGCTTTAATATGCATTTCAGGCATCATAAATTTGGGACTTTTCCACTTTCCTTCAGGACCCTCAAGTTCAACATCAGGAACATCAACATCTAGCTTTGGCCCTTTGATATCAATGTCAGGGCCCTTCAGATCACCCTCCAAGTTCGGTACTGAGACATCCACATCACCTTTCATTTTGGGACCTTTCAGGTTCAAGTCAAAATCTGGCATGGAGATTTTGGGAGCTTTAAAATGCATTTCAGGCATCTTAAACTTGGGGCCTTTCCACTTTCCATCTGGACCTTCAATATCAACATCTGGTGCATCAATATCCAACCTAGGACCCTTGATATCCACATCTGGGCCTTTCAGGTCACCTTCCAGCTTTGGAACAGAAACATCAACATCTCCCTTCAGTTTTGGACCTTTGAGGTTGAAATCCACATCTGGCATCGAGATCTTCGGAGCTTTGATGTGCATTTCAGGCATCTTAAACTTGGGGCCTTTCCACTTTCCATCTGGACCTTCAATGTCCAAACTCGGTCCTTCAAGATCAACTTCTGGACCGGAAACATCAAGATCTCCTTTGGGGAGGCTTACATCCACATCTGGACCTTCCCCTTTGAAGCCGGGCATTCCAAACTTGGGCATTTTGAATTTTGGCATCTTCAACTTTCCTTCCGGTCCATGAAGTTCAACATTGGGTGCATCAAAGTCCAGATTGGGACCCTTGATATCCACATATGGGCCCTTCAGGTCACCTTCCAGCTTTGGAACAGAAACATCAACATCTCCCTTCAGTTTTGGACCTTTGAGATTCAGATCAATATCAGGCATTGAGATCTTGGGAGTCTTCATGTGCATTTCAGGCATCTTAAACTTGGGGCCTTTCCACTTTCCATCTGGACCTTCAATGTCCAAACTCGGTCCTTCAAGATCAACTTTTGGACCGGAAACATCAAGGTCTGTCTTGGGGAGGCTTACATCCACATCTGGGCCTTCCCCTCTGAAGCCGGGCATTCCAAACTTGGGCATCTTGAACTTGGGCATTTTAAGTTTTCCTTCTGGTCCATGTAGGTCAACATCTGGGGCATCAATATCCAGCTTTGGACCCTTGATGTCAATTTCTGGGCCTTTCAAATTACCTTCCAGTTTAGGAACTGAAACATCAACATCACCTTTGACTTTGGAACCTTTTAGGTTTAGGTCTATATCTGGCATGGAGATTTTGGGAGCCTTTATGTGCATTTCAGGCATCTTAAATTTTGGAGTTTTCCACTTCCCTTCAGGACCTTCAATTTCAACATCTGGTGCATCAATATCCAATTTGGCACCCTTGATATCAACATCTGGGCCTTTCAGGTCACCTTCCAGCTTTGGAACAGAAACATCAACATCTCCCTTCAGTTTTGGACCTTTGAGGTTCAGATCTACATCTGGCATTGAGATCTTTGGAGCTTTGATGTGCATTTCGGGCATCTTAAACTTGGGCCAGTTCACTTTTCCTTCTGGGCCTTCGATATCCAAACTCGGTCCTTCAAAATCAGGTTTCGGACCGGAAATATCAAGATCTCCTTTGGGGAGGCTTACATCCACATCTGGACCTTCCCCTTTGAAGCTGGGCATTCCAAACTTGGGCATTTTGAATTTTGGCATCTTCAGCTTTCCTTCCGGTCCATGAAGTTCAACATTAGGAGCATCAATGTCCAATTTGGGACCCTTGATATCAACATCTGGGCCTTTCAGATCACCTTCCAGCTTTGGAACAGCAACAGCAACATCTCCCTTCAGTTTTGGACCTTTGAGGTTGAAATCCACATCTGGCATTGAGATCTTTGGAGCTTTGATGTGCATTTCTGGCATCTTAAACTTGGGCCCTTTCACTTTTCCTTCTGGGCCTTCAATATCCAAACTCGGTCCTTCAAAATCAAGTTTTGGACCAGAAATATCAAGATCTCCTTTGGGGAGGCTTACATCCACATCTGGACCTTCCCCTTTGAAGCTGGGCATTCCAAACTTGGGCATTTTGAATTTTGGCATCTTCAGCTTTCCTTCCGGTCCTTGAAGTTCAACATTAGGAGCATCAATGTCCAGTTTGGGACCCTTGATATCAACATCTGGGCCTTTCAGGTCACCTTCCAGCTTTGGAACAGATACATCTACATCTCCCTTCAGTTTTGGACCTTTAAGGTTGAAATCCACATCTGGCATTGAGATCTTTGGAGCTTTGATGTGCATTTCTGGCATCTTAAATTTGGGCCCTTTCAGTTTCCCTTCTGGACCTTCAACTTCGAAACCTGGTGCTTCAAGGTCAACTTTTGGACCAGAAATATCAAGATCTCCTTTGGGGAGGCTTACATCCACATCTGGACCTTCCCCTTTGAAGCTGGGCATTCCAAACTTGGGCATTTTGAATTTTGGCATCTTTAGTTTTCCTTCTGGTCCATGAAGTTCAACATTAGGTGCATCAATGTCCAGTTTTGGACCCCTGATATCCACATTTGGGCCTTTCAGGTCACCTTCGAGTTTTGGAACAGATACATCTACATCTCCCTTCAGTTTTGGGCCCTTGAGGTTCAAATCCACATCTGGCATTGAGATCTTTGGAGCTTTGATATGCATTTCCGGCATCTTGAACTTCGATCCTTTCAATTTCCCTTCTGGACATTCTAAGTGAATGTCTGGTGCTTCCACATCCAATTTAGGGGACTTGAAATCAATCTGAGGTCCTTCAAGGTTGCCTCCAATATTTGGTACAGTTACATCCATCTGTCCTCTCGCTCCAGGGCCTTTGATGTTCAAGTCTACATCAGGCATGGAGATCTTTGGTGCTTTGATATTTAGTTTAGGCACCTTAAATTTTGAACCTTTCAGCTTTCCTTCAGGGCCTTCAATATCAAGTTCTGGAGCTCGCACATCTATCTTTGGACCTGAAATGTCAATTTCTCCCTTTGGCAAGCTTAGTTCTACCTCAGGACCTTCTAGTTTTGGGCTCGAAACAGTAAATACTGGCATCTTCAATTTTGGTGTTTTTAGTTTCCCCACACCCTGGAGATCAGCATCTGGGCCACTTAGCTCTGCTGTAGGCCCCTTGATATCAATGCTGGGTCCCTTCAATTCTCCTTCTAATCTTGGAATAGAAACATCCACATCACCTTTCGCTTTTGGGCCTTTCAAATTTAAGTCAATATCTGGCATGGAGATCTTGGGTGTTTTGAAATGCATTTCAGGCATTTTAAACTTCGGACCTTTCAGTTTTCCTTCTGGGCCTTCAAGGTCCACTCTTGGCATATCGGCATCTACTTTTGGCCATGAAACATCAAAGTCTCCTTTGGGGAGGCTCACATCAACATCAGGACCCTCTCCTTTAAACCCAGGCATTCCAAATTTTGGTAGCTTCATTTTGGGCATCTTCAGCTTGGCTTCTGGGCCTTCAAGTTCAACATCTGGGAGATCTATATCCAATTTTGGTCCCTTGATATCAAGATTGGGTCCTTTCAGGTCACCTTCTAGTTTTGGAACAGTTACATCCATTTCACCCTTCATTTTGGGGACCTCGAGATCTAGGTCTATATCTGGCATGGAAATTTTGGGAGCTTTAATATTCAGTTTAGGCATCTTGAATTTGGGCCCTTTAATTTTTCCTTCAGGCCCTTCCAGCTCTACATCAGGAACATCAACGTCCAGTTTAGGACCTTCAATATCAAAGTGGGGTCCCTTAAATTCACCTTCTATTTTCGGCCCAGAAATATCTGCATCCCCTTTCCATTTTGGCCCTTTTAGATTCAAATCAACATCTGGCATTGATAACTTTGGTGCATGAATATTAAACTCAGGCATCTTAAATTTGTGTCCTTTCAGTTTTCCTTCTGGGCCTTCAATGTCCAAACTTGGTGCTTCTACATCGACTGTTGGAATAGAAACATCAAGCTCTGCTTTAGGGAGGTTTAAATCCATATCAGGACCTTCTCCTTTGAAGCTTGGCATCCCAAACTTAGGCATTTTGAATTTTGGCATCTTCAATTTCCCTTCTGGTCCATGAAGGTCAACATCTGGAGCTTCAATATCTAACTTTGGACCTTTGATATCAATTTCTGTACCTTTAATGTCACCTTCTATTTTTGGAATAGAAACATCCACATCTCCTATGAGTTTGGGCCCCTTCAGATTCAAATCAACGTCTGGCATCAAGATTTTAGGAGTTTTGATATGCATTTCTGGCATCTTGATTTTGGGACCTTTGATTTTGCCTTCTCGTCCTTCAATGTCCAGTCCTGGGGCTCCAATATCTACCTTAGGACCAGAGATGTCGAGGCTGCCCTGTGGGAGACTGACATCCACACCAGGAACGTCAGATTTCAAGCCAGGTACGCCAAATTTAGGCAATTTCATTTTGGGCATTTTGAGCTCAGGCCCATGAAGGTCAACATCTGGGGCTCCAATGTCTACTTTAGGACCTTTGATATCCACAGCCGGGCCCTTCAGTTCTCCTTCCACTCTTGGTATTGAAACACCCACGTCCCCCTTGACTTTGGGGCCTTTCAAATTTAGGTCAATGTCTGGCATGGAGATTTGTGGAGTTTTGATGTGAGGCCCTTTCAGTTGACCCGAAGGACCTTTGAGGCCAAAGCCAGGAGCAGCAATGTCCACCTTGGGGCCCTTGAGGTCAATCTGTGGGCCCTTCAGGCCACCTTCTAGTTTCGGCACAGAAACATCCACGTCACCCTTTAATGATGGCCCTTTCAGGCTCAAGTCAACATCTGGAACTGAAATCTTTGATGCCTCCACATTTAGTCCTGGCATCTTGATTTTGGGACCTTTGATTTTGCCTTCTGGTCCTTCAATGTCCAGTCCTGGGGCTCCAATATCTACCTTAGGACCAGAGATGTCGAGGCTGCCCTGTGGGAGACTGACATCCACACCAGGAACTTCAGATTTCAAGCCAGGTACGCCAAATTTAGGCAATTTCATTTTGGGCATTTTGAGCTCAGGCCCATGAAGGTCAACATCTGGGGCTCCAATGTCTATTTTAGGACCTTTGATATCGACAGCCGGGCCCTTCAGTTCTCCTTCCACTCTTGGTATTGAAACACCCACGTCCCCCTTGACTTTGGGGCCTTTCAAATTTAGGTCAATGTCTGGCATGGAGATTTGTGGAGTTTTCATGTGAGGCCCTTTCAGTTGACCCGAAGGACCTTTGAGGCCAAAGCCAGGAGCAGCAATGTCCACCTTGGGGCCCTTGAGGTCAATCTGTGGGCCCTTCAGGCCACCTTCTAGTTTCGGCACAGAAACATCCACGTCACCCTTTAATGATGGCCCTTTCAGGCTCAAGTCAACATCTGGAACTGAAATCTTTGATGCCTCCACATTTAGTCCTGGCATCTTGATTTTGGGACCTTTGATTTTGCCTTCTGGTCCTTCAATGTCCAGTCCTGGGGCTCCAATATCTACCTTAGGACCAGAGATGTCGAGGCTGCCCTGTGGGAAACTGACATCCACACCAGGAACTTCAGATTTCAAGCCAGGTACGCCAAATTTAGGCAATTTCATTTTGGGCATTTTAAGCTCAGGCCCATGAAGGTCAACATCTGGGGCTCCAATGTCTATTTTAGGACCTTTGATATCCACAGCCGGGCCCTTCAGTTCTCCTTCCACTCTTGGTATTGAAACACCCACGTCCCCCTTGACTTTGGGGCCTTTCAAATTTAGGTCAATGTCTGGCATGGAGATTTGTGGAGTTTTGATGTGAGGCCCTTTCAGTTGACCCGAAGGACCTTTGAGGCCAAAGCCAGGAGCAGCAATGTCCACCTTGGGGCCCTTGAGGTCAATCTGTGGGCCCTTCAGGCCACCTTCTAGTTTCGGCACAGAAACATCCACGTCACCCTTTAATGATGGCCCTTTCAGGCTCAAGTCAACATCTGGAACTGAAATCTTTGATGCCTCCACATTTAGTCCTGGCATCTTGATTTTGGGACCTTTGATTTTGCCTTCTGGTCCTTCAATGTCCAGTCCTGGGGCTCCAATATCTACCTTAGGACCAGAGATGTCGAGGCTGCCCTGTGGGAGACTGACATCCACACCAGGAACTTCAGATTTCAAGCCGGGTGCGCCAAATTTAGGCAATTTCATTTTGGGCATTTTGAGCTCAGGCCCATGAAGGTCAACATCTGGGCCCCCAATGTCTATTTTAGGACCTTTGATATCCACAGCCGGGCCCTTCAGTTCTCCTTCCACTCTTGGTATTGAAACACCCATGTCTCCCTTGACTTTGGGGCCTTTCAAATTTAGGTCAATGTCTGGCATGGAGATTTGTGGAGTTTTGATGTGAGGCCCTTTCAGTTGACCCGAAGGACCTTTGAGGCCAAAGCCAGGAGCAGCAATGTCCACTTTGGGGCCCTTGAGGTCTATCTGTGGGCCCTTCAGGCCACCTTCTAGTTTGGGCACAGAAACATCCACGTCACCCTTTAATGATGTCCCTTTCAGGCTCAAGTCAACATCTGGCACAGCAACTTTGATCGGTGATGTTTTCAAGGAGGGCATTGAGATGTTTGGACCTTTTAATTGTCCACCAAGGTCAACGCTGCTGCCCTCAATACCCATCCTAGGCCCTTTCGTGTCTCCTTCAATCCTTGGCCCTGAAATATGTATAGCTGCTTTCCCTTTGGGACTTTTGAGATTCAAGTCAATATCTGACATAGAGATTTTAGGTGTCTGGCCAGAAATCTCAATCCCCCCTTTTGGAATATTGATATCTGCTGCAGAACCTGACACAGAAAATTTAGGAGGATCCATGTGGGGTACTTTAAATTTTGCTTCACCCTCTTCAAGTCCAAAGTCTGGAGCCCCAAGATCTACCTTAGGCCCTCCGATATCCACTTTGGGCCCTGCCAAGGATGAAGAAGGAACTTTCACCGCACCTTTCCAATCCAGTCCTTTTACACCCATATCCAACTTTGGTTCTGGTATTCCTCTGCTCGCTACTACATGTTTGGGGCTTTTTTGGAACCCTTCCGGGCCTTTGATTGTCACTGATGGAGCTGTTGCATCAAGCTGAGGAACCTCAATGTCAGCAACTGGAGATGATATACCAAATTTGGGCATTCTCATTGCAGGGAATGCAAGTTTCCCTTTGCTTTCATCACTGACTCCTGGGCTTGTAATCTTGCCTTCGATGCCTGATGCAGGGACCTTTACACTCGCACCACCCAGCCCTCCCAAATACCCTTGCAGTTTAGGACCCTTGATATCAAACTGCAGTCGTTCCCCTGTTCTCCCGTTGAATTCAGGGCTTGTGAAGTCTGTCTGCGCTCTCAGATCTACACCCATGGCATTAGAGCCTCGGATATCAGTTTTCCCCACAAAGGTATCAGGAACACCTGCCTCCGATTTTCGGGAAGGCAAGTCAATAGTTGGTCCAGAATATGTAACATCGTACGATTTCCCTCCTTCGTAGGAGACTTTTCCATAGCTGGGTCTCCCAGGCAAATCCACATGTGGAATCTTGATGACAGTTTTCCCATGCTCGGTTTCAATTCCAGCTTTAGAAATCTGGGTCAGTTCATGTTTAGGAATTTTGATCTTAAACTCAGGACTGGTGATGTCAATCTCTTTGGCGCCTTCACGGCCGGTGACATCAACAGTGTAAGCGGTGACTCTCTTGGTGACTGTGATGGTCCTACTTTGAGTTCCTGTGTGCTCAACCTCTACGCCATCTTCTGACTTAAGGCGAGGTTTAATTTTTGTGGTGTAAATCCGCTGGTACTCTTCATCATCTCCACTCTGAAAGAGAAAGGAATTGTTTCATCAAACGTCTCTCAATCTGCTGCTTTTCTACAGAAATCGCTGATACCAGTCTCTGTCAAACCAACCTCCCAAAATGTCTTCCAGGGACAAGTCTCACCATTTCATTTAAAATACTGTTGCTCACTTCAACTGGGTTTCTACATTTTACAACATCAGAATCCCCCCCCCCAGTGGATATCTCTGCCCATTTTGGTTCTTTGATATTGTTTTTCTGGGCAGTTTGGGTAGAAATGCCTGGCAGCACAATGGACCTCAAAACAAGGGCAATGGCCAATTTTGACGATGTTATCAGCCAAACACTTGAGATCTTTTCATGTCCTTGTTGGAAACTGCAGCCCCCTTCCCCAAAGGTATGAAAACATTGCCCACTTCTCACCTCCACCCATAAAGAAGTATATCTATCCACTAACATTCAGATCTACCAAATCTGCAAATACATCGTAGCTAGGTTCAAACAAACATGTGCAACCCAAATCCAGGTTAGCAAAATATAAAATTAGTTCAGAAGTCAGGCATAATGGAATGAGCTGGTTCCTCAACAGTCAAAGAAACGCCTGGAATCCCACAATACACTAGATCAGTGTTTCTCAACCTTGAGAACTTCAAGCTGTGTGGACTTCAACTCCCAGAATTCCCCAGCCGGCATGGCTGGCTGGGGAATTCTGGGAGTTGAAGTCCACACAGCTTGAAGTTGCCAAGGTTGAGAAACACAAGTTATTTTTTGAACCACAAATAATCAAATTGACCCAGACTCAATAGAGTCACAAAGCACTAGAAACGTCGATGGTTGGCTGATTTTTTGTTGCCTCCCTTCAGTGGCTGGGGGAGACTTACTTTACATAAAACAAGGAAAGCTCACCAAAAAAAAAAAAGGGAACTGTAAATTATAAATGCCTTCAACTCTTTCAGAAACTAATTATCTTATTGCTAAAACTATACTCCATTTTAACTAACTATTTTTAGGCTCTTTTTCTACACTATATTCTTTAAAGTCCAATTTCACTGCATCTCCCTATCTTTCTATTCTATATCTCTATATCCCGACTTTTTTGATTATTACTATTACTACTATCCCCCACCTCCTCCTCCTCCTCCTCCTCACTGGAAGTCAGGTGGAATATAAATTTAATAAATTATTATTGTTATTATTATTATTCTCGTCCAACTCTCGGCTCCAGCTGAGGGAAACTTTCCCCTCACGCCGGGTCTGAGGGAAGCAAAAATGCCTCTCTCTGCCCCATTTTTTTTCCAGCTGCGGCCTCCTTTCCGGTGGCCTCTTCTCAGTGGGGCTGCCTATCCCTCACTTTTTCTCTTTATTTTGACTCCTGGACTTCGGCTCTGTTTATTGAGCCTCTCTTCATGAGGGCTGTGGCTGCAGAGCTCCCAGGCAGCCATCTTGTCCTCCCTCCTCCTCCCCGTGCCTGTTTGACTGGCAGCTGCCGCTTGATTGGCAGCCAGGTTGTCCTGACGATGGGGGAGGGCCGAGGGGAGGAAGGAGCACCGGGACTTGGAGCACAAGCCGTTCAACCCTGTTTGAGACTAAAGGTAGTCCTCGACTTACGACCACAGTTGGGACCGGCATTTCCATTGTAAGTCGTAGTGGTCGTAAGTTGAGTCACCACGTGACCAGACCCAATCTTACGACCATTTTTATGGCAGTCGTTAAGCGAATCCAGCTTCCCCAATGGGCATTTTTTGCTGGAAAATGGCAAACAAATTGCAAAACGCGATCACGTGACTGCAGGGCGCTGCAACTGGTCGTAAATGCGAGCCGGTCACCAGCACCTAAAATGTGATCATGTGACCACAGGGGTGGTGGTGTGATATTTTATGATACTCGGAAGTGCTTTACAGGCTATAAAGCACCCATTCCAAGGCCGTTGTAACTTCAGACCGTTGTTAAATGAATGGTCGTAAGTCGAGGACTACCTGTAGCCTTGTGCAAACTCCAGCTTCTGGCTTCGCACCTGCACACAACAGGATGCTCCTAATCTTCTAAGCCACCGCAACTGGCTTCCACTCAGATTATTATTTGGGCCAGCCGTCGACGAATCGATACTTTCGATTACACTATCGCCAGCTAAATTGGATTGATAAGCAGGAGAAAAAGGCTCCTCTTTTTTTCCCTGCGTTTCTGTGTAATCTGAAGCCGGTTATTATTTGTGCAAGAGATCTACGAATCAATGTGTGTCACTACCGATCACCCTATCGCCAACTAAAATGGATAAATAAATAGGAAAAAAAATGTTCTTTATTCTCTGAGTTTCTGTGTACTTTTATAGACTTAAAAAAAGAAAGAAATTGCATGGGCAAAAAAGAAAAAAGAAATTGTATTTTACGTGGGCCACCTATGCTCCTGGCTCGTATTTAGTGCCAATCAAAACCCCCTCCCCAAATGAGAAAGGAAGCCCCTCTTTAGTCGTTTCTCGGGGGGGGGCTCCGAATCGAGGCTCGCCAAACCATTGCAGTCACTGGGACCGGAAATGGGCCCCCCTCCTTGGAGCTGGTCTGTCTTCGGTCTGTCCTGCCCAGCTTGCTTTCCCCTCGCTGGCTGTTAAATTGTATTAAATTGTATTAAACCAACTTTTCCAACAACTATTTGCAGGAACAGGACCAAGCTGGGGGTCTAATGCTCTCACTAATAATACCCTAGGTGCAATCTCAAGCTGGAGGACCCTTGTCCTAGGAAACGTACGCCGCCAAAGATCAGCAGGGTTGAAACTGGGCTTCCTTAAATACCCCCCACCCCACCCCAACGTCTTCCATTCTTCTTCTTCTGTCACGTACTCACCAAAACAACTTCTGGGCTCCTTGGGGCAAACACATCGTAGGAGCCAGACTGCCCTGGCAACGGAGAGCGGTCTCCTTTCCTCTGTAGCCGCAGGCCCACCGTGTGATGGCCCACATTTTTAAGGAGCTCCGTGACCTCCCCTGAGTGCACGTTGTCAAAATAGATGGTGGCGCTCACAATCTGGTCTCCTGGAAAAAAAGGAAGAGAAAGGCAAGCATTAGGTCAGTGTTTCTCAACCTTGGCCGCTTGACGATGTCTGGACTTCAACTCCCAGAATTCCCCAGCCAGCTGTGCTGGCTGGGGAATTCTGGGAGTTGAAGTCCAGACATCGTCAAGCGGCCAAGGTTGAGAAACACCTAATTAGGTCTTTACATTAGGAAAGACCTTACATTAGCTCATGAAGGTGGTGGGATCTAGGAAGGGAGTGAATGATGATTTGTAGGCGTGTCATCTCCCACACATGTACAAAATGGAGCATACAGCATAGTGCTGCTCCTTCTGTCACTGAGACAAGAGCATTAGATCTTGCGGACACCTTTTGTGCTCAAGGGAGCCAAACGTGACGAGGGAAATGTCAGAACAGACATGTGGGGAGCTTCCGAAGAAATGGAAGCAGTGACAGATTTTATTTTCTTGTGCTCCAAGATCAACGCAGACGGTGACTGCAGCCATGAAATTAAAAGACGCTTGCTCCTTGGGAGGAAAGCTATGGCAAACCTAGACAGCATATTAAAAAGCAGAGACATCACCTTGCCGACTAAGGTCCGTATAGTTAAAGCTATGGTTTTCCCAGTAGTAATGTATGGCTGTGAGAGTTGGACCATAAGGAAGGCTGAGCACCGAAGAATTGATGCTTTCGAGCTCTGGTGCTGGAGAAGACTCTTGAGAGTCCCTTGGACTGCAAGGAGGTCAAATCAGTCAATCCTAAAGGAAATCAACCCTGACTGCTCATTGGAAGGACAGATGCTGAAGCTGAAGCTCAAATACTTTGGCCACCTAATGCGAAGAGAGGACTCCCTGGAAAAGACCCTGATGCTGGGAAAGACTGAAGGCAAAAGGAGAAGGGGACGGCAGAGGATGAGATGGTTAGATAGCATCACCGATGCAATGAACATGAACTTGAGCAAACTCCGGGAGACAGTGGAGGACAGGAAGGCCCAGCGTGCTATGGTCCATGAGGTCACGAAGAGTCGGACACGGCTAAACGACTGAACAACAACAACAAAAATCATGCTTGGCTGGGGATGATGGAGCTCCTAACCTAAGACATCTGCAAGAATCGAAAGGACCTTGATTGATCAGTTGCTACTGGAGGGCACCCAACCTTTTATATAACTGCTTAATAAAGATACTTCATTTGCAACGGTCCCCAGACAGTTTCACTAACCTTCCTTCACAATTCCCGTCTTGGCGGCCGGGGAGTCCTGTTGAATCTGCTTAACAAAAACACCTCCATCCGTCTCGTTGATGGTAATACCTTGAGAGCCGCTGCCTTGCCAATCAGGGAGCAAGATCTCCCGGGTATCCTCTTCTTCCTTCTCCATCTTTGGCACAGAAACAAGAAGCTATGAATATTAAAAATAAAAATAAAAATAAAGCTTAAAAATAAAAATAGGGAGAAATCCTAATCTAGATGTGTCCAAATTGCACAGCACGAAAAACTGACCTTATGCTAGAACTGTAATGGATTCTACATGGAGTATTTTTATTTTTTTTGTCCTATTTTTCCAGCAAGGATCTCACGAGGATGCAAGTTACACTGCCTCTTTCTTACTCCTATATCCTAACAAGGTGGGCTGGAATGATGGTAGCTGGGCCTAAGCAACCTCACACCTCAATTCACACAACATATTAAATCCAGGTCAACAAAACACAGCTCCCTGTGTTCACATCACAAAATAAACCATACTGTGGATTAACCTGATGACCTGGGAAACATTACATGAGAAGAGAAGGGGTGTGTGTGTGTGTGTGTGTGTGTGTGTGTGTGTGTTCCTACAATATGCTGAGCCAAAAAGCACAACCACAATGCTTCTAGATCCATTTTAATTGAGATTAGCATCTTGGGCAAACTCTGCTAGTGAAACCTGAACCTGAATTTCTGCAGTCTACACACCCAGTACTTTTTTTTTCACTTTGCTGTGCCAGTTCCTTATTCCGCTAAACGGCTAGGAAGATTAGTACTTCAAACCAGCACATTTGCGCTGCTCTGCATTTTTGCAAAAACAAAAGCAACAATATTTACTCAGCTCTTTGAATCAAATCCCTCTGAGTCAGGCTTGGCTCCTATTGACTTCACGGGTCTTCTGAGATGTTGTTTGGACTTCCCAGTCTAACCCACAGCCCTGGGATTCCTCTCTTATCCAAGTACAAACAGGTCCAACTCTGCTGAGCTGTTCCAGATCGACCACCGTTAGCTAAGGTGCTGACACTTAGATCAGAGCTTTCCAAACTGGGTGTCAGGATACCTTAGTGTGTCGGCTGCAGTGTCTGGGTGTGTTGCGGCTGCTGCTGCCTCCGAGCCCTGCCAGGATTCCGCGCAGGTCCTAGTGCCTGCCTTGTGCCCTGCTGCCTCCAAACCTGCTGTGATTCCGCGCAGGTCCTAGTGCCTGCCTTGTGCCTGGCTGCCTCCAAACCTGCTGATTCCGCGCAGGTCCTAGTGCTTGCCTTGTGCCCGGCTGCCGCCAAACCTGCTGTGATTCCACGCAGGTCCTAGTGCCTGCCTTGTGCCTGGCTGCCTCCAAACCTGCTGTGATTCCACGCAGGTCCTAGTGCCTGCCTTGTGCCTGGCTGCCTCCAAAGCTGCTGTGATTCCGCACAGGTCCTAGTGCCTGCCTTGTGCCTGGCTGCCGCCAAACCTGCTGTGATTCCACGCAGGTCCTAGTGCCTGCCTTGTGCCTTGCTGCCTCCAAACCTGCTGTGATTCCACGCAGGTCCTAGTGCCTGCCTTGTGCCTGGCTGCCTCCAAACCTGCTGTGATTCCGCGCAGGTCCTAGTGCCTGCCTTGTGCCTGGCTGCCTCCAAACCTGCCCTGCCAGGATTTCACGCAGGTCCTAGTGCCTGCCTTGTGCCCTGCTGTAAGAGTGTGTCACGAAATGATGCCTGTCTAACAAGAGTGTCACCAACATGAAAAGTTTGGAAAGCTGTGACTTAGATAAATGCATTCAAGCTTTTGAATTGACCGGCAAAGCTACCCACAACATACACAGATGGAATGCATTGAAAATGGATTCATTTAGGTAGGAGTTAGACTTTGCCAGGGTGATGTATTACAGAATACTTAACAAATACTCTAATCCAGTGTTTCTCCACCTTGGCAACTTTAAGATGTGTGGAGTTCAACTCCCAGTATTCCCCAGCCAGCCAGTCCACACATCTTAAAGTTGCCAAGGATGAGAAACACTGCTCTAATCTGTCCTTTTGGTGATATTTTCTTTCCAAATCCCCCTTTTTTCCCTGACTGCTTTTGCGACAGGTCCGATCACAGCGTGGAAGAAAACGTATCTCACATTTGCCCTGTTACCAGTTTCCCTTCTGGGGTGCTGCAGGGAAATTCTCAGGATCTTTCTGATCTACATTATGAAGCTGACAAGAGGCTGCCGAAGGTGACACAGATAACAGAGAAGGACGCTTCTCACTTCTGCTTTCCCCAGGAAAAATTTGGTAAGCATGGATTTCTGCTTCTTCATCTTTGCTGCTGACCTGGGGCCAGTCCCTCTCTCTCAGCCCTAGGAAGAGGACAATGGCAAAGCACTGCCCCAAAAAAACCTGCAGGGATTTCTCCAGGCAGTTGCCTAGGAGCCAAGACTGACCTGAAGGCTAAATATATTTATTTATTATTTATTTATTATTTCTAACTTATATCACCGCCCATCTCCCCCCACAAGGGGACTCTGGGCGGTTTACAATCAAGTCAGCAATTAAAAACATATAAAATACTTTATACAATCATTAAACATATAAAAATATAAAATCCAAGAGGCTGTAAGTGATGTTTACGAACCAAACTATTACGGTGCGAGCCATCCCCAGGAAGAGCTATTACTCATCCCGTCCCAGGCGAGGTGGCAGAGCCAGGTTTTCAGTTGCTTCCTGAAGGTCAGGAGTGTGGGGGCTAGCCTCACCTCAAGGGGCAAGATGTTCCAAAGGGCGGGTGCTACGGCTGAGAATATCTACACATATCTACACCTTCAAGTCAGGGTTTGAAGGCTCCAAACCACAGCTTTGGCAAGGCATTCCCCACAACTTCCAGAGCGCTCGACCCACTGGAGATTGCAATTATGCCATTTCTTTGCAGGGGGCCTCTGTACGAAGTACGTCTTGCACATCTCCAGCCCTCTCCTTCATCCAGAGAGGGTTCCAAAGAGCCAATCCTGAGGGACCATCTGATCCCCATGTTATCGACCCGCCCCACCCGGTCATCCAGAGAGGGCCTGCTACGAACCCCATCAATTAGAGAATGCCATCTGATGGGGTCTAGGAGGCGGGCCTTCTCTGTGACAGCGCCCACACTATGGAACACCTTGCCCCCAGAGTTGAGACAGATCTCCTCCCTCCCGACCTTTAGGAAAGAGCTGAAGACCTGGTTCTGCCGCCTGGCATGGGAAGGAGGAAGGGATAGCTCCTCATGGGGGTGGCTAATCCCCTAATTTTATAATGTCCTTCTTTTAATCATTCCATCGCCATCTGGATTTCATAATTATTTACTGTACTGTATATTGTGGTTTTATATATTTTAGATTTTATTTTAACTTATTTATTGTGAACCGTCCAGAGTTCCCCATGTGGGGAGATGGGCGGTCATATAAATTAAATAAATAAATAAATAAATCCCTTCACCGGCTCTCAATTAGATACATTATGCACATCTGTACGTAAAATATTAGTATAGCTTAATTTCTTCTTATTTTAGATAAAAATATACATGTAAACAAGCATTCCAATTATTTTCTTCCCACACCCCAATAGATCTTCTTGTGCCTCCATCCCACTTTGGAGACTACTACTCTAGTTATTTTACAGATTGCTTTGCACCTGATCCCTCTTTTGAATGGGAGATTAAATCCTTGGGGCCTTTGGCACGGAACTGGCCCCTGATCCTGAGGAATCCCACTTCTTAAGATTTCCTCCTTACATTCCTAGTACAGGTAATCTTCGATTTACGACCACAATTGGGACTGGAACTTCCATCGCTAAGCAAGGAGGTCATTAAGTGAGTCACAATTCTATGACCTTTTTTCCCACGGCCGTTAAGTGAATCATCTGGTCATTAAACGAATCCAGCTTCCCCCACTGACTTTGCTTGTCAGAAGCCTGCTGGGAAGTTCACAAATGGTGATCACGTGACCCTGGAATGCTGGAACCATCGTAAATACATGCTGGTTGCCAAGCGCCTGAATTTTGATCACGTGACCACAGGGATGCTGCGACGATCATAAGTGCAAGAACCGGTCGTTAGTCACTTTTTCCAGCGCTGTCGTAACTTCAAATGGTCGCTAAATGAATGGTCGTAAGTCAAGGACTACCTGTATATGTCCCAAACTTACAGCCTTCCTGATGTGTTGGGCTTCAGTTCCCATAATCCCCATCCATGACCATTGGAAGGATGGGCACTGGAGTCTGACACATTTGGAAGGTTGGAGAAAGTGACGCAAAATAACGACAATTTAATTACTGTTGTTTCTAAAAGGTAGGTGGAAATATGAGTCGCTGTGCGTCTCCAACCTTTTTAGGACTTTGCTCCAGGTAGGATCCGCCCCAGGAATTCAGTACTTCTCACTTTCCAATCCTTTGGTAATGTTCGTTCCAACTTCTCAACCTAGGAAAGAAATTAAAACTTCCGATGAATAAAATAGCTCACAATTTTTCTGGTACCCAAATTGCCAGAAATTTACCAAGCACAGGACATGCCAGCTTTTACTTCCTACCCCCCCCACACACACACACACACTTTCTTTTTCTATTAAAAGCAGGAATCTTTCCTCCTTAGCTGCAAAAGCAAGCTTTAAGTGTACCAACAGTGCCTGATGATATCTCTACAGACAGCCTGATAGGATTTTTTTCAAGATAGGAAGAAACAGAACTTTAAATGGCAAAGCGTGCTGTGTGGTTTGAAAGCCTGCACATTCCTAACTAACACCAGTGGGCTGAATGAAAGACACTTTGAACTGCCAGTGGACAAATACTCCTGGATGCATCCCCAAGGAAGTACATCTGTAGCTAATGTTTATACGTCGTCAGAATTAATTTGCCAGAACAAATCTATTTCATCCAGTGGTTTTCATTCAAAAAGCACCACCTATGTACTCATTACAAGCAATCATTCATACCTGATAAGGTCTCTGGCCCCTGAATTCAGTTGTCATAGTGAACACGAGCTTACTCTTTGCATCAATTCACAGGGACAAAAAAGCCACATCAAACAGACATATGTTCTGTGGAAAAGGAGGGATTTTTGACTACACGGTAGCTTCAGCCAATTTTATTAGAATACTCTTTCTAATATTATAAATGAAGGCCAAAGTGGGTTTTTTTTTCCATATCTAGGCACCACACAGGTTGGACATGTTGACTCAAGACACTTAAAATCTCAGGGACTGAATTAGCATAAGGCACAAAGCTTGCTAGTGTTAAACTAGGTTTATTTTTGTGGGTTAGTATGTGGTGTGAACCCCCTCGATTTGGTTAGTTTATGATTCAATGTATCACATAAAGCCAGAAAATGGAGTAATTCAGGAACTACAGGTAGTCCTCGCTTAACAACCATTTGTTTAGTGATGGTTCAGACTTACGACGGTGCTGAAAAAACGGACTTGCATCCAATCCTCACACTTAAGACTGTCGCAGTGTTCCCCGTGGTCACATGATCATGATTTGGGGCCTTGGCAACCGGTTCACATTTATGACCGTTGCAGTGTCCCGTGGTCACGTGATTGCCATTTTCAACCTTCCCGGCCAGCTTCTGGCAAGCAAATTCAATGGGGAACCGCGTGATTCGCTTAATGACCGCAGTGATTCGCTTAGCGTCCCCAGTGATTCGCTTAACGACCACCACAAAAAGGTTGTAAAATCGAGTCTGATTGATGACCACTTCACTTAGCAACCGAAATTCTGGTCCCAATTGTGGCTGTTAAGCGAGGACTACCTGTAAGTTAAGTGTGTGGTGTGAATGGGCTCAAGTTATTTCCCTGCTCACTCTCAGCAATCTGAAGTAAACTTCCTAAACCAAAATCTCTAAATCAGTGTTTCTCAACCTTGGCAACTTGAAGATGTATGGAATTCTGGGAGTTGAGGTCCATACATCTTCAAGCTGCCAAGGTTGAGAAACACTGCTTTAAATCCTTGGCTTGCAGAAACGCATGTTCCAATCAAACAATAATATCTGCTCATTTCCAGCAATGCAATCTGGTGCCAAACCAATCTATTTTTACTGCTAGATGCAGGGAGCAAATGGCTTATCTGCCCGTACTGTTTTCATTGCTGTTACTACTATAATGCGAGGATTACATAACAGCTTTCACTTGCCTACTGCAAAAGTTGATCACATGTTTTAGCTTCTCCCAAAATACTGAAACCTCAATTAACCCAAAGGGGTGGTCAGACACAACACGTTGCCTCCTAAAAAAAGCTAACCCAGTTTAAAACTGACCAAGTTCACCCTGTTGTGCGAATGCGGCCACTGGCACTTCAACGACACGGCGAAAGCACGTTGTGTGAACAGAGTCGAGTTGACACGGCTTGTAAGACACTAGAAAGAGTGAGAGCAAGTCCCACTCCCTTTTCACACTGAAGATGTTGCCTAGCCTGGCAATGAAACGTCTGCAAGAAAACAACAGGGCTCAGAGAGCACCAAGGACTCCACAGTTCAACCCTGAGCTACAAATATTCTCTTCGATTGAGACACTAGAAAATTTACACTGGAAAGCAACTGAAGAAGGGCAACCCGAACCCGCCCTCCCAACTCCCCTGGGGCGTTGGGCGACTTTCTAAATTGGTTGAGCAGGTCACTGTTCCCAGAGGACAAGCATTCAAAGTATGGTACAAATGCCAGCAGGAATGTCAAGTCTGTATTTGTCCTGCCTCTGCACTTCAGAAGAACGGACTGCCAAAACACGCAACTTTAATGGGCAAGGAATTAATGGCAGCAATCCACACATTGTGCAAAGCTGTGGTTGGTCTGAATCACTGTGGTTGCTTTCAATAAATGTTGAAATGTTATTTATAAAAAGAATAAAGGCGGGATAAAAATTAATAAAATAAAATAAATAAACAAACAAGCAAGCCACAATTGGCTGGACAAACACCAAAACGCTCAGCCATAACCACGGTTTACCTACCACCGTGGTTAGCTTCCCAACCTCCAACCTCCATACAGGTAGTCCTTGTTTAGCGACTGCCTCCTTTAGCGACCATTCGCACTTACAGCAGTGATGAAAAAGTAACTTTGCGACCAATCCTTGCATTTGCAACCTTTGCAGGTCTGCAAAGCAGAGGAAAGCTGAAGTCAGATCATAAACACAGTCGCGGTTTCACTTAGTGACCGTTTTGCTTAATGACCAAGTTGCCAGTCCCAATTGTGGTCGCTAAATGAGGACGACCTGTATTGCCTTAAGCAGAGAGGCTAAGAGGAGAGGAGGAAGAGTGATATTGCCCTTTTGCAGGCAAATATTCTTTAGTACCAATCTCTCACTTCCCAGACAGAGCATAACATTTTGGGAGGTTTTCGCGGATACAGCCAGGGGGCAGTGCTGCACCCGCCATCTGTGTTTTCCGCGCTGTGGCTGGCACCTTCCCCAGCCACCCTGCCCCACCTCTCACGCCATGCCAATTTCCTGAGTCCTCAAGAAAGTTTTCCATGCTCAGGCCGTGCCTGAAAGCTGATCAGCCCCAACAAAAAGAGGAGGAGGAAATGCTTTGAAAAGCTCCGGCTGACATCAGCTCTGCAAGTTTGCTCTGGAGAAGCTTCGGGAACCAGGATTTGAACCAGAACATCCCACCGAGGTCCTGCAAAGGGGGCAAAGAGTGGCCCAGGACCTGCTTTGAGGCTTTAATCCCGGTCTTCTTGCAAACCTCCTGAGATTTCAGAGCTAGAAACAAAGGAGTTTTCTGTGCGTTTGCTGCATAGACTTCTCAGAGAGAGAAAGAGAGAAAACTGGATTCGTTTGCGGTCAAATTCCTTGCCCTGCAACAGTTGAAAACAGGGGTGGGTGGGTTGGTTTGGTATGAGGGCACACACAAACACCCACATCTTCGGGAAAGGATATAAACAAGGCTGGAATGCATTATCAACAGGACAGGGGTTGCAGATAAGCCCCCTGAGTGTGTTGCACATACACAAGGCATTCCTTTCTTGGGTGAATTCACACACCACCCTTAACCAGGTCATTTGCACATCTTGGTTAGTCTGGACTGGCTACTTTGGTGGATTAACACGTCGTGCACACCCAACCTGTTGGGTTCATTCCGATCGATACCGAGAAAGAAGGTTAAACAGCAATCAAGTTCAGTGTATTGTGCAAACCCCACCTTTATTTCTCCTATTCTACACCTTCTCTCCTTCCTCATCATCTCTTATTTCCCCCAAAAAAAAAGTTTGGAATAGTTAAAAAAAAATTCCAATCAAACCTATTAATTATACTTTCAACATGTTCTAAAAGCTGTCACCTTCACCTTAACAGATTTCAGGCTAGTGTGCAATAACAGAAGTGCAAGGCTTGGTTCATTATTGAGTTCATGCAACAATTCAAAATAGGATCCGTATATAAAAGCCCTCCTAAAAAGGAACAGAAACTCCGCGTGACGGAGGGATCTCGCGCACCAGCCCCAGCTCTTGCCAACCTAGCAATTCGAAAGCATGCAAATGCAAGTAGATGAATAGGTACCACTTCGGTGGGATGGTAACAGCGTTCCGCGTGCGTCATGCCAGCCACATGACCGCGGAAGCGTCTTCGGACAGTGCTGGCTCTTCGGCTAACAAACGGAGATGAGCACCGGCCCCTAGAGTCGGACACGACTGCACAGATGTGCGGGGGGTACCTTTACCTTTAAAAAGGAACAGAGGAAGAGGAAAAGGAAGGACTTTTATTTCCACCAACCCTCTTATTTGAGAATTGTATTTCACCTCTTTGTGAGCATCCACAGTAGATGACTCTGCTTGAACAAATCACATTTTGGCAATCCGAAGTTGTGCAACAATCAGCCTTCAAAACGCTGACATGTATTTTTTTTAGACTAGTGCCGAAAATCTGTTTTTGATGGCAAGCGTGTCTGTAAATGTATCTTGGCATAAAGCCTCCCATCCCAATTCATCCTTTGGAAAGGAGGAGCAAGTAATTCTGCATGTTACTGCAGGTCCTCTTGTACTACTGCCTCAAATAATAGGGACTAGACCAGTGTTTCTCAACCTTAGCAACTTCAAGATGTCTGGACTTCAACTCCCAGAATTGCCCAGCCAGCTGCTGCTGCTGGCTGAGGAATTCTGGGAATTGAAGTCCAGACACCTTAAAGTTGCTGAGGTTGAGGAACACTGGACTAGACACTTGCTTGAGAAAAGAAAGTTGAACCCAGATCATTCCTAGCATTGCCAGGCCAACTTCCCCTTGCCTTCCTCAGTGGATAAGGCAATGCTTAACATCCTGCAAAGGGAAAATTTTTCTCTGGATACAGAGACAGTGATAAATAACATTATTTGTTCTCTTGTAGCCATGAGTTTCGGAGGCTTCATATCTCTTGTGAAAGAATGTCAAAGATTTATTATTATTCTAGAGCAGCATAAAAACTAACTTCAAACATTAACTCAACAATCTCCCTCCACCCCAAAACCTCTGCAAAAATCTCCTTTATTTTTCCGTTTCTATTTATTTACAACTGTGTTTATTTACAACTAGTTTCTGTTTCTTTTTTTTAATTATTATTTTATTATTTAAAATATATATTAAACACATATAAACAATTATACATATACTTACAATGTATACAACATATTTACATTTCAGACATTTTCACATACAAAAAGGACAATAAAAAGAGAAGAAGCAAAAAAAAAAAAAAGGGAGGAGAAAGGAAAGGAGAGAGAAAGAAAAAAAAAAGAAATAAATGACAACATATAAACTTTAACTAGTTTCTGTTTCCGTCCAACTAGTTCAAAACATTTCTAAAAAGTTGATCCAGGGCACACAGCATGAAAAACATAATGCTCGACAAAATAAACTCTGATCTTTTCAGGTTATAAATGTAGGTAGAGAAATACCCTCAAAACTTTCTTGCAAAAGATAAACCTCGAGCTTTATTTAGTTCTGGCTGTGCAGATCCTTTAATTCCTCATTTGCTAGCGATTGCTGTATTTTGGAGAATTCTGAAACTAACTTAATGCCCACCACTTCCAAAACCTTTGGGAGAAAACACTTGTGCATTTGTCTCATTCCAAAGCAATTTCATCTGTGCAGCATCGTCATGTTTATGTAATGATCTGTACTCTTTCCCACCCACTTCCTCCCCAACACTACTAGAGTTTCCGAAGTTTGGCTAAAATTCTAAAAAATAGAGCTTGGGCCTGCCCCGACCACATTATTTCCTGGAGAAATGCCTTTCTAGTCAACTTTGTAAATGCTGATGATTTTGCAAAATTATTCCAGGAATCTAGTTAGGCTGCTGTACTCCGTGGTTTGTTAAACCAAAGGGACACACCCTGGAAATCTATTTAAGAAGCTCACTGATAGGGACAGGGCTGTGTGGTAGGTGATTTGCACACTGGGAATGAATAAATGCCACACCTTAGTGGTTGCAGTTTCTTTAATGCATCAATTAATGTGTTTCTTTGATTGCATCATAATTGAGATTGTGACGCCAGGTCTTGAGCCCAGCAAATACGGTTGGAACATCCCAACAATTATCTTGGATCACTGCGGTTTGGGGTGTTGAAAGTTATAGATCAGTAACAGTTGGGAGTTGAAAGGTGGTTAAGGTTTAAATCAAACTTTTCCAACACATCTGAGGTCCAGCAGGCAGAGGACCTGGAATTCCCCAACCAGCATGCTCCCAGAATTCCCCAGCCAGCAACTCTCAGAATTCCCCAACCAGCATGCTGGCTGCGGAATTCTGGGAGTTGAAGTCCACACATCTTGGAGCTGCCAAGTTTGAAAAACACTGATTTACATGAAGCCTCCTCTGAGTTTTCCTCTGCCCCTGATGAATACCTGGGCATTTCCTTATAATTTTCTTCTAGATCAGCCCAAGTCGGTTGTGTGCCACCTAGCTGGACAAGACTCCTTAAGAACACCTTAAAAATCAGCGCTGCTTCTTCATTTCCCTTGTTCCATTTTTACGCACTGTCCTTTGATAGCAAGAGATCATCAGAAGTTGCGATTTACAGCCATCAGCCATCGTTCTTTGCAGCAACCCCCAGCCAAGAAGTGGGTCAGGGGAAAATATTAGCAGCGGGGCAAGTCTGCTATTTAAAATATTTCACCTCTGGCATTCGAAGGCTGAAGGGGCCAGTCTGTCTTCTGCAGACGCATCGAGGGGTGGCTGGGGCTAAAAGAATGCACTTGGCCTGTGTGTCTTCCAAACTGGGAAATTCCTGGATAATTAAGGCGTCCCTAAAAAAGATGTTTTTCTAGAGATGTTCCATGTAGGCCAAGGGTGCTGTCCTTTCCCACCAGAGACGGGTAAACAACCCCTGAATGATGGAAGGACCCAGAGATTCTTTAAAAACATGCTTGCTACCCCAGGACAGGATAAACCTTCCCGCATCTGCTATAGGTAAGATGCTGTGCAAGATGCAGAAAAAATCCGAAGACCAACACTGTCCCCTCCCCAAACACCCCTTGGACTCTCCTTGGCCAGCTGGAGGTGTAACTAGATCCGGAAAAGACCTAAAGGCTGCATTCACACAATGTGCTGAGTCAGTCTTAGGGCTTGTAGACGTGTACATCTTGGCATATTGTGTGAACTCAGCCCTTCTCATCCGTTAAACTGTCCCTTATTGTATTAACTCTGAAAATGGGTTAATTCGGAATCCAGGTTAAAGGTGTTGTGTGAATGCAGTCCGGGCATACACTGAGCCTAATCCGCAGTTTCTCAATTAACTTCAGATACCCCCTAAACTAAGAGAGCATGGAATCCTTATCTAATTTAAAACACAAGGTAATCAAAAATTAAATATTTTGGGGACCTCTGTTCTAAGAGAAAAAAAAGGTAAAGGTACCCCCCGCACATTTGTGCAGTCGTGTCCGACTCTAGGGGCCGGTGCTCATCTCCGTTTGTTAGCCGAAGAGCCAGCGTTGTCCGAAGACGCTTCCACGGTCATGTGGCCGCATGATGTGCGCAGAACGCTGTTGCCTTCCCACCGAAGTGGTACCTATTCATCTACTTGCATTTGCCTGCTTTCAATTGCTAGGCTGGCAAGAGCTGGGGCGAGTGCGGGAGCTCACTCCGTCACGCAGGGCTAGGGATTCGAACCTCCGAACTTGCAATCTTCCGATCAACAAGCCTGGCGTCTTACCCGCTGAGCCACCACGCCCCTTACGCCCCCTTTTTTTTTTCTAAGAGAAAAGAGGCCCACAAAACTAGTTGCCCAGGACTGATTGATTGATTGATTGATTGATCTCTCTCCTGGACTTCCTCCTGCAGATTTCTACCAGTTTTCATTTCATTTCCACCAGTTTTCATCCTGTGACCCAAAATCTTCCCTTGGAGCTTGACCCTAGCATGCAATACACACATCTGAACCCAGTGGGCCACCGCAGAGGGTCGATTATTCAAACTGATACCTTGGAGGACAGTATCAAAGTTCAGGAAAATATGGACAAATTGGAACAGCGGGCAGAAACCAGCAAGATTAATTTCAAGAGCAAATGGGAAGTTTTTGAAAAATCAAAGGCGTAAGTATAGGATGAGGAGAGACAGCAGCACATGTGATCTGGATTTCTTGGTGGATCACGAGTTGAGCATGAGGCAAGGGTGTGATGCAGCTGCAAACAAAGCCAATGTAATCCTAGGCTGCATCAAAAGAAGTCTCGTCTCAAGATCAAGAGAAGTCGTCACTCCTCTATGTTCTGGCTTGGTCAGACCACTCCTAAAATGTTGGGTTGGGCTTTTGGCACCTCATTCTAGGAAGGACATTGACAAACTGGAGCATGTCTGCAGGAAAGCAGACAAGTGGATAAAGGGCTTGGAGGGAAAACATAAGGCAATGGGCACGTCTATCCTAGAGACTGGATGAGGAGACGTGAGAGAACCAATGCAGATTAAAAGGCAGGCAGAACTGTTCTGAGTAGTTCCAGGAAACAGGCCAGAAATCGGGGCCTTAAATGACAAGGAAGGAGAATTCAGCTGGACATCAAGGAGAATTTCCTCCTGGTAAGAGCTGTTCCAGAATGCTTCGCTGGAGGCAGAGGCTGCACAGAGGCAGGGGTTGGGTTGGGCTAGATCTCTAAGATTTCTTATCCTTGCATTCTAGGATTCTAATCCCTTAACTGGAAGTATTTCCACTGAATTTATGAGACCTACTTCTAAGGGAACAAGGAAAGGAAAGGAGCTGTTCTTTTCAATTCCCCAAAGATATTTTAAGATCTGTTCCTCTTCTCTAATACCTGTTCCTCAACCCCTTAGATTGGGGTTGGCAATGTGTGGTCCAGCCCCCGCTTTTGTAGGGGGGGGCATGGGACACTTCTCTCTTTTTCCCCCGAAATAACTTTATTAGATTTTTTAAAATAAAGAGATAAAAAATATCAAGAACTAATAATTAAGGAGAGGAGAGGAGAGGAGAGGAGAGGAGAGGAGAGGGAAAAAGTAAAGAATGAAAAAGTCAAACGTGCAGAAGGAAAAAGAAAAAGAAAATACACATTTGGACACTTCTCCAACCCTAAAAAGTAGGTTGCGGGGTTTCCTTCCGTTTTAAGCCAGGCAATGCACCGCAGTTGTGTTTTTCACACGGCTTCAGGTTTGCACAACGCGTTCAACTCATCAAATCAGCAAGCATCTTTCCACGCGCTGAGCTGCAAAAAGGCTAACCAAGTTTCAAGCGATTCAAGCTCCACACATCACGCCAACATGCTGCAACATTTCTCACTGACCTGGCTTAAACGTTTAATTAACTTTGCTTTTCAGGCATTAAAAGCAAGGCTAATTAAAACAGCTGCCAAAACTAAATGAAGTCAACAACAGCATACTACACAGGTAGTCCTCGCTTAATGACGGTTCTTTTAACGACAGTCGAAGTCCCGACGGCCTCGGAAACAGTGCTTTATGACCTGTATTCACACTTACGACCGTTGCAAAACATTGCACCACCCCCGTGGTCACGTGATCGCAATTCGTGCACTTGGCAGCTGGCTCGCATTTACGACCAGTTGCAGCGTCCTGCGGTCACGTGATCGTGATTTGCAACCCTTTTTGCCAGTTTCTGGCAAAAAACATCCATTGGGCTTAACAAGCGCGGTGATTTGCTTAATGACCCGTGATTCACTTAACAACCATCGGAAAAATGGTCGTAAAGCCAGGTCCGGTCAAGTGGTGACTCACTTAATGACCTTAACCAGTTTTCCGGTCCTATTGTGGCCATTAAGTGAGGACTACCTGTATAAGAGAAACACGATGCCCCGTTCTCACATCTGAATTCATATGTAACTTCAGTGGTGGAGAAATCCAAACTCTCCTTGTGTCCCAATGGTCATAGTATGTCTTCTTGCAATTTGTCGGGGGGAAAAAAATCATTTTTCTGGTTGGTGTTTTCCTGGGATTTGCAAGATCCTGCAAGGAAACATCAGGAGGATCCTGCGAAGGATCCCTCATCATCTCAAAAGAAAAAGGGTCAAGAAAGAAAAGGAAGGCCCAAACGCCGGAAAGGAGGATGCAGATGGGTCAAATCTGCACTAATGGGCGAAAATTATTAGCCTTGGAAGGAGGCCAAGCCAGGGAAAAGGCAAATCAAGAGATTGTGTGGCATTCTTGAACAACAAACACACACCCACCCCAAAAGATAAAGAACCAGATGAGATAAAAGGAAGCAGTTCCAAGCCTCAAGATAGCAGGAACTAGGCTATTTCACCCAAGGGGTGAAATAGGGTTGCCCACCCAGGCCCAGCCAAGATGCTCCCTCCACGGTTTCCCCAAAGGATGGGGTGGCTACACATCTCGCTGGCCCAGTTCCAGCCGGACAACCAGCTGGTAGGACATAATCCTCGGCCAAGGAGGCGGAGGGGTGGACTCTGCAGCAGCCTGAGACCGGGCGGGAGGTGAGGGTGCTGTTTTATCAGGGAACAGTCCCTTGCAGTAGAGTCACAGATGCCCAGCGCATCACAGCATCTCTGGTAGATGATGATCTAGCTCGGTTTGAAGGGAGAACTCACGACTTCTTGTGGCAGCCTGTTCTGCCGGCTGACAGCCTGCACGGGTGGGACATCTCTGCCAATTTCTAGCCTGAACCTCGTTCCATTTAATAGCAGCCTACTGGTTCTGGTCCTGCCCTCTGGACAAACAGAGAATAAATCCACTCCCTTTTCTGTGGGTCACCCTATCAGATCTCCCCTCGGTCTCTTTTTCTATAGGCTACCCCAATCTTTCACTGGCTTTGTTTCCAGACCCTTCACCATCTTGATAGCCATCCTTCAAACTCGCTCCAGTTTGTCAGTGTCTTTTGTAGACTTTAGGGACCAGAACTGGAGAAATGATTTCAAATGGGTCAGAGGCAGACTCCAATTCCCATCATCCCCCTCACTGGCCCGACCATGCTGGCTTGGGATGGTGGCACTTGTAGTCCCATTAGTGCCCTCCAGAAAAACCACTCTCATTCTTCCCATCCCGTGATGCATTCTCATTCCGTTTCATGAATTCTTTTGACATTCTAATCATAGCAGAAAACCATTTCCTTTTCCTGAAATTCTCCGGGGTGGTGTGTGGGTTTTCTTACGTGTCACTCCCCACCCACCCTGCCCTAGTGGCCAGAAAAATTGGGAAGAAATTGCCAAGCATCGGAGAAAAACAGAATCCTCTTTTGCAAGGGAAGAAAACGCCTAGAGAAATTGGAAGTCCAACATACTTGCAGGATGCCAAGTGGGTAACTCAGGGTTAACTTCAGGTGTCTTCTTTAACTCCTCTCAGCAATGGATTGTGGGAATTGTAGTCTGAAACTTCTAAAGCAGTGTTTCTCAACCTTGGCCACTTGAAGAGGGGTGGACTTCAACTCCCAGAATTCCCCAGCCAGCACGCTGGCTGGGGAATTCTGGGAGTTGAAGTCCACCCCTCTTCAAGTGGCCAAGGTTGAGAAACACTGTTCTAGAGAGTCCCAGGCACGCTTCCCAACTTTTAAAGACATGGGCTGTTTTTCCAAGCCTTGCCCTTTTCCACTAGGCTCTTATCATAAGATCGCACAGACACATTTCCATGACTCCAGAGTCCTTTTCCAACCCTGCATCCTCCTGAGCCTGTTTTTGCTTGAGGAAGGGAGGACCACATGCGGTCAAACACAGGGCCTCTTTTGCAGACGGCACCAGCTTGATTGATGACTGGCAAATAGAGGGAGAAAACATGGAGGCAGTGACAGACTTTGTATTTCTAGGCGCAAAGATTACTGCAGACGCTGACTGCAGCCAGGAAATCAGAAGACGTCTACTTCTTGGGAGGAGAGCAATGGCAAATCTTGATAAAATAGTTAAGAGCAGAGACATCACACTGACAACAAAGGTCTGCATAGTTAAAGCGATGGTATTCTCCGTAGTAACCTATGGCTGCGAGAGCTGGACCATAAGGAAGGCTGAGCGAAGGAAGATAGATGCTTTTGAACTGTGGTGTTGGAGGAGAATTCTGAGAGTGCCTTGGGCTGCAAGAAGATCAAACCAGTCCATACTCCAGGAAATCAAGCCAGACTGCTCACTTGAGGGAATGATATTAAAGGCAAAACTGAAGGACTTTGGCCACATAATGAGAAGACAGGATACCCTGGAGAAGAAGCTGATGCTAGGGAAAGTGGAAGGCAGAAGGAAGAGGGGACGACCAAGGGCAAGGTGGATGGATGATATTCTGGAGGCGACGGACTCGACCATGGGGGAGCTGGGGATGGTGACGGCCGACAGGAAGCTCTGGCGCGGGCTGGTCCATGAAGTCACGAAGAGTCAGAAGCGACTGAACGAATAAACAACAAAAAAGCCCCGAAACATTTAACCAAGAAAAGACTGTTCATCCTTCCAGCTTCCTGCAATCAGAAAGTTAAAGCGGGGAAAAAAGGGGGGAAGCCCTTCCAAAAACTCATCTTCCTTCCAAGGTATGAGTCCTAATTCCCAATAAATTCCTTCCAGGAAATAGCAGCTACCCACGTTGCAGGAATATTTTACAAGCAACATTCCTGCCCGTCAGGCAGAATTTACGGCCGTCTATCTAAGCTTGAACCTGTCTTCCTGATTCGGGATCCGCCGGCTGCTATGCTATACAGAATGTTCGAAATATTCCAATTGCTTAAGAAACAGTTTCGGAAAGTTTGCAGCGCAGCATCTGTGAAGGGAGGGAGAGTCAGTCTGGCCGGGAGCAGCGCTTCTCCCTGGTTGGTTAGCAACAACCCAGGAGACTTTGCTGATACGGTATTTATTTAAGCTGTTTTTAGATTTATATTTTGCAAAAAGAGTCCTGGGTGATGAAGACATGACTTTTCCTGTACTTTTAGTACTTACGCACCATTTTTCAAATATCTAGACCAGTGTTTCTCAGCCTCAGCAACTTTAGGGCGTGCGGACTTCAACTCCCAGAATTCCCCAGCCAGCCACGCTCAGCAAAGTTGCTGAGGTTGAGAAACACTGATCTAGATATTCTCAGCTGCAGATCTCCAAGGAAAGTTGATTCTCAAGAATGGTTTCTGCAGGATTCCTGCCTTGGGCAGGGGGCTCGACTAGAAGACCTCCAAGATCCCTCCCAACCCTATGATTCTACGATTCTACGATTCTACGCGTAGGAACACAGAAGCTGCACACCAGGAGACCATTTGTGAGCAGGGCTGCAAATTAACACACAGTAGATCCATGTTTTCAGATCTTTCTGGTAAAGTGAGTCTTTTTCCCCCCAAAAACGATGTGTTTCCTACAAAATAGGAAATGAATGAAAAAGAGAACTTCTACATATTTGGAAGGCACCAAGTTGGAGAATCCCGTGCAGATGAATAGTTTGACCGCATGTTCCTAATATAAAACGCTGTTTTTGTCCCACTTGGTGGTTGCAGAACCTTCGAAATAAGAACCCACAGTTGATGGCTGTTGTGGGTCTTCCGGGCTGTGTGGCCGTGTTCTGGAAATTGTGGTTCCTAACGTTTCGCCAGCATCTGTGGCCAGCATCTTCAGAGGGCAGGAGCACAGACAGAAGCAAAATTTCTGTGCCCCAGCACAGTTACAATAAAAAAGAAGAAAGTCTAAAAATTAGCAAAACCTGGCTACCAGTCCTGAAAAACACAGCCTGCAAAAGGTCAACGAACTCAGTCCAACCACCAGGACATGGGAATACTTCTCACAATGAACATGCTAGTCACGCTCATCAGCCACTCGTTAACATTTCAACACAACAAAAAAACCCACTTAATCTCCTATAACTTAGCTCTATAAATAGAAAACAAACAAAACATTGCCACTCTACCTGGGCACAGAGATTTCGCTTCTGTCTGTGCTCCTGCCCTCTGAAGGCCACAGACGCTGGCGAAACGTTAGGAACCACAATTTCCAGAACACGGCCACACAGCCCGGAAGACCCACAACAGCCATCGAACTCCGGCCGTGAAAGCCTTTGACAACCCACAGTTGCTTTTCCTTTTCCTTTCCTCCCTCCTCCTCCGGATTCCTTTTATGTCGTGACTTTTATGTCAATCCTTTCCGATTCTACCGGTTGTGCAGCAGAGACCAATGGTACAGCAATTACATGCCGTCACTTCCTCACCCCATGAAACCTTGAAATGATCTCTGATTTGAGGGTACAGGCACAGGAACCCCCAAGATTGCAATTGTTCTGTTGTGGCACTCTTGGGAAAAAGTGGAGACAAAGGCGCCACACCCTGGTTTGTTCCCCTGGAAAGAAGCCTCTGGCCCGGGCGGGACGCCTGCCGAGATGACTCACAATGTACACACAAGAGAGAGCCTGAACTGACGTTTTTGCAACCACAAAGCCAAAAGAAAAAAAAAGAATGAACATCAGAAAATAGAACCTGCAATCATTACTGTTTTTGTTGCTATGTATGATGTTTACTTAGCTGTTACACTCCTATTGTGCCCTTGTCTTAGGTGATTAATGCAGCTTACAGGATCCCCTGTACAGGTAGTCCTCACTTAACAACCCTTCGTTTAGTGACGGTTCAGACTTACGACGGTGCTGAAAAAAAGCGACTTACAACCGGTACTCACACTTATGACCCTCGCAGCGTCCCCATGGTCACGTGATCTTGATTTGGACGCTTGGCAACCAGTTCGCATTTATGACCGTCGCAGCATCTCATGGTCACATGATCGATATTTTCTACGTTCCTGGCCAGCCTCTAGCAAGCAAAATCAATGGGGAACCGCGTGATTCACTTAATGACCACGTGGCTCGCTTAACCCCCACGGTGATTCGCTTAACGACTGCCACAAAAAGGGTCATAAAATCAGGTCAGATTCACTTAAGGACCACTTCACTTAGCAACCGAAATTCCGGTCCCAATTGTGGTCATTAAGCGAGGACTACCTGTATTCCTGTTTATCCTCACAACAATCCTGCAAGGTAGGTTAGGGTCTGGCTATAGGTCGTCCACCAATCTTCACATTAAGGGCTTGAGCCTTAATATTTGCCCTCTTCGCTTCGCCTGGGAACCACCAGTAAGAGAAGTGCCCAAAGGAGTCACCAGCTACCTTATGAGAAATTCCTTCCCTCTCACATTTCTCCATAAATCACACCTCCAGGTGCAGCTTTCTGATTGGGAAGGAGCCAGCTAAAGTTGCGAAAGAGGAGCATTCTCTAAAAATCAGTCATTCAGTCGATGCAGAAGAATTTCTTGCCTCCTCCCTTCCCCTGATAGAAGAAAACTGGATGGCAGGAATGCTCGAGCAGTGACTCACACCGGTCTGCAACGGTCAGCCCCTTCGACGAACCCAACCGGAATCCAGAATTCTTTTCTGAACGGATTTTGCTCAGCGTACAAGCCCTTTTTCATGCCGCGGTTTGGATATTCCCGAGACCTGCTTAAAAGGCTTTCTGGGTGAAAAAACTTGTAACTTCCTCCAAGTTTCTTGGTCACAGTTATGTTAAATGAGTGTTCTCGGCTGCTACGTTATTTTACGTTATTCCTGTTGTTTCTACCATGTTTTTTCTTGTTTTTCACTGTTAACCGCCCAGTCATGCATATGAGATGGGCGGCCGTATAAATGTGTTAAATAAATAAATCCATACATAAATTGCCTTCTGTTGATTGTCAGCTCAAATTCCCATTTTGCCACTCCCACGCACAGTGGAGCCTGTGGTCAACCGACGCACCCACGGAAACCAGAGCAAGCTGCGTCCCACAGAGACAGCCACGTAGGAACTGTGATAAAATTTGCTCCCTGCAAATTTAATTGTCTGCAGAAGCTTCTTCCTAGCTATCGTTCAAAGAGGTGGCAACTCTTCCCCTTGACCAAGATTGCTAACCACACTTTTAAGCAATCTCCTCGAAGCCAGTGGTTACCTGTAGCTTAATGCAACCAAGGTGCACGGTTGTCACAATTGCCCCCCTCCCCTCAGTAGCTCAGAGCTTTCCCCAAAGATGGACTCCAGAGATGTTGGACTTCAAGTCCCATAATCCCTAGCCAGAGCATCCAATGGGGATGAGGGCAACAGCTGGACCCAGCAGGAAGACACTGCCTGGAAGGATGACTTAGGTTAGCCATAGATTCTTCCTTTCTTGTAAGACGCCTTGTTCCATCACTCCACATCCTGTGCTTTCCTATCTGAAAAAGGGCCCCTTCTGAGAAATACATTATGTAAAGACCCAGCTCTCTGGGGAAGGCTCTGATGCTGGAAAGGCGGAAGGAAAGAGAAGAAGAGGACGACCAGCAGCAAGGTGGAGGGACTCAGTTACGGCTGCAGTGGGCCCACCGTTGGAAGAGCTGAAGGCCTGCAGAGGAGGCGACCATTTGTGCAAAAACGGGCCCTCGGATCAAATCAACGCAAGGCCAATTTCCTTCAACAACCTTCCTGGGTTTAACTGAAAAGCCAGAGAAGCTGCAGAAATCTGGGGAACCAGCAGGGCAAGGACAGAGTTAATTCATACCCACTCCTTGCCTGGCTACTTAATTCCAAATAAAGGCCAAGACAATTCTCCAGCGTTTGACAGCTTCCTAAATTGCCCCCAAATCTTCCCCAGGTCTTCCCTTGTAACTGACTTAGGGGGGGGGGGCTGTGAGAGAAGGAGAGAAGCTGCTGATGCCGGTACAGAGATGACATTTGCATGCACACGCTTGGCACTGATTAAGCCCCAAAGTGTCCCACGCCACCTGGGAGAATTTCACCAACGGTCTTCCACCCTTTGGAAAACTTTTCTGAAAGGCTGCTCATTTTCTGGTAGGGAAAAATGCAGGGAAATTTCCTCTGGGTGTCATATTTATGTATTTATTTATTATTCAAATTTATATGACCGCCCATCTCCCCCAACGGGAGATATATAATAGTATATATAATAGTAATAGGAACAATAATAATATAATTCCCTACCCCCCCCCAAATGAGTTATGGCTCCTGAGTTTAGCGCCAGCTGGTGCATGGCCTTGGCAGAACTTAGCCCATTTAGTGAAGTTAGAGCCTGCAAAATATTTGTTTGTCCCGAGCAATGAAAGAGGAGACCGGCTACCCCGGAAAGCTATGTCAATCGCTGGGCTTCGTGCCCCTCGTTTCTATTCGTGGGACGGCCGCGTGTTTCGCCTGCCCTGTATTTTTAGAACCGTCAGCGTTGTCTGGCAAATGGGGAGCCATGCAGGTTTTCCTGGGAGAGCTAAACTGTTATGGGGAAGGGAGGCTGAGAAGCAAGAACGACCAAAACTTTGCCCCAAAGTTGCCGATGGGACCAGGCAGGATCAGCGAGACAAAATAGAGAGCTTTGGGGCAACGCAAGCATGATCCGGTCTTTGCAAAAAGGGACCTTCCTTCTGGATTTGCAAGAGGCAATGGGAAAAGCTCGCACAACCCCACACACACTCACAGTCCAACCCAGTGTTTCTCAACCTTGGCCACTTTAAGATGTGTGGACTTCAACTCCCAGAATTCCCTAGCCAGCAAGGCTGGCTGGGGAATTCTGGGAGTTGAAGTCCACACATCTTAAAGTGGCCAGGCTTGAGAAACACTGGTTTAAATCCATTGTGTAAATGCAGCTGCTGGGACTTCAATAGGTTAAATGCGTCGCGGGGATACAACTGCAAACATTCTCATTTCCATGTTCCTAGCTCCAGTAGCAACATCATTTCCCCCCTTTCGCCAAAAAAAAAGCAGGAATTCTGGATAAATAAATGCCACGCTGCTGGACACATCTCACTGCTCATCCCATCTGAAGGGAGGTTCTTTTTCACCAAAAGCAAAGCAGAAGACCTCGAAATGTGATGGGGAGGGCGCAACCCCGTGACATCTTCCATGGGGTGGATACCCACTTTAATGCCCTGTTGGCGATAACCAGGAAGGGATTAAGCTGTAAAACCCAGCACCAAAATGCTTAAATAAGTGGCGTGGTTGAGAAGTAAAATAATGCCTTCCAAAAAAAATATATATGGTAAAACATTTCAGATTTGCTTCTTGGGAACAAGGCAAGGGAGAACGAACACAGGGATTTATCAAATGACATGCTGGTGGGGTTCACACAACCCCCTTTCGTTGGTCTGAAGAATTTAGGGAGCCCTAAACTTACCTATCGCTAACGGGCTGGGCCTGCACCACGTGCTAAGAGACAGAAAAATGAAACCAAGGTTAAAGCTAACCAAGTTTTGTTTGCTTGGCAAAGGGAACCCCAGATCTTTCCCTGATTTGGTGAAACATATTTAACCTAGAGTCAGAAAGGGTGGAAGAGTGAGTTAGCAGATGTAAAAAAAAGTCCCAGAGAGAGAACTGAAGGATGAAGCTGGTCCCTTATGAAGAGAAACGGCTACATCTGGTTAGGGGGGGATAATACAGAAAGAACAGGGCTGACAAGGATATTACAACATGGGAGAAAAAGTGAGAAAGAATGCACGTTTCTCCCTTCTCATAATATCAGAGCCCAGGTTTTTCCAGGAAAAGTTGGAAACATCACTTTTTCACTCAGCACATAATTCATCTGCGGAACACACTGCCACAGGATGTTGTGATGGAGCCCCAACCCAGCTGGAAAGGCAATCTTGTTTGGGAGTTTCCCAAGAAGATCAGGGAAGCCAAGAGAAGAAAACTCTGAACATGTTCAAATGGTACATCGGCGCAGGGCCCCTTGGTATGAAAGTTTGGCCCCGTTACAGGATCCCACCTTGCAGAGGTTGGGGTATCTGGGATGTGTTTGTGAGCACCATCGCAAGCAAAAGCAATCATCCCTTTATCCTGGCAGAACATTTGTAACTGTTCATGTGTACTATGCAATGGCAGGCGGAGAAAGTTGCACTCCAGAAAGAACAGAACACAAAAGGAGAGGCTGCATTAGCAGAACAAGGGCTGCCCTTCCAGTTAATTCTCCGTATCAGCAGCGGACCTGGTGACACAATTGCAAAAACATCAGTGAGCTCAGGTGACAGAGGCAAACCACGGGGGAAAAATTCAGAGAAAATGGCTGAAGCTGCACATTTGCAAATGTTGGTTGCTTTTTCTAGAAAGGTGGGGGGCAATTTTTTCCTCGATTGATCGCTTGGATGAAATTTCTGCTCACCCCAGGCGATCAGGCAAAGGCTTCTGCACAACACCTCTTCAATCGCGATCGGAAAAATGTGCAAAGAAGACTGTCTTATCGACACTGGCTTTGCAGATAAAATGAAAATCATATGAGCTGTGTTCACACAACCCACTCGGCTCCGCTGGGGGATTTGGGTTTCAGCATCTTGGCAGGTTGTGCAAAACACCCTGTGAAGTCATACTGTGGCTTATCTACTGAGGCACTGCATGTTGTGTGAATCCAACTGTGGCGGTTTGCTCAGGGCCCAACTTGCCACTTTTTAAACAAGGGTCTTGGTATGTTTAAACCAGGGTTTCTCAACCTTGGCAACTTTAAGCTGTGTGGACTTCAACTCCCAGAATTCCTCAGCCAGAATTCCCCAAACCCTTGGCTTGGCTCTTCATCGTTGGGGACCAGCTTCTTAGGCTGGGAAGAACGTGGGCATCTTCTGGCTCAGTGCTTCTCAACCTTGGCCCCTTTAAGATGTGTGGACTTCAACTCCCAGAATTCTGAGGGGCCAAGGTTGAGAAACATTGGTTTAAGCTGTCTATGAAGGTTCTCAGTCATCCAGGTGGAATTGTCTGTAGCTTGAATCATGTCAACTGGATTTCTATTTTCTCAGTGGAAACGTTTCGCTCCTTATCCAAGGAGCTTCTTCAGTCTGAGCAAAGTTGGTAAGGGAATCCTAAATATGTTTCTAGGTAGCTGTGTGACCTTACACCTGGGGTCATGGTTGATCTTAACGATCCTCCTTTAGATAATAAAAGGACTTAAAATAACATCTCAATATAACCATGACCCCAGGTGTAAGGTCACACAGCTACCTAGAAACACATTTAGGATTCCCTTACCAACTTTGCTCAGACTGAAGAAGCTCCTTGGATAAGGAGCGAAACGTTTCTACTGAGAAAATAGAAATCCAGTTGACATGATTCAAGCTACAGACATTGGTTTAAGCTGTCAAGAATAGCAAAGGAAGAGATGTACCAATCTAGAGGCAGGGTATCCACAGGTTAGGGTCAAAAAAGTCAAGATGGCAGCCGTGACAGTGCAATTAAAGCTCTGGAACACACACAAAAAAGCAGCAGAGCTTTGATTGCGCTGTCACGGCCACCATCTTGACTTTTTTGACCCTAGCCTGCAGACACCTCTGTCCGGGACACAGCTGGATTGCATCATTTTATGGAACAATGCAAAGAGATCAAATTCCTCTAATATCTGTGATGAAAATACTATTTTGTAGTTCAGTGGCTTCCCAGCTTTAGAGGCATACAGGTACATCAGAGCCTTGGGTTTCCTCTTGGAACCCCTAAATATCATTTTCTCACCTCTGAATTAGTTCACAGGCCAGATAACAAATCTGGGAATTGTAGGCCAAACTATTTATAGAATTCTACCCCAACACGTAACTACTTGAACAAATGAAAAATAATTTACTTCTCATGTTGCCTGAAGCCAGAATGGGGCCTTGTGGTTCCCAAACCTTGGCTTTAGATCTTGGCTTGTAAAGAAAGCACCAAGCCAAAGAGCTGATTCAACTGCGTTACCATTTTAAATTTTAATTTAATTTAATGGGTGAATTTGTGAGGCCACCTCCTTGTTAAACGGCTCACGGCAACATACAGGATAAGTTAACAGGGTAACCCACCCCAATTTTTAAGGTGACAAAGCAGAAGGGATTCAGTGTACAAAGGATTCACACCTGAGCTGCATTTAATTGATTTAATGTCGTATACATTTAATGTTAATTCAACCCATCTGCATTTTTCTGCTGGCTCATTTGAAGTTCCAGACCAGCATAGTTCTCGGCTGACGAACTTTGCTGCAGTTTTTCAGCAGCAAACCTTGCTTTGTGAACTGGCTGTGTTCATTAACACACCTCTCGTTCAAAGAACAGCAAAATTCTCTGGAATCCTGGCTTATTGTGAACGTGAACTGTACATCAACAGAGGGATTTTTGCTGGGAAATCAGAACTTGGGATGGACATTTACTCTGATGCAACAGCACATCCCTATTTACGACCCCAAATAGCCTGGGTTTTTCTCATTTTTCTGCCAAGAGAAACCCATTAAATTGCTGGCAATTTTGCCTTGTCATTGCAACCTCGTGTTCTACGACCCATGGGATCTTCTCAGTTTTGACACACTGCCGGATAATGCATAAAAGACGCCCACCCAGATTACACCCACTTTTTGGCACTGCTGCATTCATTTCAACAGCAGGCAGCATGATGTGAGCTGAAGAAAATGTCAGCATTTTTGGCAAAGGCTCGGCTTCTAGAAGAAGAATGGGTGGTGCAATTCAGGGAGGGGTTAAGAGCTGGCAAATTTTACAAGAAGGATCCCAACTCATGATAAGCTGGATTTCACTTAGCTTGGTGCATGAACCCACTTGCCTGGATTCGCACAATACACTAACTCCGTGTTTTTCAAACTTGGCAACTTGAAGATGAGTGGACTTCAACTCCCAGAATCCCCCAGCCAGCCAAGTCCACACATCTTCAAGTTGCCAAGTCTGAAAAACACTGCTTTAAAGGAAAGCTCAGAATCCAGGCCAGCTAAAGGCAGAATGCTGTATATTGTAATGCATCTTTTTGATGGATCACAGTCTTTAGAGCTCTAACTGCATTGACACCATGTGCCAGCTTTCTCCAAAAGAACAAAACCACTCCATTTCTCCATTGCAGGCAAAGAAGATTATGAGGTAAGAGATAAGAGAAGATAAAAATCATGGCACCCCTAAACCAAAACTCCTTCCTAGGAGAACATGATGCTAAAAAAAAAAAAGGAATGTAAAAGGAAACACACTGCTAAGCCAAGGGGTGAGCAACCGGGGCACAACCCCGCAACCCCATCTATCTGTCTCTTAAAGAAAAAATCACCCAGCAAAATTAAGTAGCTTATTGCTGTTTTCCAAGGACACCACTGCTATTGTTGCTAACATCGATGCGACTCTACCAAATGGAATGTACTTATTTCGCACGGGAAACTGTTTCCAAATTGTCAAGCCCCCTCCGCTGGTGCCATCGGTGCCAGTCATGGGCTTGTGGTGCCGAACACAAACCCATCACATTTGTCCACCAGGCACCGGCGCACGAGGCTCTCTTGGCACTCCTTTTCGATCCACACAGAAACTCCGTCCCTGAAGGAGTCTGGTCAGAAGAGAGGTTTCTGGCTGCCCGGCAACAGCTTCCAGCTCTGGGCTGTTCAACCTGCTGGGGAAGATTCCAGGAGGACAGGAGATCCTTCACCGGAGCTGATACTGCCAGCTCTGACTGGCAGGAGAGCCTCTCTCCCATCACCTGATTATTTGAAACCAGTCGCGCCAGGAACCAAACGGAGGGTACAAATAAAGCAAATAAGACAAGCTCCACAAGCTTCTTCACCCCAACGGCTGCCTCGTTCAGGGCGTGCAAGTTTTCTGGGCCTCTGCAAAACACAGCTCTTTCCTTGCCCATATCGAAGATATACAAATGGCTTCCACGTTGCCCTCGGTTTAAGGCGTAGCCCATGGGCAAATCCAGCTCACGGTGGCATACAATGAGTAAGACTGTGGCTTAAGGTGCTGGGTGTACCTGGCACTGATACCTGATGTGTGAAAACCCAGGTCTGAAAGTGTGGCTTCCAAGCAGATTTCAAACACAGCCCCTATTTTTCTGCAAAACTACGAATCGCCCAATTTAACCACAATGCAAGTGTTAAAACTACGGTGCTGAAATCTTCACAACTGTCCTCTAAGGAAAGCTGCTGTTGTTGTCATTCCCTTTTTGCAGATGAAGTGGCTGTGGTCTGACCCTCAGCAGCCTGATTCACACACCTGGTTATTGAACTGACTGAATTCTCACAATGTAGTAATCCCTGCTTTGTGTGAAGTTCAACACTTCTGAAATCCTCTCCAATCATCTGCTCCAAAAGAGACAGTGCTTGGACCAGATTACGGGGCAATTTCTGCAACTCACATCCATTTCTGCTTTTTGGGGGGGGGGGAACCAAGCGTGTCTTTCATCTCCTTGCAAACAAGCCCACCCCATCTAACCATGTTCTTTTACAAAGCATTTTCTTCAAGGCACACGCCAGGTTTTGTTGAGAGAGAGAGACTGAGTGGGAGAGAGAGCTGGTGGGGGTAGAAGTGGGTGGGGGGGGGGGAAGACCCTTTCTGGGGGGAATTTAAAATAGACACCATTTTAAACGCCAACCTCACCATTCTGCACCAGGGAATAGAAAGGCAGGATTTCTTCCTCAGAGGTAATCAACCTTGATAGGGCCATTATTCAAACTTGAAAGGGGTATGGCAACAGAGAATAGTTTTTCCTATTTTGGTTTCATATCTGCGAAGGTCAAAGATGTGTTTCTGGCTTCCAAGCATGTGTGCGCAACATCACCAACAGTTCTTGCCCCCACCCCCACCCCGCTTCCTATTGCTGCAAGGAAATGGCCCCACCCTTAAGGAAAACAGGGCTTCCTGCATGGGATGGATGGGGCCAATTCACACTGGCTTCTTTGCCTGATCAATGCCAAATGATACGAGCTGCCTTGAAATGCAGATTAGTAGACCAAGAGCTTGCCCAGAATGTCAATTTGGAGAAAAAAAGGTGCCCAACAAGAAAAGGAGGAAACTGGAATGGGGGGTGGGGTGCAAAAGAAAATAAAGCGGGATGTCAAGAACAAAAGAAAGGAATTCCAAATAGGTTTCTCAAACCAATAGCAAAAATATATAGGCGGGGCTCACACCACATGCAAAACCGTTGAACCTTGTTCTTAAAACCACACAACAGCTATGCACAAGGAATGCGGTCTGCCCGAACCGAGAAACTGTATTCTGGCTTTGCATCCCAGCCAGGTTTGCCCATCAGACATAATATGGTTGGCGTGTCTGGTTTCGGCAAGAGAGCTTGCCAAAATTGTACTGTGAGCCAGCAAAGACGTATGAAAGCCAGTACCCAAACCATCATTCAGTAGGAGCCAGATTGGCCCAATCAATCCTCCAAGGAAATGAGTCAGAAGTACAGAGTGGCTAAAAACACAAGGCGCTCTATGAGAGAACTCACTGCCAGACTTGGCAGCGCAGGAAATGACTCCCCGAAGCCAATTGGCTGCAGCACCACAGCCACGCCTACTCCTGCTTGCTCGGCCAATGGAGACAGAGCCATTGACATAATGAAGCCTTGGGGTCAGAACATTCATTCAAGAGTTCAAAATCATCATAATGGACACGTTTGCAAGTAATGTGTCTGTTTGGGAAAGCTGCGCACAGAAGTGACCAGATTTGGAGAAAAGTGTGACAAAATAAAGTGTACATTTGAATGCAAAGTTTAAAAAAAAAAAACCAAGTTCCACAAACTGAATTTGGCAGATTTGCAAAGATTAAAAAATAAGAGAAACTGACAGCTAGAGATTTGCTGATCCCCAGTTCGTGAGTTGGATATCTGCTTCTACTTCTGACTTTGCAAAACATGATGTTGGTTTAGGAGAATTCATTTCCCACTGCAGCCCCCCCAAAAGCCTCCTTGCCTAACTGGTTAAGCCAGAGATGACCCCAAAACAAACAGGACAAGCAGCTTTCCTTCCTTCCTTCCTTCCTTCCTTCCTTCCTTCCTTCCTTCCTTCCTTCCTTCCTTCCTTCCTTCCTTCCTTCCCTATTTCTCTCCCCTCCCCCTCCCCCCCTCCCTTCCTTCCTTCCTTCCTTCTTGGAAAGGTCAACTCATCTCTAGCCACAGGGTCACCTTCAGGGAAAGCCACCCTCTCCTTTCTCCCTCCCCACTCCCAGCAAAATATCTGGCCATCTACCATGTGCAATTACATCCAATTAATCCTCAAAAGGGCCTCTGTCTCCAATTATTGCTGGAGTTAAAGAAAACATAAGCCCTTTTAAAAGTACAGCAGAGGATGCTTTTATGGCTGCAATTCATTCACTGCTCCCTGGAGAGAAGCAGGGGTTTTAGAGGGTTGTGGCTGGGGAATTCTGGGAGTTGAAGTCCACACATCTTAAAGTTCCCAAGGTTGAGAAACGCTGCTCTGGAGACACCCAGGTTGCACAAAACTATTATTTTGTTAGTCCAACTTTCACCTGCATGGATTTTCTTTTCCGTCTGAAACTCCCAGGCAAAATAGTTAAGCGCAGAACTGGTTGGTTTCGACAGAGAATGATGGCAAAAGCCGAATGTGGGAACAGTCAAGATTTTTTTCCTGCCTGAACAGGTTTATTTGGGAGGATTTAGAGCCAGAAATTCTGGAATCACTTCTGAGACTGCCACGCAGGAGGCACTGCGAAGCACAGAGGAATTGCTACCCCCTCTCAGGCGCTCTCCAAACAGACCAGAATTTCGACTCCCAGATTCCCAGGCGTGAACCCAACCCACATGGAGGGCAGATTTGGGAAGAGTGCCTTAACTGCCAAGCAAAAGTTCTGTTTTCGCAGGAGCTGGAGACGGCACACCCCCAAAGGCTAAATCTCACTTCACTTCTATTGGAAGGTGACAAACATCACTGATCTTAATCCACCCTCGTGGTTCCAGTCCGCACTTCCTGTCCCAGGAAAACATTGGACCATTTGGCTATGATTTCCGGACCACACTATATGCCCCCCCTTGTAGTTTACCTGACCCTAGTACAGTTTCCCAATTACCCTTCTGCATGGATTGATGCTTTCGAACTGTGGTGCTGGAGAAGACTCTTGAGAGTCCCTTGGACTGCAAGGAGGTCAAACCAGTCAATCCTAAAGGAAATCAGCCCTGACTGCTCATTGGAAGGACAGATACTGAAGCTGAAGCTCAAATACTTTGTCCACCTAATGCGAAGAGAGGACTTGCTGGAAAAGACCCTGATGCTGGGAAAGACTGAAGGCAAAAGGAAAAGGGGATGGCAGAGGATGAGATGGTTAGATAGCATCACCGATGCAATGAACATGAACTTGAGCAAACTCGGGGAGACAGTGGAGGACAGGAAGGCCTGGCGTGCTATGGTCCATGGGGTCACGAAGAGAAGAGTCGGACAGACTTAACGACTGAACAACAACAACAACAAAATAGATTGAAAAGTATAGGTGCCTTGTTTGCTTGAAGGAAAAGGGGCCCCACTGTAGCCATGAGCCATAAAGAAGGGAGATAAGAAATGTTGCTTTTTGCTAACAGGAATGGAATGTGTTAATGAGGTGAGCCTTCGCAAAGAAAAGTCCCAGTGAAGAACAGGATGGCCCCAAGGTCTTCTGACTTTCTTGAAAGAAGATAAGCTAGAAAACAGGAGAGGAGGAGATTGAATGATCAAAGCACGGACACGGGAATGCCAAGGGGGGGGGGGAATGAGAAATGCACAGGAGTTAACACAGGAAGGGGGGGGAGGAAGGAGGTGATAATAAGACTTAGAGTGACTACCTGTGAATTATGCAACTGGATACTGGGCTGATAATGTGTAAATCTCTTTGTTCTGTACCCTATATAAAGCCTTGTAAATTTCCAAAGAGCCTACCTCTGCTAAGCCCAGGTTGCCTATAGAGAGGTGGCCCACCCAGCTTCCTTGCTTGGCCAAATAAAGAGCTGATTTCTTATCTTGAAACCTCCGTCTGAGTCTCTGTTTGGTGTCCTGGGATCTCAGATCTTCCAGGAATTAGGGGTTGGCCATACAACACCAAAATTCTGCAGTCTTGGGGCTACGGAATCTGAGGGTTTTCTTCCTCACGTGCACACACATGTACACAACCAGCTTTGCGCACCGCTCACCACACTGGAGGGGGAATTCGATTTTAAGAAAAATGAGCTGGATCGTGCAAGAGCCAAGTCACCCTGCAACCGGTTCGCCCACCCACAGGCTCTCCTCTTTTCTCCTTGTTTGAGAGACAAAAATCTTGCTCGCTGCCTCGGGAGCACAGGCACAGGCACCCCACACACACACACAACTGCGCAAGCCTCCGGGCACAAGCCGGCTATCTGAGAACTTGACCAGACCTATCCCGATGCCTTTGTTGCAAAAACCTGCCCCGGCTTGTTACTGACTGAAAGGGTGGCATTTTCTTTGCAGCAGGAAGAAGAATTCAAATCGATGTGTGTCTCTCTTCCTTCACACCCACTTATGATGGGGAGGTAGGGTTATCAGGCTAAGAGGCTCAGCTAGTTATTCCCCACCTCAAGCAACCCGGGTTCCAGCACACCCTGCCAAATTCTCACCATCCTGCCCCCAAACACAGCCGTCTTTCCCCCCTCCCTTGTCCCATGGGTCTTCCCATCTTTGCAGAAGTTTTCCAAGATCCTCCCCTCTCATCTGGACCCTGCTGGAGGCATCTTCTCCTGGGCCTCCATATTTGGGCAAAAATCTTTCTCAAAGAAACCTTGCCAAATCTGAAGCCTTTCTGGTGTCATCCCCCCATCCTTGAAGATCACTGAAGCACAAATATAAAGGTGTTTTGTTTTGTTTTTTAAAAAAGGACAGAGACAAAAAGGGAGGCAGAGATTTTAAAAGTACCTTCTTCTTACAAAAGGAGAACCAGGCCCATTCAAACAAACTTGGAATATGCGAGAGAGGGGTCTGGCACTGCCCTTGTTTTCAGGTTGGCATCTGCAGGTCAGCCCTTCGAGGTAGGCCAGGTCAGGAAATGGACGCCCCCAAGAGCTACTGGAACTCTAGGTAAAGGTTCCCCCTGCACATTTGTGCAGACGTGTCCGACTCTAGGGGCCGGTGCTCATCTCCGTTTGTTAGCCGAAGAGCCAGCGTTGTCCGAAGACGCTTCCGCGGTCATGTGGCCGGCACGACGCGCGCGGAACGCTGTTACCTACCCACCGAAGTGGTCCCTATTCATCTACTTGCATTTGCATGCTTTCGAATTGCTAGGTTGGCAAGAGCTGGGGTGAGTGCGGGAGCTCCCTCCGCACGCAGGGCTAGGGATTCGAACCTCCAAACTTGCAATCTTCTGGAACTCCACATTATCGTTAAAGGGTATAATAACTGACTCTTGAAGAAAGCCTGACAGAGATTCTCTCCGACTTTTTTTTAATGAAAGAATCAAGGTCGGGCAATCTTTAGTTTTTTCCTCACTCCCTCCTCCTTCCACGGCTAATCTGGGGTTCGCCTAATGGCTGCTGAATTCTTTCCCCAAGGCCATCTCCATACTTCCCTATCCTATAGGTAAAAAAACAAGATAGCAGAATGGTGCCTCCAGGATCAGAGGCAGTCTATCTTGGATAGCAAGAGCGCATTTGGCTTACTTGTCTATGGTTTAACATGTTGCAGAAACCCACTTGCTTTATGATTTAGTGCCTTGTGCAACCCAGAACATAGTAAATTCAGCTACCAAGTTAAATCTCAAGTTTTCAAAAAGGTTGCTGATTTTGCCTTGGCTATTAAGGACAAGCTTAGGGCCGTTTCGGAGTTCTCTTCAGATCTCAGCACTGTTTGATTGAGCCCCACAGATATGGAGGGTGCTAGAAAAATAATATTTTAAAAATAAAGTTGCCATTGTTTGTCCCAATCTCACTCGCTCGACCGTCAAGGGTAGCCCACGTGGCATGCGTGGCAACTGTCAAGCTAATAATAATAATAATAATAATAATAATAATAATAATAATAACAACAACAGGGACGCGGTGGCTCAACAGGTTAAACTGCTGAGCTGTAGGCTGCAGATCAAAAGGTCTGCAGTTCGAACCCCGCAGAACGAGGTGAGCTCTCGTTGCTAGTCCCAGCTCCTGTCAACCCAACAGTTCGAAAGCTTTGCAAGTAGATAAATGGGTACCACCTTAAGTGGGCTAATTTGCTGGCGTCCTGTCGGGAAGTCGGCACCACCGGAGGAAAGGACCGGAGGAAGATTGAATGGCGGCGGTGACGACGGACCCGGATGCAACAGCTACAGGACGTCAGCAGCCGGCTCAAGGCATCCTGGGAATTGTAGTCCAGAGCCTGAAAGAGTTGGTTCCCTTACCCCCTCCCCTCACGCACGGTTAAAAATGGTGAATTGTATAACTAATGTATATATGCTTGTAAGCCGCCTAGAGTCCTCCATTAGGGAGGGGATAGGCGGGGTATAAATATCACAATAAATAAATAAATAATAATGTCCCAATAATATCAGATGCCAGCAAGTTGTACCCATTCACCCTACAGCAGGGTTTCTCAGCCTTGGCAACTTTAAGATGTGTGGACTTCAACTCGACTTGAAGTCGACTTGAAGTCCACACGTCTTAAAGTTGCTAAGGTTGAGAAACACTGGCCTAGATGCAAGAGAAGAATACAATCCTGTTTTTTCACCATATTTGATCCAACTGGGCACAGAATTCATCAAAACACCAACGTTGCATCTTGAGCCGTCTGCAACTTTTCCTTCCGCCTGGCTTTATTTATTTATTCATTTATTCATTTGCAATTAACAAGGGCCACAAACCGGCCTCCTAGTTTGTAACCGAGATCGGAGATTTTCAGGAAACTGAAAGGCTGGCTCCCATTTCTGCCTTCCCACAGCGTTGATCTAAAACCGAAGAAGTTTCATAACCTTCCCCGGAGTCACGTCCATATAAAGAGCATGTTTTAGGTCCGAACAAGGAGATTTGTGTTCACACATTCCAAAGGGTTCTGTTTTACTGGGGAAGTATTGAGATCCAAATTTTGCAGGACCAATGACTGCGGGAGAACGGGCATTTATTTTTTAACCCTGCATCACATCTGAACCTCTAACCCTGGGCTTTCCAAAGTTTTCCCGCGGCGACACACCAACCGCCGTTGGTGTGTCGCCGCGGGAAAACCCGGAAGTGCCGCTATTGCGGCAGCGCGCAAAAACCCGGAAGCGCTGCTGCCGCTTTCGAGTTTTGCGCGTCGCCGCAGGAAAACCCAGAAGCGGTGATGATGATGATCAGCGCTTCCGGTTGTGCAGCGACACACCAGACTGTGTGTGGCAACACAGTTTTGTGTCACGACACACAGTTTGGAAAGCTCTGCTCTAACCAGAGCAAGGTTGGGGGGGGGGGGGGGGAGATTCTCATCACAGCCACAGCTGTATTTTTGGGAAGGGGACAGGTAGAGCAAAGGCAGCAAAGACTATGAACCAGGAATGTTGCAACCTCTAAAGTTTCGAATAGAGGTTCCTATCCTGACAAAGATAGACACCCACGGCTTTCTGCATTCCACTCCATACCCTCCTCTGAGAAACGGTAATAATTCTGCACACTATTGGGCGGGGCAGAAGGAACAGGTTAGGCTAGTTATGGGGGAGGGCAAGCAAATTATGCACTCCGAGGATGCTCCGCCAATAGGAAATCTTATCTAAGCCTGAGATTTCACTAGGCATTTCCCCCAAAGAGTTCCCAACCTACAGGAGGAACCATAAGGACTAGGAACTTGCTAAGTTAAAAATAAATACAGAAACCAAATTTCTTCTTTTTTTTTCCTTTGCAGGCAGAATCATATTGTTCTTATTGGCATATTTATACAGAATGCACTCAGGGCCTAATATGCATTTGAAAGTTAAATCAATGTCTGGGGTGTACCATTTCAGATTGGGGGTGGGCAGTTTGTTTTACCAGCTGCTTTTGGCACAAATGCTCCTCACTGCCTCAGTCTGCACCTAATGAGTTTCATTAGCTGAGTTTCATACAGTTTCTCCCTCCGTTCACTCACCCCTCCATGTTCTTTGCCACCATTAATGGCCTCTTGCAGCTCAGGAAGTTCCTGTACTTATCCAGCCTTGTCTGGGTTGGCCTGGATGGGAGACCACTAGGAAATCTCAGGAGAGAAGGCAAGACTGGGCAGTTGAAAAAGTATCCGAGCAGGCTGCAGTGACAACCCACCTCCATCGCGTTACCAAGGAAACTGCAGGATGTGCCCATGTAGTCCCAAGAATCAGCTCACCTCAAAGCAATATTTATCTGATGTTCCTCCTAAGTGTTGAATTTTGGACTGTAAGCTCCTTCAGGCAGACACTCTGCAAAGCAGCGTGCATGGTTGAGAAGAAAGGTAATATATTATGAATGGCAATAATAATTCAAACCCATCCCAGTTTGTACAATAAAAATAATACTTATTATGCACAGAATAGAAAAATAGCATATTGGGGAGAAAAACTGGAACGCTCTTCCCTGAACTGCTAGCTTTCTACATGCAGAGGATAATCCAGGGGTGCACTTATTTGGTTTAGATGAAAAGGCACGCTGTCCTTGGCTTTACCCTTTCCCACATATGACCGAGGCAAAGAAAAGCCATTGGGTTTCAAAGCTTAATGTCCTCAGGAAACAAGAAAAGTTGTTTTCTTTTGTCACCCTTGGTAGGCACATTAAAAAAGAAAAGAACAGAAGGAAGGAGGATCATGTAGGGCATAATTCTTTACACACCTTTAGCAGATTTGTGAAGTTTCCAGAAATGCAAAAAGAAGATTGCTTTCTTTGTAAGAAAAAAGGAATTGTAGTGGGGGTGGTGAGGGAAAAGATGCCATTTTCAAAAGGGTAAAGTGGAGCAGCAAATTCAGAATTCAGCAGTCTGAGAATCCTCGATTCTTCTTTGTCTGTTTGTTTTCATCAAGTTTCTAGTCCTTATGGTTACAAAGACACGCTTGCAGCCATAACGATGCAAACATATCCTTTTATTTCAGCCTAGAAAAGGGTGTTAAGTGAGATTCTTTGTGTCTAGGGGGTCTGGGCGGCATTCCATCAAAGCCAGGAGAATCGGAATAATGCCAAAACTTTTAAAAAGAAAAGAAAATTTGAGTATAACTTTCACAGATCCCAGAATGGGACATGAAAATGATTTCTCACCAACGTTCTGGATGCCCTGAAAACAGGACACCACCACCACCACCATTACTATAAGTATTTTTTAAAAAAAAAAAAAAACTGGCAGTTTTTCCTCCAAAGCAACATCCAAAAAAAAATCTTGGACAAGGCGGCTCATGGAAATCAGCAGTTTTGCAACGTTTTCAGCATCTGGTCTTGGCCTCACGTGGGTCCACCTCGTGCTTCCCGCCTTGGGAAGATGGACACAGGAGTCAAAGTCCCGGAACATCTTCTCCCAAAGTCCCAGCTGTGTCTTCGCCACCAGACCCCAAATCCAGACCTTTGGGGCTCCCACCACTGATGCCCACTACCCTTTCAGACAGGGACACCGGGAAAGCATCACGTTGGAAGGGAAGACTCGATTTCACCACCACAGAAGCCATCTCCCATAAGGTGCACCAGCAGAGTGAAATCGTTGTGCCCCATGTTTTTGAAAAAGATGCCAGCGCAAGGAGCCTCGTTTGACTGCAAACTAATGTAACCTCAGTGTCTTCTTTTTCTGATTGTGCCCTCGGCAAACCCTCCCAGCAGAAACGGAGCAACAGCTGAAAGGCAAATTAACACAGCATACTTTGAGGAGCAGGGCAGGGCAAGGAGGACAGAACCAGAAACCTGGCTGGATAAAAAAAAACCCAAACCCAGACAGAGCACTGCAGATTTTGCCAGCTGGGAAGTGGGGGGAAATGCACACAGCTTCCCCCCCCCCCACGACAAATGGAGCAGAGTGGAGGGAGAGAAAAAATATTCCAGAGAAATGCCCAAGAAACAAAATGCATGCACAAACACGCAAAAAAAAAAACCCACAAGGAAAAAACGAATATAGAGGAGAAAACAGGCCTTTAAAATGCGCAAGAAAAATGTCAAACTGGGGAGAGAGAAAATTAAGCGCAAGAGCAAAAGGGGAAGAAATCTAGCAAGGACAAAGGAAGCAGCCAGGACTTTATCTGGGCAAATTTTGGCCCTGCTGCCTGCCCCCCCGTTTTTGGACCAGCCCTTTCAAAAAACTCAGCAAGCCAGGTTGGCATCTAGTATGCCTTCGCAGCAAAAATAATTTTAAAATCACAGTGCATGGAAAAGCAGCCGGTAAGGTTCCTGCTTCGCGATTTCTCTCACATGCTAGCTTTCTGCCTGCAGTGGCTTGAATGCATGGAGACCCACGCTCTTGAGCCCCGGGCGGTAGCTTGCAGAAACCGACACATCAGAGGCCCTGTTGAAGCTGAAAACCTTCTGCTTTCTGCCCTCTCCTTTGCCAATTTCAGGCAACTCTCTGCCATCGGCTCAGGTCAAAACCCAGGGTCAGGCCTTCTGGCGCCAACCGTGGATGAAGCCTCGTTTCATTCCGTTCTCTCCCAGACACAGCAAGACCGACTGAAAAGAACGGGGCCCAGGAACAGGCCAAAGGCGACTGCCTGCCCATCCCGTCCAAGCCCCGTTTCAGAAGCAGCCATTCCGACGGAGCGGAAAGCCGAAAACCTGGCAACGTCTGCGCCAGCCAGCCCAGGCGGCCTGCCACGGGGGAGCAAAATGCAAGACTTAATGTGCGGTGTTCAAAACATTCAAACAAGCTTTTGTGGCCATCAGCAGAAAGCAGCGAGGGAGCTGGGCCCGAAGAGAGCGTGACGCGGCTTCCAGCCAGCAGCAGGAAACTGGGCAAGGGTGGAGACCAGAGTGACAGAACCAGTATCTTCCAGTCCGCCCCACCTGAAAGAGGGCTACGTGGAATTCTTCCCTCCCCTGCACCAGCCCCGGACAGGAAACGCAGAACAGACTGCGCCATTCAGGGAGGGGGCCAGGAAGCACAACCACCTTGCAGGGTGGGGAAGGATCCGAGTCTGCTCCTACCAATCTGGACTCCAGCTCCCCTAATCCCCAGCCAGCTGCCCCGCTGGCCGAGGAGCAGAGGACTCCAGATTTGGAAATCCTTCTAATCCGCTCTCTGCTGCTGCTGCTGTAAAATTTGGGGGATCCTTGTCCGATTTTCAAGAGGGCAACAGAACGCCCCACCCTCATAGATCCAATCCCGTTCCAAAAAAGTCACCCCCTTTTCTCAGACGTCTTAGCAAGCAAAAGCCACCCGCCCTGCAGGGTAGGCCACTCTAGTGAAAAATTATCTTACGGCCTTGGAGAGCAGACAAAAACCCGCACGGCCCATCCCGTTCCTGAACTGGAGATGACCCACAGATGGGAAGAGGAGAAAAACGTGCCTCAAATCCACTCCAGTGAAAACAAGGCAATGCTTTGGCAAGGTTTGCGCGACACGCTAATCTAGGCTAAAGCAAGTACCTTGTCCCTAGTTCAGCATGTTGTCGGAATCCAGAGATTCTGTTGAGACGGAACAGGACGGAACAGTTTTAACAGTGCGTAATCTGTGAGCCCAGCCGTTGCATTTTGTTAATTTGGGTTCAGAAGAGTGCGTGAACTTCAACTCCCAGAATTCCCCAGCCAGCATGGCTGGCTGGGGAATTCTGGGAGTTGAAGTCCACGCATCTTACAGTTGCTGAGGTTGAGAAACACTGTCCCAAACATGTCTATGAAGGTTCTCAGTCATCCAGGTGGAATTGTCTGTAGCTTGAATCATGTCAACTGGATTTCTATTTTCTCAGTGGAAACGTTTCGCTTGGATAAGGAGCGAAACGTTTCCACTGAGAAAATAGAAATCCAGTTGACATGATTCAAGCTACAGACTGTCCCAAACAGTGCCACAAAACCCGTGGGCTTCCTCACGTGCTTCAGGCCCCCCTTTGGGGATCAGAGAAACCCTGTCCTGTTCAGAAGACCATCATCACGCATCTCCCCTAACCAGGGAAGGAAGCGTGCTCACACAGCACATCCGAACAACGACCCCTGTTTACAATCCCTTTTGCTTCCAAAGCCTCCATCCCAGCAGGTCTACTCCTTTAACTGAAAAGAAAAAAATATATAGGGAGTGCACATCAAGTGGCAGTGAGTTCCACAGCCTAATTTTGCACCGAATGTAGGTGCTTTGCTCCCGACAACACCACAGCCTCACTAGGCAATCACAGCCCTGCAAATAAAGACTTCCCGTTGGTTGGGTTCACACAGCACACGAAGCTGAAGCAGGATCCAGGGGTTTGTGGTTCAGGATGTTGTGAGAACGCAGCCCTTGTTCTAGCCTGCTGCAGGAACCGGAATCAACTCTTAAGCCGGAATCAACTCTTAAGCCTGAACGTGGACTATTTGGGCCGAAAAGGTTTTGATTTGTGTAGCTCTTCTTTTCAGTACTTCTTTTGAATACTTTAATAGAGTCGCTTGCGAGGTGGGCGGTGTAGAAATATGAGAAATTAAATAAAATAAATAAATAAATAAATAAATATAAATATAAATAAACAAATAAATAAATATAAACACAGCCACTGTGTCCTGGTAACTCAGGTGTGCAATCCCAGCCTTTTTCAGAGGCTCTGTTTCTTTGATTCCTTGTTCCTTCCATGCTGCCAGCCTGAAATTTTGGCCCTGCACCCCTGGTTTGGCTAAACGGGGTTTCGGGAGTTGTGTGAACATGCACCTCCCCGCACTCTGGCTCCCTCGCCTTCCTTGGGGATTCCCTCGACTCCAGCTCCCCCCCTTTCCTAGATCCCGAGTCCCCCCCCCCCCCCGCTTTTCGGGAGCTGGGCTCAGCCCTTCCCTCGGACGCTGCTGTTCGGCCTTCGTCAATCTTTCCAACCAGCGCATTCCAGAGGGCTGGCCGGGGCCCAAGGGCGGGGAGGGGGCGAGGTGGGGAGGGGGAGCGCTTCCCCGCCCAGCGGGGCCAGCCCGAGCGAGGGAGGACCGAGCGCCTTCCCAGCCAGCCGCCCCTCCGCCCGCGATCCAAATTAACGCCAACCGCCAAAGGAAAGGCGGGGAAACTTGGAGCAAAGTGAAGCGGAGTGGCTCCCTCCGGGCGCTGGCTGAATCCGAATGAGAGGGAGGGGAGGGGAGGGGAGGGGGCGGGGTGGGGCCGCTTCGCCTTCCCACGAGACCGACCGAAACATCCCTCTCTCGACACGGCTCTTCCAAAGCAGAGTCACTCCGGCATAAACAGGGGAAGGGGGGCTGCAAACCAACCGGGGGTCCGAGCCCACTCAAGCCCCCCCCCCCGCACACAACTGGCCTCCTTCGCCGTTGGCTCTTCCGCACAGCTGCCAACCTGCTGCCGCCCCCACCCCCAGTTCCGCACCGCTCGGGCGAGTCTAAACCGGAGCCACACCCTACCCTGAAATGTACACGCGGAAAAGCCAATCCCAAGGGATCAGAGGGGTCCCCGCTAGGAGCGAGCTTCGGGGCACCCCACCGGGTTCCCCCGTTTCCTCGGGAGTTCCAAAGTGCGCGCGAGAAACGCCCCTCCCTAACCGGAGTCACTCCGGATTAAGCCAACGCCTTGCTTTCGCAGCCAGCCACATCAGCTCCGGGCCTACGCGCGCCTGCAACCCCCGTCCCTTGCAGCCCCGAGTCCCTCGGGCAGCCAAACCTTCCGCGGACAGGCGCCCCCTCCCCCGAAGCTCCCAGAAAAGGAATTCCCACCTGTGCGCTCGCCCTGCGGGGGGGGGCTTGGCGTGCCACCCCACCTGCTTTCTAAACCAAGATCGGGCGCGGGGGTCCCTTTCCCGCTCCGGACTCACCCGCCAGGGCAGCACGTCCAACAACTATGGGAAAGGAGGGGCGCAATAGCCCCCCCCCCCCATCAGTCCGAAGTCTGTGGGGAGACCCGGACGCCCAGCGGGGACAAAGTCTCGCCCGGAGCCGCCTCCCCACCGGCGCCGCGCAGGGAGCGCGGGGGCGGCTGGCTGAACCGTCCGGGCTCGCCAGGGCGGTGCCCGGAGGTGGCGAGGCGGGGAGGCGCCCCCTTTTCTGCAGGGCGCGCCTTGTTTTAGGGACCCACTCGCCCGGGGTGCCAAGGCGGGCGCCCGGCTGCCCCTGGCAGGCAGACCCGCGCGCGCCTCGGGGGAGCCCGGGCCAGGCCCCGCAGCGCTGCTGAACCGGGGGAGCCTGGCCCGGAGACGCGCCCGCCAGCCTCACCTGCGGGTCCGCGGCTTTCAGCTGCCCGGCACGGCCATGCCAAGCGACGTCCCGGTGTAGCGTCCAGACCCCGACCGGTCCCTGGATTCCTGGAGGCGGCGACCGAGCCCTGGAGAGCGGGCTCCCGTCTAAGTCCTGCCGCGGGAGCGAAGCGAATGGGGCGCTCCCCGCCCAGCCGGAGCTCTTGTAACTCAGCCCGGGATGGGTGTGACTCCTCTGCTCGGCCCTCGCCAGGGAAGGGAGGGGAGGGGAGGGGAGGGGAGGGGAGGGACGCGGCGAAGCGGAGAGAAGGGGAAGGAAGGAAGGAAGGAAGGAAGGAAGGAAGGAAGGAAGGAAGGAAGGAGAGGAGAGATAGTGAGAAGGGAGAAGGTAAATGACAGAGAAAGGAGAAAGAGGGCAGAAATAAGCAAGGAAAAATTAATGGTAGAGGAAGGAAAGGGAAAGGAAAGGAAAGGCAGAATGAAAAACTGGCAAAGGAAAGAAAACGCCGCTTAAGTTCTTGTTTTCTCTAGGCAACTTCAAGAACTTCCATCTTTAACTGGCAACCCGAGAAAAGAGGGGGGGGGGGCTTAAAAGCAAAACAAAACATGGAACTAAACAGCCTTTCTCTATGTCGATGAAGACTCTCAGTCATCCAGGTGGAATTGTCTGTAGGTTGCGTCATGGCAACTGGATTTCTTTCTTTTGGTTGAAACGTTTCGCTGCTTGTCCAAGTCGCTTCTTCAGTCTGGGCAAAAGTTCTGGACCCCATATATGTCACCATGCAGGTTTTAGGAGTAAGACATCCCAAAGACTATCTACACCCCAATTGCCCAATTAACAAGCCAATCGGGTGTAAGGTCAATACAGCCACCCTGGAAGACACATATGGGGTCCCCTCACCAACTTTTGCCCGGACTGAAGAAGCGACTTGGACAAGCAGCGAAACGTTTCAACCAAAAGAAAGAAATCCAGTTGCCAGGACTCAACCTACAGACAGCCTTTCTCTGCGATTTCCCTGCCAGGTTTCCCTGGTTTTCAAAGGTAGGCTGCTTCTGATGCTGGGGGTTCCACTCAGCCATCATCCTCAATCGCTGCTGGTGCCTCCTCTTCCTCAGGCCTCATCGGCAACTTTACCTTTCTATCCTGGAGTTGCTTCCCCCCTCCCCCCACAAAATTGCAAAATCTAAAATGACCCCAGCCCACACCGTAAGTTTTGGATACCTGCGGGGGCCACGGCCAGAAAGAGCGAAGGAGGTCCACTGAGAGCCCTCTGGCAGGATGGGCGCAATGCCTTGGATGGGGGGCTCCCTTGTGGAGAATTGTAGCCACGATTGCTAAACCGGGGTGGGGCAGTTCAGTCCCATCTGTCTGCAGCAGCTCCAGTCCCAACTCCAACTCCGTGGGAATGTTCCCTGAAGAAGTACCAGTTCTCCAGGAGCTGGGGATGATCGAGGTGGCCCCCACCGTTTCGGCTTCAATGAAAGTGGCACCCCCGCCCCGTCCACACACCCCCAAGATCAACACTTCGAAAGCTCGAGCGTGAAGCGCCACTGAAGTGAAACCAGGACAGGCAGGCAGGATTCCCTGGTGCTGTTTGCACAGCACACTTAGACGGGTCCCTCAGAGACAAAGCAGCGCATTTCCGCCTGAGGCACGAAAGCCGGCTGGGTGACCTTGGGCCAGTCCCCCTCTCTCAGCCCTAGGAAGGAGCCAATGGCAAACCGGGAGACTGAGAGTTCTAGTCCCGCCTGAGGCACGAAAGCCGGCTGGGTGACCTTGGGCCAGTCCCCCTCTCTCAGCCCTAGGAAGGAGCCAATGGCAAACCAGGAGACTGAGAGTTCTAGTCCTGCCTCAGGCAAGAAAGCCGGCTGGGTGACCTTGGGCCAGTCCCTCTCTCTCTGCCCAACTCACCTCACAGGGTTGTTGTGGGGAAAAAGGAGGAGGAAGGAGTATTGGGTATGTTCGCCGCCTTGATAATAAAGGTGGGATTAAAATTAAATAAATAAATTAAAAATAAATAAAGAGATCTCATTATTTCCAACAGCAAACTGAGGTCCTCAGTGCCAAAGATTTGATCGAAGTGAGAAGCTCTGAGGTTCGCAAGAACCTTAAAAAAAAAGAAGAAGCCCCAGCCAGAGAGTTCCCTGGGGTCAGTCCCTCTCCCTCAGTCCAACCTACCTCACAGGGTTGTTGTCGTGGGGAAAAATGGACCGGTGGAACACCATATACACTGCCTTAACCTCTGAGTGGACTTTGATCTTTGGTGAGTTCATGGAAGCAACCTGATAATTTTCTTGATAGGATACCAAAGGAATCTGCCCCTATCTTCTTTAGAAATAGCCTAGGCAGCAGTCCTGAGATTTCCTTGTGGTCTTCCATCCAAGACCTAAACGGGTCCAAACCTGCTTTCCTTTCTGAGCTCAGCCAAGATCAGCTCAGCCGCCACAATGCTGCAGGAGACACTACTTATGCAACGCCAGACGGCGGCACTTGCTATCACTCAAGTTCTACCCTGGGGAACTCATTGCCACTAGATGCAAGCCGCACGGCGTCTCAAGTTGAAAAAGAAAATGGAGCCAGTAAAAAACAACAACAGTGAGTCTGCAAAAAAGGAAAGGTATTGCAGAACTCGGAGGGTTGTGTGGCCTGGAAGTTTGTGAGGTGAGCTTTCGATAAGAGGTTTCCCTTATCGAAAGGGCCAAAGAGAAAGTTTAACTGTAGGAAATGTCGCTGTGAGGAGATTTCTGGACCACAAGCTTCCTGTTGGTTGCTCAAGGATGGAGCTTCACACCTCCCTGTAGACCACAACAACAGGCCTCTTTCTCCATCCCAAAGACGTCAATACGCATCGTGTGCAACTTGCTTTTAGCTTTTAAATATCCCCACGACGCGGCAGTCCCTGGCTTTCAATTGCCCCCCCCTCCCCACAAGAGAAAAGAGGTTTCCAACACACACTTTGGAGAAGGGGGTCCCCCCTCGTTTTCTCTCTTTTGACGTTTCCCCGAGCTTTCCAGCTGGATTTCTCCTTGCAAGGTTTGCAAAGGACCCTGGGACACTGCCACCCCCCCCAGGCCACCCCCTCTGGCTGCCAAGATGCCAGTGCTTTAGCCACCTGGACGCAGGGAGGGCTCCCCAGAGAGAAAAGCACCCACTTTGCAACCCACGAGTCCCACATTTCAAGTTCTGGAGTCCCTAAAAATGAATAATAATAACAACAACAACATTGCAAGATCTGGAGGCAGCAGAATAGAAGAGAAAGAACTGGAGAAAATCACAAAATACAAAGACCTGCAAATAGAAGTAGAACAACTGTGGCAAAAGAAAGCAAAGGTAGTCCCAATAGTCATAGGCGCCTTGGGTGCAATCCCAAAACATCTGGAGCACCACTGGAACACCATCGGCCTTGACAAAATCCCCCTCCGTCAATTGCAAAAGACAGCTTTACTTGGAACAGCCTACATCCTGCGACAATACCTTTAATAATATTAAACGACAACATCTGCCTATCCCAGGTCCTTGGGAAGGACTCGATAGGTAAACAAAAATGCCAAATCCGGTCTAAACATCTGGCTGACTGTGCGACCAACCATAATAATAATACTTCTGGACTCCCCAAGTTAGAAAGTGCAGCTCGGCAGTGATGAAGATCCAGTGGTAGAATAATATTTAGGAACCAAAAGGGATTCTGCATCATCTGCTGGAGGGCCGAGAAACAGCTGGCAAGCAAGTGAGCAATGGTCTATTGGGGCCAAAACATGCTATAAATCAGTGTTTTTCAAACTGGGCCACTTTAAGAGGGGTCGACTTCAACTCCCATGCGGGCTGGGGAATTCTGGGCGTTGAAGCCGACTGCTCTCAAAGTGGCCAAGTTTGAAAAACTGCTGTAAATTATAGCAATTGCGTTTTGTTGATGTGGTTTAGGGTTCAGTGGGTTGTGTGAACTCAGCACCGAGCCCTGCGAAAGAGGGAGGGGGGTTATTCCATTCGCTCGGTTTCTTTTTCTCCGTCCACCCTCAGATTCCTTGTCCTTTCAAGCAGCCCTGGGGAAGTTGGCTTCTCCGACCCTGTCTCTACAGCTGAAATTTGGCTCTGGAATCAAACGCCCCGATGAAAGCCTGGATGTCGAAGGAGCGAGTCTTTTGAACAGCCCGGCCAAGGAGCCATCTCTTTCTTGAGATAATGTTATGTTTGGGAAACCAGCGCTTGAGATAAGCACCTATACAGAAACCCCAGCGGAGTTTGAAACAGCATCTCCTCTCACTCACTCATGAGAAATTAGTCTGGGAGAATCGAAAGCAGCAGCAGAGATGGTGAAAGACCGAAGGAATTTTTTCAGGCAATCTTGTGGAACTCATTGCCACAGGAGGCAGAGATGACCACTGGATTAGTTAGCCAGGTTTTTTTTTTTTTAAGAAATAGGGCAAACTTTCCCTGAACCCTCGCTGTCTGGCTATGATCGATCCCCCCAATGCACGGTGAATTGCAAACAGAGGATGTGCAGGATTGTTAGGGGAGGAGGACTTAGGCAAATTCACAAAGGAAACGGTCACTTATTCTCAGCCATGACAATGAAATGAAACTCCCACCTGCTGGGGCAGTCTATCTCTGTGAGATGCCAAAGCCAAGGGCAGAGGAGGAAAACGGATTGCCTGCTTGGGGACACCGGGGGCTGAGTCCTCCAGAGAGCCTGCCCCGAGAAATGACAGGCAGGGGTATACTGCACCTGAATCAGGAGGCTCCACTAAGCTGCCATACTCCATAGCTCAGTGTTTCTCAACCTTGGCAAATTTAAGACGGGTGGACTTCAACTCCCAGAATTCCCCAGCCAGCAAGGATGCCTGGGGAATTCTGGGAGTTGGAGTCCACCCATCTTAAATTTGCCAAGGTTGAGAAACATTGCCATAGCTGCTGAGAGTTCCACCCCATTTCAGAGCCATCCGGCCCCACTTTCACCCCAGGAAAGTCCTTCCCGCCCTATTTTGGCACGATCCAGTCCACATTTGCAAATCATTTCCCCATCCTTGGGAGAGAGAGAGAGGCGCCAGAAAGCAAAGACTAATTGCTACTTGCTTTGCAAGATATTTAATTAGAAGCATCGTTGTCCAAGTCTGCAAGAGGGACTGACGAAGGGAGGGAGGGAGGGAGGAGGCCAGGCCTCAAAGTGAGTGCAGGGAAACCTTAGGACACCCCCCACCCCCCAAACAAGAGGATGAAAGGAAGACAAACCTATATTTTAAAAAATAAAATCCGGCTTTTGGTGGACCTGGTGCTGATGATAAAAGGCTGCGTGCCCACCCTCCCCGGCATCTCAGCCCCAGCTTCTCCTCTGTCTTGCCCCCCCACATGCATCTTCTTTCCCCCCCCTCCCGCTCCCTCCACCGTTTCTCTCCTTCCCCACACTCTTCAGCTCATCGACCCCTTCATGAGGTTTCCAATGGTTCATTGACCTCCAAACATTTATTATACAAAAATAATTTAATAAATACTACCTTAACTAATAGCACTATGAATAATAATAATAATAATAATAATAATAATAATAATGACAATGCAAGGCCACTGTCGCTGATGGCTGACCACCCAACCCTGGGTCACACTGTTCCGCCTCATCTTCAGGACCAGGGACTGGCGTGGAGCTCTACAGAGACCCCGAAAGATTCATTGACCCCGATCAACCTTCCATCCTTTATGGACCACGAATGGACCCCCAGTCATTTATCGACCCCTTGGGGCAGAGCTTTCCAAACTCTTCATGTTGGTGACACACTTTTTAGACATGCATCATTTCGCGACACACTCTTACAGCAGGGCACAAGGCAGGCACCAGGACCTGCGCGGAATCACAGCAGGTTTCGAGGCAGCAAGGCACAAGGCAGGCACTGGGACCTGCGCGGAATCCTGGCAGGGCAGGTTTGGAGGCAGCAGGGCACAAGGCAGGCACTAGGACCTGCGCGGAATCCTGGCAGGGCTTGGAGGCAGCAAGGCACAAGGCAGGCACTAGGGCCTGCGCGGAATCCTGGCAGGGCAGGTTTGGAGGCAGCAGGGCACAAGGCAGGCACTAGGGCCTGCGCGGAATCCTGGCAGGGCAGGTTTGGAGGCAGCAGGGCACAAGGCAGGCACTAGGACCTGCGCGGAATCCTGGCAGGGCTTGGAGGCAGCAAGGCACAAGGCAGGCACTAGGGCCTGCGCGGAATCCTGGCAGGGCAGGTTTGGAGGCAGCAGGGCACAAGGCAGGCACTAGGGCCTGCGCGGAATCCTGGCAGGGCAGGTTTGGAGGCAGCAGGGCACAAGGCAGGCACTAGGACCTGCGCGGAATCCTGGCAGGGCTCGGAGGCAGCAGCAGCAGCCAGTGACACACCCAGACACTGCAGCTGACATTTCGGGACACACAGTTTGGAAAACTCTGCCTTGGGGGTCTACATCAACCACTTTGGGGAATCCTGACCTGTCCCAACCAAGCCTGTGGTGGGAATGTTGAGCTGGGTCTTGCCCTGATTAAATGTGGCACAAAGGGGGCCATTCCATTAAGACTGGAAGAGAATCTGGGCATGCAGCAAAGTTGCCATTGGGGCCAATGTCTTCATTTCTGCCCATTGCTTTTTGTCCAGGCAACGGGGCAGGAGAGGATCTCTGCTGAATGTTAAAACGGGGGGGGGGGGCACTGAGTTTTCTCCCACCCCCTCATCTGTCACGCCCTTGTCCTGCCCCCAGAATTTGGCTGCATGGAACCAGGACTATCTACACATTTTTATTTCATTTCTCTATATTTATTATATTTTCAAAAGGTATCCTGAGGCAGAGCTGCTGCAGGACTTTGTGAGTAATGCGGCTTCATAGACATATAGTAATGTGACTATGGGGCCACATTAACCTATAAACTGGCCTGTTTGGCTCTAACTCAGTATGCAGGGTAAATTCTGGCTTGCGAACCAGAGTTTGAGCAAGGTGCGTTGCAGTGTGGAAACCCAGCCAAATGTGGTTTATTTGGTACCCTATAGTTAAATAAACCATGGTTTAGGACAATCCAGTCCCAGGTTAAAAAATTCACCTCCAACAAGGTGATCAGACCAACATCTTTCCAGGTTGGAAAAACTACTCTTTAATAACACAAGGCTGAGATTTACCAAAAAATATGTGAAAGCTGTACCTGGGCTTGGCATGTTGTGTGAACCCAGCCATCAGCCTATGGTTTAATGTGCTGGGAAACAGCCAATGCTGGTTTGTTCAATAAACAGGGTTATCCAAAACATGGGTTAATGCATGACTTGAGGCCCCACAGGTCTCTAACATATAAACTTTAATATGAGAGAAGGAGGAGTGATTAAAACCTGGTGCAATCAAAGCGAAGTCAAACTTTTGGGACTACTGTCCCTGAGACACCACTCAAAGCCTGGAGGATTTATTTTTAACTAGTTCGTAAACACACTAGAATTTTGTATATTTATAAGTTGCTGTTTTAGTGTAAATTGGTTGAATTGTTTTCATTCCTTGTATTATTTATTTTACACTATCCTCCCCCTCCTCCCCCTCCTCCCCCTCCTCCCCCTCCTCCCCCTCTTCTTCTTCTTCTTCTTCTTCTTCTTCTTCTTCTTCTTCTTCTTCTTCTTCTTCTTCTTCTTCTTCTCCCTCCTCCTCCTCTTCCTCTTCCTCCTTCTCCCTCCTCCTCCTCCTTCTCCCTCCTCCTCCTCCTCTTCTCCCTCCTCTTCCTCTCCCTCCTCTCCCTCCTCCTCCTCTTCCTCTTCCACTTCTACTTCCTCTTCCACTTCCTCTTCCTCCTCCTCCTCCTTCTCTCTCCTCCTCCTCCTCCTCTTCTCCCTCCTCTTCCTCTTCCTCTTCCTCCTCTCCCTCCTCCTCCTCTTCCACTTCCACTTCCTCTTCCACTTCCTCTTCCTCTTCTTCCTCCTCCGATTTATTAAAGCTGCCTGACTCCAAACTCAGGGTAGCATACAAAATATCAAATATATAATTAAAACACAATTAAAAATCTAACAAAACATAACTGCCCAGACAAGACAACAACAACTCCACAGGCCTGGGAGTGGAGCCACGTCTTAAAGGACTTTGAAGGAACACTGTTTAGGTTGCACACACCGAGAGTTGTATGATTGTGGTGGAATAAAAACCCAAGAAATCAAGAAACCGAGGCACCCCGACCCCATCAACATTACACTGCCCAGTCGTGGGGCGACTTGCAAGCGGATCATCCCTGGGCCTTTCGCTCTGTCTTCCTCAACTTTGCTCCACTTCAGAAATAGGCATCTTCTTATCTTCCTGGGGAACAGCTCTTGCCTCATAACCATTCCTTGCTACCAGACTGGAATAACTTAGTCTGGCAGATGTTGAAGGAGATGTTGTGTTAGTCTCTGGTGACAAAAAAAATCAGGAGTCTGGTGGCACCTTTTCCGACTCACCAATTTTTTTACAAGGCAGAAGCTTTCGTCAGCTGCTGAGGGCTGCCTGGAGCTCATGAAAGCTTGTGCTTTTTAATAAAATTTAATAAAATTAATACCTAGTAATCAATTTAATAAGCAACAAATATTTAATGATGTATGTATTTATTTAGTTTATTTATTGATAGTTCAGTTTATTTAGTATTTATTTAATTTAGCACAAATTTAATAATACTTAATAATAAATTTAATAAATATAAATTTATTAAATAACAAATTTAATAAATTTAAATTTATTAAATTTATAAATAAATTTGATAAATAACAATCAATCAATCAGCGTATAATAAATAACAAATATTTAATACATTATACGTATGTATTTAGTTTATTTATTGATAGCTCAGTTCATTTAGTATTTCTTTAATTTAGGTCTTTAAAGTACAAATTTAATAAATAATGCCTAATAATAAATTTAATAAATAACAAATATTTAATAAATAATATATATTTATTTAGTTTATTTATTGATTGTTCAGTTTATTTAGTAGTTATTTAATTTAGATTTATAAAATATACATTTAATTTATTTATTTATATCCGTCCAATCGTGTCCGATTCTCAGAGACTGCCTGAACAAGTCCCTGCAGTTTTCTTAGCAAGATTTCAGAAGTGGTTTGCCATTGCCTGCTTCCTAAGGCTGAGAGAAAGTGACTGGCCCAAGGTCACCCAGCTGGCTTTGTGCCCAAGGCGGGACTAGAACTCTCAGTCTCCTGGTTTGCCATTGGCTGCTTCCTAAGGCTGAGAGAAAGTGACTGGCCCAAGGTCACCCAGCCGGCTTTCGTGCCCAAGGCGGGACTAGAACTCTCAGTCTCCTGGTTTGCCATTGCCTGCTTCCCGGGGCTGAGAAAAAGTGACTGGCCCAAGGTCACCCAGCCGGCTTTCGTGCCCAAGGCGGGACTAGAACTCTCAGTCTCCTGGTTTGCCATTGCCTGCTTCCCGGGGCTGAGAAAAAGTGACTGGCCCAGGGTCACCCAGCTGGCTTTGTGCCCAAGGCGGGACTAGAACTCAGGGTCTCCCATTTTCTAGCCTGGTGCCTTAACCACGACACCAAACTGGCTCTCATACATTTAATGCCTGATAATACATTTCATAAATAATAAATTTCATAGAACTGCCTTTTAGTAAAATTAAACGTCCTCCTGACTTGTAGTCTGGCAGAAACATCAGGGCTTCCAGCTCACCCAAAGCTCTTACTCTGCTTTGGGGACATCCCTCTGTGACGTTTGAACAACATCCGGACTGGGAGATCCGCCGGGCACCTCGAAGACGGGCTTCCCCTGGCAACCTTGTTCTCCGCTAAGCCCAGCAGTGACAGTGTTGGCCTTTCTGATGGACCAGTCTCCCCAGGGTCCGTGCAACAAGAGCGCTTAAGCCGTGTTGTGCGGGAGAAAGAAAACAGGGAGGGAGAAAGAGAGAGGGACCCCCCCAAAAAACCCCACTAGTGGTTAGGCGTCCCTTTGCAAGTCAAGATTATCTATCTATCTATCTATCTATCTATCTATCTATCTATCTATCTATCATCTATCTATCTATCTATCTATCTATCTATCTATCTATCTATCTTTTCAGGGCTTCCCGCTGGTTTGATGAATTTGGGAGGGTTTTGCTGGATGCATCACACGCTCCCTCCCAGGCAGAGAAGAACGGAGTCATTTGGACCGTCTCATTTCAAGCCCCCTGTGAGATCCATTGCAAGCCACGTTTCTTCTTTACCAAAAACATTTCTCTCTCTCTCTCAATCTCTCTCATCCTCTTCCTCTTTTTTTGGTCACAGTCATTATCCCCAAATAACCACAAACCACTCAACGTCCGGTGCAGCGTCCTCCGTGCACTTTTTTTTTCAAGTTTAAAAAAATAATAATAAACAGGAGGGGGGGTGAAAAGTGATTCTGTCGAAATCAAGCACACCCCAAGCTTTTCTCTGAATGGCTGGGTGGGTACACATTTGGCCAGCTCAGGGAAAGACCCGAAGGAAGAGGCAGATGTGGGTTGTGAGAATCCAGCCCATTGGATGGCCTACTCCAATTTTTCCCCACAACAGCAGTGTGGGGTAGGTTGGGTTGAGAAAGGGCTGGCCCAGAGCCACCGAGTGACCCTGCAGAGCAGCGTTTCTCCTGCAGGCACCTTTGCCAGGCAGGGAAGCCAAGCCGATGCCAGTTCACCAGGGGCACGACAGCAGCCGAGTGCAGTTAAACGTAGCAAAGCAGCCCCTTTGTTTCGGCCACTGCAAAACCTAGTGGCTCCACTTCAAAGACTGCCCTGGCGCCGCCCCATCGCCTTCCTTGCCCCGCTGGGCACACTGCATGGTGGAGCCCAGAAATGTAACCGCTAGACAGGCAACACCTTGGCTCCTGTTTGGGCTCCTGTCTGATGAGGCATAAGCAAAGGACGAATAGCCACGTGTGCGCGTAGAGCAGTGTTTCTCAACCTTGGCCACTTCAGGATGGGTGGACTTCAACTCCCAGAATTCCCCAGCCAGCAACACTGGCTGAGGAATTCTGGGAGTTGAAGTGGCCAAGGTTGAGAAACTCTGGGGACAGGACCACTTTCACTCGCGTGTCCCAAGGAGAAATAATGACACCAGAAATCCTCTCTCCTCCCCCGCCCGCCACCCCTTTGCCACAAGTGGCGGCCCAGACGAGAAGCCCCGCCCTCCTTCCAGCTGCAAGCAGATGCACGAAAGGAACTGGTGCACTCAGGAGTTCAATGCACAGCCTAGAATGTCTCACTGCCTCTCCTTTTTGGCCGGTTTCCGGCAAAAAACAATCCATTGGGGAAGCTGGATTCGCTTAACAACCGTCGTAAAAAATGGTCGTAAAATTGGGTCCGGTCACATGGTGACTCATTTAATGACGCTTTACAACCTGTTTCCCGGTCCCTATTGTGGTCGTTAAGTGAGGACTAACTGGTAAAAAGTAGTTTTAGCCTTCCTGGGGAGTTGATTTCTTGGTCTGGTCTACCCAGTGGGGCTGACAGGACGAGGGCGGACTTCCAATTCTTCTGGGCAAATAGAGCCAATGGATGCTTTTTATGCCAGTTAAGGCTAGGATTACGGTTAGTGTGAACTATCACACATGTCCAAGCTGAAGCCTTTCTCTGCCTTTAAAAGGACTAGAAACTTGAGCCTTTTCAATTCATTTGAAGGCACGAATGCTGAATCTCATGCCAACCGCTGCATGGCTGGCTGGGGAATTCTGGGAGTTGAAGTCCGCACATCTTAAAGTTGCCAAGGTTGAGAAACACTGGAGTAATGGATGGACGCCAATCTCAAAACTCTCGTTTTGAAATAATTAAGGAGAAATTGGGGAACGGGACGGGGGGACGGGGGACAAAGGAAGCAATATGCCCTGATTGGGCAGGTGGAGGAAAATATGGACATAGGACATGTTTCCCATAGGAAACAGAGTGGATGGAAAATGTTCCTTCTTAATGTTGCCTTTTGAGATTGAATGGAAGCTGCAGAGCCAGAGAGAGGATATGTGGAGAGAGGGGGGGCATTGATGCCCCCCCCCATTATTTCATCTTTAAATAAATATAAGGACACCCCACCCAGGAAAATTCTCCAAATTTTTCGGCCCCTTTGAGTGAGCAGTTGAAAAAATAGAGCTCAATTTCTCTGCCAGGTGCTGATGGAAAGACAGTTGCTGTACCCAGCCCGTCAGGGTAACAGCCCCGTGGGAAAGAGACGGAGGCCTCAGCTGTAAAAACAGACCCCCCCGGCCAGACTGGGTTTGTGGGGCCAAGGTTGCTGATATGGGTCTTAAAGCAGGGGTCCCCAATCTTTTTGACGCCAGGGACCGGTTTCAAAAGACCATTTTTCCGCAGACCGGGAGGGCGGGGTTTCTGGGATTTCCACGGACCCGGAGGGCGGGGTTTGTGGGCAGGAGCCAATTGTGCGCATTGGGGTGGGGTTTGCGGGCGGGAGCCTCGCGGCCCAGTTACTACCAGGCCGCGGCCCACAGGTTGGGGACCCCTTTAAAGGACTGAAAACCAGAAGCAGCGATTGGACACTCATTCTTGCTAAGAGGGTACTCAGAAGCCAAAAGAATTTACTGTATACACTCGCGGATAGGCCCATCCGTGGATAAGCCGGTCCCAATTTTGGGGGTGTATTTTGGAACCCCAAATTCTCGGCTTATCCACGAGTATATATGGCATTGTGGAGTCCCTGGTGCTCCCTGAGCGTGGTTGTTTGCTTGCACCATTGTAAGTCTGAACCTTCACTAAATGAATGGTCATTAAGCGAGGATTACCTGTATGGTGCTCTTCTGGAAGAGCGCTAAACAAATAGCCTGGACGACAGGTCACAGATATGGAGAAGGCATGCAATAGATAAGCAAGTTCTGTTCCCAGCCAGCGCTGTAAGGAAATGGCGGTGGCTGTGATTGAACGATGAATTTAGTTCTGACCTTGAGCACTCAGAACTAGCCGGGGATCAGCCACAAAGAAGATGTGCGCTACTGCAGACATCGGGAATCGTGCAATTATTATTGGCCTAAATAACCATCATCCTTTGTCATCTACTGCCATCGAAGCCGGAATGGAATGAGTAAAATAGTGCCTGCCCCACCCATCAAGGGGACATAAGTAACCAGAGGACTGGCGGCTCTGCATGGCAAGCCATTTACCCTTTCTTACTAAGGGTTAAACGATAATGGGAGTTTTGGCAATTCAACACCGCCCGTATTTCAGCCCAAGCTTAATACTCTCCCGGCAAGAGGGGGAAATCCTGCTTGGCAGATTGCATACATGCCTCTTCCAGGGTTTGGTGCAACAGTGACTGCAGGATATGGTCAAAAAGTCAAAATGGTGTCCCTGACAGTGCGATTGAAGCTCCGCCTGTTTTATATGTAAGTTGGCTTTGTTCGCACCATGGTGGTCTGAGTCACACAACTAACGGTGACAAAGGCAGGTTCTTACATTGCACTGAAATACATGAACGGCCACATCCTGTGTGAACCTTGTCTGGTGTGTCATACGGCCTCTGAGCAGCCCGAGCACAAAGGATACCCAGCTATTTCTGGGTTTATACATGTCTGAGGAACGAATTGTCCATCCTGGGAGCCGATACCTTGCTGTTGCAAGTTTCCCTGGGACGCAATAGACAGAGCCGAGGAAAAGAGGCCCCGTGGAATTGATGTTTCTCCCAAGAAGGCTACCTTATCCAACATAATTTGTACAGTCATGGGAAAAGAACTGCTCCGCTTTGGTTTGCAAACCATAGCTTATATCAGAGCTTTCCAAACTTTTCATGTTGGTGACACACTTTTCAGACATGCATCATTTCGCGACACACTCTTACAGCAGGGCACAAGGCAGGCACTAGGACCTGCGCGGAATCCTGGCAGGGCAGGTTTGGAGGCAGCAAGGCACAAGGCAGGCACTAGGACCTGTATGGAATCACAGCAGGTTTGGAGGCAGCCAGGCACAAGGCAGGCACTAGGACCTGCGTGGAATCACAGCAGGTTTGGAGGCAGCAGGGCACAAGGCAGGCACTAGGACCTGCGCGGAATCACAGCAGGTTTGGAGGCAGCAGGGCACAAGGCAGGCACTAGGACCTGTGTGGAATCACAGCAGGTTTGGAGGCAGCCAGGCACAAGGCAGGCACTAGGACCTGCGAGGAATCACAGCAGGTTTGGAGGCAGCAGGGCACAAGGCAGGCACTAGGACCTGTGTGGAATCACAGCAGGGTTGGAGGCAGCAGGGCACAAGGCAGGCACTAGGACCTGCGCGGAATCACAGCAGGTTTGGAGGCAGCCAGGCACAAGGCAGGCACTAGGACCTGCGCGGAATCCTGGCAGGGCAGGTTTGGAGGCAGCAGGGCACAAGGCAGGCACTAGGACCTGTGCGGAATCACAGCAGGTTTGGAGGCAGCCAGGCACAAGGCAGGCACTAGGACCTGTGTGGAATCACAGCAGGTTTGGAGGCAGCCAGGCACAAGGCAGGCACTAGGACCTGCGCGGAATCCTGGCAGGGCAGGTTTGGAGGCAGCAGGGCACAAGGCAGGCACTAGGACCTGTGTGGAATCACAGCAGGGTTGGAGGCAGCAGGGCACAAGGCAGGCACTAGGACCTGCGCGGAATCCTGGCAGGGCAGGTTTGGAGGCAGCAAGGCACAAGGCAGGCACTAGGACCTGTATGGAATCACAGCAGGTTTGGAGGCAGCCAGGCACAAGGCAGGCACTAGGACCTGCGTGGAATCACAGCAGGTTTGGAGGCAGCAGGGCACAAGGCAGGCACTAGGACCTGCGCGGAATCACAGCAGGTTTGGAGGCAGCAGGGCACAAGGCAGGCACTAGGACCTGTGTGGAATCACAGCAGGTTTGGAGGCAGCCAGGCACAAGGCAGGCACTAGGACCTGCGCGGAATCACAGCAGGTTTGGAGGCAGCAGGGCACAAGGCAGGCACTAGGACCTGTGTGGAATCACAGCAGGGTTGGAGGCAGCAGGGCACAAGGCAGGCACTAGGACCTGCGCGGAATCACAGCAGGTTTGGAGGCAGCCAGGCACAAGGCAGGCACTAGGACCTGCGCGGAATCCTGGCAGGGCAGGTTTGGAGGCAGCAGGGCACAAGGCAGGCACTAGGACCTGTGCGGAATCACAGCAGGTTTGGAGGCAGCCAGGCACAAGGCAGGCACTAGGACCTGTGTGGAATCACAGCAGGTTTGGAGGCAGCCAGGCACAAGGCAGGCACTAGGACCTGCGCGGAATCCTAGCAGGGCAGGTTTGGAGGCAGCAGGGCACAAGGCAGGCACTAGGACCTGTGTGGAATCACAGCAGGGTTGGAGGCAGCAGGGCACAAGGCAGGCACTAGGACCTGCGCGGAATCACAGCAGGTTTGGAGGCAGCCAGGCACAAGGCAGGCACTAGGACCTGCGCGGAATCCTGGCAGGGCAGGTTTGGAGGCAGCAGGGCACAAGGCAGGCACTAGGACCTGTGCGGAATCACAGCAGGTTTGGAGGCAGCCAGGCACAAGGCAGGCACTAGGACCTGTGTGGAATCACAGCAGGTTTGGAGGCAGCCAGGCACAAGGCAGGCACTAGGACCTGCGCGGAATCCTGGCAGGGCAGGTTTGGAGGCAGCAGGGCACAAGGCAGGCACTAGGACCTGCGCGGAATCACAGCAGGTTTGGAGGCAGCAGGGCACAAGGCAGGCACTAGGACCTGCGCGGAATCCTGGCAGGGCAGGTTTGGAGGCAGCAGGGCACAAGGCAGGCACTAGGACCTGCGCGGAATCACAGCAGGTTTGGAGGCAGCAGGGCACAAGGCAGGCACTAGGACCTGCGCGGAATCACAGCAGGTTTGGAGGCAGCCAGGCACAAGGCAGGCACTAGGACTTGTGCGGAATCCTGGCAGGTTTGGAGGCAGCAGGGCACAAGGCAGGCACTAGGACCTGCGCGGAATCACAGCAGGTTTGGAGGCAGCCAGGCACAAGGCAGGCACTAGGACCTGCGTGGAATCACAGCAGGTTTGGAGGCAGCCAGGCACAAGGCAGGCACTAGGACCTGCGCGGAATCACAGCAGGTTTGGAGGCAGCCAGGCACAAGGCAGGCACTAGGACCTGCGCGGAATCCTGGCAGGGCAGCAGCGACACACCCAGACACTGCAGCTGACACACTAACGTGTCCCGACACACAGTTTGGAAAGCTCTGGCTTATATTGTTGCCAATTGTGCAAAGGTGGCCCTTGTGGCCGGTTGAAGGAAGCATGGTTAAATAAACCACAAAATTTTAGTCTACCTAGCGGGCATGGTTTAACCTGGCCACAGCAGAGAAAAACCTTCCCCATCCTTGATCCTTTCTCAAGCAAAGATACCTGGGACCAAACCTGCAGCTTTCTGCCCGCAAGACTTGTGCTTTATAAGCTGCTCAAAAAAATAAAGGGAACACTGAAATAAGACATCCTAGATCTGAATGAATGAAATATTCGTATTAATTACTTTGTTCATTACATAGTTGAATGTGCTGACAACAAAATCACACAAAAAGCAATGGAAATCAAATGTAAGCAACCCCTGGAGGTCTGGATGTGGAGTTACACTCAAAAATTAAAGTGGAAAAGAACACTACAGGCTGATCCAACGTTGATGTAATGTCCTTAAAACAAGTCAAAATGAGGCTCAGTAGTGTGTGTGGCCTCCACGTGCCTGTATGACCTCCCTACAACACCTGGGCATGCTCCTGATGAGGTGGCGGATGGTCTCCTGAGGGACCTCCTCCCACACCTGGACTAAAGCATCCCCCAACTCCTGGACAGTCTGTGGTGCAACGTGGCGTTGGTGGATGGAGCGAGACATGATGTCCCAGATGTGCTCAATTGGATTCAGGTCTGGGGAACGGGCGGGCCAGTCCATAGCATCAATGCCTTCATCTTGCAGGAACTGCTGGCACACTCCAGCCACATGAGGTCTAGCCTTGTCTTGCATTAGGAGGAACCCAGGGCCAACCGCACCAGCATATGGTCTCACAAGGGGTCTGAGGATCTCATCTCGGTACCTAATGGCAGTCAGGCTACCTCTGGCGAGCACATGGAGGGCTGTGCGGCCCCCTAAAGAAATGCCACCCCACACCATTACTGACCCACTGCCAAACCGGTCATGCTGGAGGATGTTGCAGGCAGCAGAACGTTCTCCACGGCGTCTCCAGACCCTGTCACGTCTGTCACGTGTGCTCAGTGTGAACCTGCTTTCATCTGTGAAGAGCACAGGGCGCCAGTGGCGAAGTTGCCAATCTTGTGTTCTCTGGCAATTGCCAAACGTCCTGCACGGTGTTGGGCTGTAAGCACAACCCCCACCTGTGGACGTTGGGCCCTCATACCACCCTCATGGAGTCTGTTTCTGACCGTTTGAGCAGCCACATGCACATTTGTGGCCCACTGGAGGTCATTTTGCAGGGCTCTGGCAGTGCTCCTCCTGTCCCTCCTTGCACAAAGGCGGAGGTAGCGGTCCTGCTGCTGGGTTGTTGCCCTCCTACGGCCTCCTCCACGTCTCCTGATGTACTGACCTGTCTCCTGGTAGCGCCTCCATGCTCTGGACACTACGCTGACAGACACAGCAAACCTTCTTGCCACAGCTCGCATTGATGTGCCATCCTGGATGAGCTGCACTACCTGAGCCACTTGTGTGGGTTGTAGACTCCGTCTCATGCTACCACTAGAGTGGAAGCACCGCCAGCATTCAAAAGTGACCAAACCATCAGCCAGAAAGCATAGGAACTGAGAAGTGGTCTGTGGTCACCACCTGCAGATCCACTCCTTTATTGGGGATGTCTTGCTAACTGCCTATGCTTTCCGCCTGTTGTCTATTCCATGTGCACAACAGCATGTGAAATTGATTGTCAATCAGTGTTGCTACCTAAGTGGACAGTTTGATTTCACAGAAGTGTGATTGACTTGGACTTACATTGTGTTGTTTCAGTGTTCCCTTTATTTTTTTGAGCAGTGTACATTCAGCTGCATTCCTGCTATGGATGGAAGTTATCTTAAACCAAGTTAGATGGTTTTAGTCCACCGCTGCCTGCTCATGTCTGCCCTGATCTATGGCAATCCTTCCCAGCTTCAGCCCCAGAGATCTTAGGATCCTTGAACTGGAGAAGCCAAGAATCTCCCCCCCCCCCAGGTCCTCCCTGCATAAAGCCACGCTTTCTAATCTGCCTGCCTGCTCTCGAAAGGTTAGGTTTTCAAGAAAAGATTGGACAAGCATTTGTCCGAGATGGTCAGAGGACTCCTGCCTTGGGCAAGGGATTGGACTAGAAGACCTCCAAGGTCCCTTCCGATTCAATGATTCAATGATTCAATGATTCAGTGATTCAGTGATTCAGTGATTCAGTGATTCAATGATTCAGTGATTCAGTGATTCAGTGATTCAGTGATTCAATGATTCAATGATTCAATGATTCAGCTTGGAAAGGCTGGGGTGGAGATCGATCCGGGCCAGGCAGTCTTGCTTCGGACACTCCGCGCCTGACCGGCTGCAGGAGAGAGAATAGCAGCAGGCCAGCCCGTTCCTCCACCAAAGGCAGGGTGCATACAGCAAGCCACAGAGTGGGAGAGGGGCCGGAAACACATGACTGGAGCCAACATAAGCAAGAAAGAGGAAAAACGGCGCTCCTGTGGTCGGAGCGCATGATCCTTTGCACTGAGGGCGGAGACCGTCATTCAGGGATGACTGTTTTGTTTGATGGCTGCTGCAAACCAGTTTTTGGCAATCAAGCTTTAGGCCTCGCTGCTGCTGACACTGGTCTTAGCAGAGCCACAAAGGCTCCCATACCAGTTCTTATTTCATTGGAAGACGACCTTGCTTTCAAAACGCCTTTCCAAGGACAGGAGGACATGGGGGAATCCTATTGGGTGGAGTGGGGATTCCTGCCCTTATTTACCGTGTGTGTGTGTGTGTGTGTGTGTGTGTGTGTGTGTGTGTCTGTGTCTGTGTCTGTGTGTGTGTGCGTGTGTGTGTGTGAATCTCTCTTCTTCTTTCGCACCACCTTTTCAGCTGCTTCTCCGGCTTCCCACCTGTCCCTGCAGGGCCAAGATTAAAAAGGGGACTTTTCCTCTTGTGGGGCTTTTTCAGAGGGAGAAAGGTGGGCAGCAGGGAGGCTGCTGAAGGTGCCAAAGATGTGCTGACCCCCCCCCCAGAGCCGGATTTTCCGCCGTTTTGAAGGCTCAAAGGCACCCACCCACTCCAGATCCCCAAAGGGGAATCTCTGGGACCTTGAGGAAAAGGTGAAAGGACAGAAATTTAATGCAAAAAGGGGGGAAAAAATTGGAGACACTGCAAGGTAGATTTGGACACGGCGTTAGGAATCAAAGGTGGCCCGGATCCATACTGACCAGACGGTTGCTTCGGGAAGCCTTGTTCTGGTCATTCCCCTGCCTTGCACAAGAATTTCACACAAGTGCAGAAGGAGAAATAAAGTGGCCAAAATAAATCAAGGGATTTCACCTAACCTAATGTTAAAAATGTCTTACGGCTTTACTATTTAAGTTGAAGTCTCTTTCAGGTCAAGCGCAACCTTGGTGACTCTCTGGACGCACCCTGTAAATTTCCGACAACAAAACAAGAGTTTGGACACTACAAGGACTTTTATAGCTGAGCCATCTTCCGTCTGGAGATTTCCTAGTGGTCTCCCATCCAAGTCCTATCCAGGCCAAGATCAGTGAAACAGCTGACACTGGGTACTGATCTCTTGGCTGATAGGGAACAAGTGGGACATAAATGCAATCAATAATAAAAATGAAATCAAGGTAATCAAGCTTTGCTCCTGGAATGAAATGGAGTGAAAATCCATGGTGTTTCAGAAGTGGCTGGCCAGTGCCTTCTTCCAGGCTCTAAGAGCCTCCCATCGAAGTTGGAGAAGGCTGGCTCAGGATAAATGGAAGACTAAGACCATGGGATTTGAACTCAGCAAAAGACTTAAAGGCCGCGCTTGGTCTCATCACTGCAAGAATCAGGCCTTTCCTGCCTCGGGTCATTCGATGCCTCGCGTGCTGAAAACATTTTGTTGTTGTTGTTCAGTTGTTTAGTCGTGTCTGACTCTTCGTGACCTCATGGACCATAGCACACCAGGCCTTCCTGTCCTCCACTGTCTCTCGGAGTTTACTCAAATTCATGTTCATTACATCGGTGATGCTATCTAACCATCTCATCCTCTGCCGTCCCCTTCTCCTTTTGCCTTCAGTCTTTCCCAGCATCAGGGTCTTTTCCAGGGAGTCCTCTCTTCGCATTAGGTGGCCAAAGTATTTGAGCTTCAGCTTCAGCATCTGTCCTTCCAATGAGCAGTCAGGGTTGATTTCCTTTAGGATTGACTGGTTTGACCTCCTTGCAGTCCAAGGGACTCTCAAGAGTCTTCTCCAGCACCACAGTCTGAAAGCATCAATTCTTCGGTGCTCAGCCTTCCTTATGGTCCAACTCTCACAGCCATACATTACTACTGGGAAAACCATAGCTTTAACTATACGGACCTTTGTCGGCAAGGTGAATGAAAACATTTAAGGAACTGTAAATGGGATTTAAAAATCACCAGGAGGAAAGAGGGCTTGGTACACGGTTGTTTGCAAGGATCCTTCCTGCTCCAGATCTTCCAAGCTTCTGCACAGGAAATTAAACATTGCTCTTAATGACCAGCCTCATTCTTCCTTCCTAAATGAGAAATCATAACAGAAGTTCAGCTGGTTTAACCTAATCAACAAGACAATGAAACAGAAGCGAAGGGACGGTGGCCAAAACAAGGACAGAATTACGTGAAATGTCGGCCTTAGGAAACAGAGACTTGGGGTGCACAGTCCAGCTTCTGGAAAAGGGACGGGGCGAGGATGGTGGGACCAGCCAGAAACAGGATTTGTCACTTGCCCCAAATGTGGAGTCCAGCGAGGGCTGATTAAGTTGAATTAAGCAAACAGCCAAGCGCTTCTAATGTTGCTTTTGGTTCGCCTGGTCTTGATCCTGAAATGCAGGGGGCGGAGCCTGAGAAAACAAGGCGGGGCATCTGCCCTTGAGGTCAATCCTTAGAAACCTAGAAAAGATCTTTCATATTGAATACTATATTAAGTAAAGTGTTAATCTTAAGATAGAAATCTTTATTATATTACAAAGGAATTTAATGCATTCTGCAGCGGTCTATCAATGCTACACTCAGCTTGAAATGTACAGTTTAAGCATTAACATTAACATTTCAAAAACCATAGTTGATATTGACATAATTTTTTCCCCCTCATCTTTAAAGGTTATCTATATCTAAAGTTAGGGGGCGTGGTGGCTCAGTGGGTAAGATGCCAGGCTTGTCAATCGGAAGATCGCAAGTTCGGAGGTTCGAATCCCTAGCCCTGCGTGCGGAGTGAGCTCCCGCACTCGCCCCAGCTCTTGCCAACCTAGCAATTCGAAAGCATGCAAATGCAAGTAGATGAATAGGTACCACTTCGGTGGGAAGGCAACAGCGTTCCGCGCATGTCATGCCGGCCACATGACCGCGGACGCGTCTTCGGACAACGCTGGCCACTGCATTGACCTCTTTGACAGCCCCCCACCCCACCGCAGACCCTCTCACAAACTTTTATAAATTCTACAAACAGTTGCTAAAATTGGGGGGAGATGGGCGGTGGCAAAATTTGAAAAATAAATAAATAAATAAATAAATAAAATCAGCATAGCCTCATGCTGGAAAGCAGAGCAGAGAAGATGAAAATTTTTAAAATAGCGTGTTTGCAGAATTAGCTTATCTTGTTGGAAATCTACAGAGAATGATCCGCGTATACAAATATGGTCTGTCAAGATATGGTCTGACCACACACACTTTCCACCCAGTGTTACAGATAACAATTGTCCTTTGTTATTTTTTGTTTGTTCGCTCTGGTTTCTCATTTACTGCATCTTTATTCTTTTAAAAATCAAAGCAGGGAGAGGCAGGAAGAAGAAAAGAAAGGGTAAACAGATCCGAAGGACACTTCGCTGGGAGGGTGAAATGTTGAGATAAAGATAAACGAAGAAGTAATGTACAAAGCTGTAACTGCCGATAGCCCAGTCCTCTGAACCCATTCAAACCTGTCTCGGGCATTGGTTTGATTCACACAATGCATTTAACTAGGTTGGTGAATATAGGAGAATTCAGTGATACTGAGAAGTTGAAGGGAACAATTTCAAAACATCACCAGCCAAAAGCAGATGGACATTTCACTGCCAGGCTGATCTGGGAAAAGATAGTCCTCACTCAACGACCACAACTGAGACCGGAATTTCGGTTGCTAAGCAAAGCGGTCATTAAGCAAGTCCAATCCAATTTTACAACCTTTTTAGCAGCAGTCATTAAGCGAATCACCATGGTCGTTAAGCAAACCACATGGTCATTAAGCAAATCACACGGTTCCCCATTGATTTTGCTTGCCAGAAGGTCAAAAATGGTCATCACGTGACCATGGGACGCTGCGACGGTCATAAATGTGAACCGGTTGCCAAGTGCCCAAATCGTGACCATGTGACTGCGGGGACGCTGCGACGGTCGTAAGTGTGAGCACCGGTTGTAAGTTGGTTTTTTCAGCACCGTTGTAAGTCTGAATCATCACTAAACGAATGGTCATTAAGTGAGGACCACCTGTACTGTATTAGCCCTTCAGTTTCACATTCTGGAAAAAAAAGGTTCAGACAACTCAGAGACATCCCACCTTAATGAATTCTCTCCTGACTGAGGATAGGCGTTCAGTCTTTAAGATTCTGTTTCCTACCCCCTTACTTGTTTGACGTTACTCCCGATGAATGAAACTCCGTGTGAATCTTACTTCTCTGATTCTGTTTTGCTGTTGGGTCTTGACATTTAAACATCTGTGGCCACATTTACAAGCATCTGCATTTGCTTGGTTAATTTTAACAGTGGGTACCTTAGTGAGTTGTGCAAAGCCAGCCCCCTGATTTAATTGTGGGCTTCTATGGGTTGGGACAGCGAGTTAATTCAGGAACCAGGAGGAGCGTGTCAGATATGGCAGTCCTTCAGGGCCTCCTTCTTAGATCCAGATCAGTGTTTCTCAACCTTGGCAACTTTAAGGTGTGTGGACTTCAATTCCCAGAGTTCCCCGGCCAGCATGATCTTGATTAGGCCTGGATTCATAAAATGGGCTACGCTCCTTTCAAACACAACTAGGGAGTTTCAGCAGATAGTTTGGCCATACCTATCTGGTTTGGGCTTGGAAGCTGTGCCGAGTCAAGTCTGGTTAGGACTTGGATGGGACACCACCAGGAAATCCAAGGGCTGGCAGTGAGACTTGGGAGTGAGAAAACATCCTGGAAAAAGACAGTAGCCAAGCATTTCCATTTGATAGCCAGGAAAACTACTCAGACATGTTTGGGTCGTGTCAGTAAAGTTGACTTGAAGGAGGTTTTACCTTTAGTTTGTGGCTTAACAGGTCAGAGCATGTCCTGTGAGCCAGGCCATCGTACAATGCAATAACGGGGTTAACTGGTTTGGACGCAGCTGGTTTTTTATTTATTTATTTATTTATTTATTTATTTATTTATTTATTTATTTATTTAATATTACTGTCCATCTTCCCCCGAAGGGGGAACTCTGGGCGGTTCACAATAAAACCGGAGTTAAACCGGTTGTGTGAACCCAGCAGCTGGGTTTGTTAACCTGGGTGTAGGGCTCAGTCTGCTGTGGGAACCCAACCTTCGTTGCAGGGGCTACAGGTAGTCCTTGCGTAATGACCACAATTGGGACCAGAATTTCGGTTGCTAACAAAGTAGTCATTAAGCAAATCCAACCTGATTTTACGACCTTTTTTCTGCAGCGGTCGTTCAGCGAATCACCACAGGCATTAAGCGAACCACGTGGTCATTAAGCGAATCATGTGGCTCCCCATTGATTTTGCTTGCCAGAAGCCGGCCGGGAAGGTCGAAAATGGCGATCACGTGACCACGGGATGCTGCGACGGTCATAAATGCGAACCAGTTGCGAAGCACCCAAACCATAATCAGATGACCGTGGGGACGCTGCAACAGTGATAAGCGTGAGGACCGTCGTAAGTCCGAACCGTCACTAAATGAATGGTTGTTGAGCGAGGACTATCTGTAATGATCTTCTTGAGCAGCATAGTAAAAACACTTTAGTTTTAAAAGCCAACCAACTCTTGGAAGACCAGAAGCGGGATACGATTTTTCAAAGTCAATAAAATATGGAAATAGAACAAGGAAGAGGGAAGGGAAGCGGCTTGGTGGGATCGCTCACAAGGCTGGAGAAGGATGCCTCCAGGCAGTCTCTCTCTACCTTGGCCACTTGAAGATGGGTGGACTTCAACTCCCAGAATTCCCCAGCCAGCGTGCTGGCTGGGGGATTCTGGGAGTTGAAGTCCACCCATCTTCAAGCGGCCAGGGTTGAGAAACACTGCTCCAGAGATTGCATGCCCAGGGGAAACCCCGTGAGGTCTGCACCTCACCTCACCGCGGCCCCACGGCTGAGGGCGACCCCAATCGAGTTTGCTATTAAGGAGACGAGGCATTTGAAATAATCAAGGGCTGCTGGGCCGCTTTGGGGGAGAAAGCTGCTGAAATGGAGCTGGGCAGGGCTGCAGAACTAACCGTTGGCGCAAGAAGGAAGTCCAACTTCCTGGAGCTGCAGAAACAGAAACAACCGGTCGGTTGCGATGAATTGGAGGCTGGGGAAAAAAAAGGAGAAAAAGAGAACAAATCGCAGTCAGGCTGAATTTCTCTTACCCAGAGAAACATCTGCAGGAAAATTAAAAAAAGGAAAGGAACGGAAAAAGGCAGGGCCATGATTCTTAGAAATCTGCCCTGAAAAGAGAACCTGAAAAAGGCTCAAAAGTGATGCCCCGTCACTTGTTATATATCATTTTTTTTTCCTGCGGAGTTTTCCTAGTAGGTTGTGCAAGACAAACTGTGTCACGGCTGAGCCGAAGAAATGAATCCCAAGCTCAGCTTTTCCACCAGAAACGAACAAACCTCGATTGGATCAAGTCAAGATCGCACTGAAGATGTTGCCTAGCCTGGCAATGAAACGTCTGCAAGAAAACAACAAGGCTCAGAGAGCACCAAGGACTCCATAAGTCAAGATTTGCAGGACCTTGGTTCCACGTTAACCTTACAATGTAAGGCAGATCCATTCCCGAAATAGCTGGGGCCGCAGAATTTCCCAACCATTTTGCGAGGAACGAGGGAGGGAAAGGCGAAGCCTGTGTTTGATTTTCTTTATTGTGCTGGTTGGAGTTGCAATTTTTTAATTATTTTTTTGCAGCGGAGGGGGAAAGGTTGTTTGATCAAAACAGTTGTCCTGTTCTGCTTGAATCTCGATGCAAACTTTTCCCCCCAGAAGTGATTGATAATTTAGAACTTTTATTGGTAAAGAAGCAGGACTTTAACTCTGCCAGCAACTGCAGGACGGAAAGATTCACAGCTCCGTCCCAAAGGAATAATTTTGCAGGCTGAAAAATCCGAACATTGCAATCATGTTGGGAAAGAGCTTTCTCCGTTCAAGACCATAATGAATGGCTGCCAGTCCCAGTAGAACACAAGAGTCACATGTCCTGCTAAGCCATGGTTTGCTTAAACCCAGTTTATTGAATAAACCATGTTTGGCTGTGTTCATCCAGTAGGCTAAGCCCACCCGCCCCCCAAATAAATTATGCTTTAGGACATTGTGTAGCCTGATTTCTGATTAAATCACATTGTCAAGGTCCTTGTTAAAATCTGATGATCACCGCAATAATCATGATAAATAATAACGTGCATGTAATAACCAAGATAATTAAAATAATTAAAATAAAACTTCATCAGGTCAAATTATTTATTTATTTATCAAATTTATACGGCCGCCCATCTCACCCAAGGTGACTCTTCTCAACCTAAATTATTCTTAATTATGCCATGGGCTCCAGCATGGTTTTACATAATCCAGGTTAATTTTTAAATCCTGCTATCAAATATAAAAACTTTGTTTCTTTATAAATAAACGAGTTTCTTCTCTCTCCTCTCCTATCTTGGTTAGTGCAGGAACTTAATTTTGGGGTTTGCACACAGCGTAATAAACATACCCATTTAAAAACTAACCAAGGGTTAATAATAAATAAACTGTTCGGTTACGCAACCAGGGCTGTAACTGACTTAACTAAGCAGGTTACATGGACGATGGCTATATATCACATATCACATATCACATATCACATATCACATATCACATATCACATATCACATATCACATATCACATATCACATATCACATATCACATATCACATATTGTTTGTTTGTTTGTTTGTTTTTATTCATCAAATTTAGTCACCGCCCATCTCCCCCAAAAGAGGGACTCTGGGCGGTTTACAATAAAGCTAAAAAGATTAAAATAATAATAAAAACAAGATATATTACATCACGGATAAATACAAGTATAAAATATAAAATAGCATCCAAGATGGCAATTAAAAGTTCTGATTCGGATTCATAAATACATGGGGACCACTTTAAGGCGCTAGCCACCCCCAGGATTGACTACCACCCTTCCCGCCCCAAGCGAGATGGCAGAGCCAGGTCTTTATATATTCTCTCTCTCTCTCTCTCTCTCTCTCTCTCTATATATATATATATATATATATATATATATATATATATATATATCAGGGCTTTCCAAAGTTTTCCCACGGCGACACACCAACCGCCGTTGGTGTGTCGCCCCACGGGAAAACCCGGAAGTGCCGCCATTGCGGCAGCGCGCAAAAACCCGGAAGCGCTGCTGCCGCTTTCGGGTTTTTGCGCGCCGCCGTTGGTGTGTCGCCGTGGGAAAACCCGGAAGCGCTGATGATGATCAGCGCTTCCGGGTTGTGTGGCGACACACCAGACTGTGTGTGGCGACACACTTTTGTGTCACGACACAGTTTGGAAAGCTCTAATACAGAGCTTTCCAAACTGTGTGTCGCGACACAAAAGTGTGTCGCCACACACAGTTGGCTGTGTCGCCACACAACCCGGAAGTGGCAGCGGGGGCGTGCACGGCGGCGACGGCGGTGGCACCGGCGCGCCATCGGTGCTTCCGCGTTTTAATGGAGGCTGCTGCCGCTGCCGCCGCCATGCACACCCCCACCCGCACCGGGTTTTCCCGCGGCGACACATGAAAATCTGAAGGCGCCGCAGCTGCGACGGCGCGCAAAGACAGAAAGCGGCAGCAGCGCTTCCGGGTTTTTGCGCGCTGCCGCGGCGGCAGAACTTCCAGGTTTTCCCACAGCGACACACCAAGGGCGGTTGGTGTGTCGCCGCGGGAAAACTTTGGAAAGCCCTGCTCTAATATATATTATATATATTATATATATATATATATATATATATATATATAATATAATATATATTATAATATATATATAATATATATACATATATAGTATGTACGTAGGTATGTATGTATATAGTATGTACAATATGTATATTATATATTATATATATATACTGTATATAGTATAGTATAGTATAGTATAGTATAGTATAGTATAGTATAGTATAGTATAGTACAGGGCTTTCCAAAGTTTTTCCCGCGGCGACACACCAACCGGCGTTCGTGTGTCGCCGCGGGAAAACCCGGAAGTGCGGCAGCGCGCAAAAACCCGGAAGCGCTGCTGCACTTTCAGGTTTTGCACGCTGCAGTTGGTATGTCACCACGGGAAAACCTGGAAGCGCTGATGACGATCAGCGCTTCTGGGTTGTGTGGCGACACACCAGACTGTTTGTGGCGACACACTTTTGTGTCGCGACACACAGTTTGGAAAGCTCTGGTATAGTACATATAGAATGTATGTATGTATATCATATTCACATCCTAACCAGGATTTGCAGCAACTTCTGTTCTGCGGACTTTAGAAGCATGAGTGGTTCCACCCTGCTGTAGGAAATTTCTGGAGCAGACTTAATCCAAGTCAGTCTCTGTATATTTAACCTAGATAAGGATTTCCAGACCAGGGCTCTGGCATGGTTTTACATAATCCAGGTTAATCCTAAGGAATGTGGCATATGTGGGCTAGCGTCTTAATATTAACTTCAGTCGGCAGGCTACGTGCTAGTTGAATATTCTCTCTAGATCTGCCTGCTCACCACCACACTGAGCAGAGATCTCTGATCTTGGCCCGAGATCTCTGCCCATGGTCAGAGTACCCTCCTTAAAGACCCCACATTACAGAAGACAGTTCTCTATGGGAAAAGCTATTCATAAGACAGTTCTGAGGCTGAAGGAAACTTTGTTTCAGAGATACACAAACTGAGCTTACATTCAGTCTCCCCCAGACCCATTTTTCCGCCTTACAATCCCCCTATGAAGATTTTTTTTTTTTTTAGTAAAAACTCTACCCTCTTTGTTGGTGATACAGAAGTGCCCGTCTTAGTGGACACTCTTAAAACCTAGTTTTACAAATCAATTATATTTAGTGTTCTCTTAAAATCTAGTTGTATTCCATTTAATATAACCGTGTGCCCCATTGAAAGGTCCAAAACCTATTATTTCAAGCAGGGGGTGTGAAGCAATCTCAGACTGCTGATGGTTGGCTGGTGAATATAGGGATTTGGTTCACACTGCACACTTAATAAATTATTATTAGTATCATTAATATTATTATTATATGTCGCTAATTAAATAAATCCCAGTTGGCTGGATTCATATATCACATGAAACTGTGTAAATGATGGCTTACAGTCTCAGATGATACGCTAAGCCAAACAACCATGCATTGTTATAGTAATTCCAGCTTGCATGGTTGTCTCTGTATTGACAAACTGCCAGCCCTTCAAGGTAGGCCAGGTCAGGGGACAGACACCCTAAGACAGCCTTTCTCACTTTCTGACTCTTGAAATATTTTTCAGGCCTGGGGGAACCCCTGCACATTCAGGGTCCAATATAGGCCAGAAGTTACAAAATGATTATATCCGTTTCATGGGTAGGCCTGTATCAATGCATTAACAGTGTTCTTAAACTAAAAATAAAGAATGAAACTTTCCTCTTTCATGTGAAATTGCCCGAATTTGAAATATTTTTTTTAATAAATCGTGATCTCCCAGGGAACCCCTGGTGACCTCTCGTGGAACCCTGGTTGAGAAGCCCTGGCCTAAGAAATACTAGAATTCTACTTTATTGTTATAGGCCATAATAACAGGATCTTGAACCCTGACACTGTTTTCCCTTCCCTGCTTCTAAATTATACCAAAGAGAGTCAAGATGGGACAGTCTTCAGTTTCTTTCTCACCTTTTCCTGTTTTCCCAGGCTAACAGTCGCGGCAGACCTTCCCCAAGAATATCTCTGTCCTCCTTTACACCAGCAGAATACATGTAGCTGCATTCACACAACATGTTTCCCCTGATTACTGAATTGGGGAGGATTTGCACAATGTGTTGAATTAACTAAACGCACTCCCCACTAACACACACCAGCCACAGCTATGCAGACCCTGCCTTGCACTCCTGGCAAGCTAAGAACTTCCTCTGTAGCCTCTTCTCCATTTAAGTTTCCTCGGATGATGGAGAATTTGTTTTTGAAATTCGTTTCAAGGAGAATTTTGGAGAAATTTTCAAGGGGGAGGGTGGCGTGCCTCACTTATATAGGAGGCAGCCGTGAGTACAGGAATCTGATTTCCTGCAGTCTAGAAAGGGGGGGGTGCGTTTTGCCTGGGGGGCACAGGGGGTGGGCATTTTTCAGCCATGGGGCAGCTGTTACAGCTGTTGAAGAAGGGTCCCGTGTCTGAGAAATGGTGGAAGTAGTTCTCTCTATCTAGGCTGACCATATTTCCTTGAGACAAAAACGGGACATTGGGATGGCAAAACGGGATGGGGTCTTATGTAGTATTCCGTATTCATGAAAAAGGCGGGTCCTCGCCCCCCGGTCCGCGTGATTGGCTCCCGCCTGCAAACTCCGCCCCCGCTCCGCACAATTGGTTCCCGTCTGCAGACCCTGCCCCCAGGTCCACGCAATTGGCTCCCTCCTGCAAACCCCGCCCCCCACTCTGCACGATTGGCTCCCGCCTGCAAACCCCACCCTCCTTTGCCGTGCACTGATAGGTGGGAGGGCTTCCTCTTCCTGGCTTCCTCCAATTGGCAGCTCCGGCTCGGATCCTCCTTCCACGCCATTCCTGCCGGGTTTAAAAAATGGGACAAAATTGAGATTTTTATCAAAACGACGGGACGGTTGAAAAATGCTAAAAAAAATGGGACTGTCCCATTCAAAACGGGACGTATGGTCAGCCTATCCCTATCTCCCCGTTTCCAGGCCCAGAAAGGGGTGGGGGAGAAATTCAAAATGTACATCTGACAAGCTTGATGCCTCCCAAACGGGCTGCAATCCTACTTCTTACTGTATACTATCTCTCATCCAGCCAGCATTGCAGAAACTTGCAAATCTTTCTGGGACAGGGGCGCCAGGCTGCCACAGGGCTCTGCACCCGAGGAAAAACTAGAGACACTGCAGTTCTCCAGGCCCCAGCGTAATTCTGCAAAAGTCAAAATGCCTGCCTCGCTCGCTGGTAAATTGCCCTGAATAAGCACAAAAGAAAAAAGAAAAAAAGAAAGAACATGCCTGAAGCGTGGCTCATCACGGGGGATTGTCCAGCCAGTTTCTGCACTAGGATGATTGCTGGTGCTGCTGCAAAGCTCCAGAACACAGGCCTTTTCCAAATTCCTGAAGGGATGCTCAGCGCAGCTGGACCGGAGGTGAAATGTTACAATCCTCTGCTCCCAGTGATTTATTTATCTGCTAGAGCAGTGTTTCTCAACCTTGGCCACTTGAAGTTGGGTGGACTTCAACTCCCAGAATTCCCCAGCCAGCTGGCTGGGGAATTCTGGGAGTTGAAGTCCACCCATCTTCAAGTGGCCAAGGTTGAGAAACATTGTGCTAGAGCTTCTCAAATTTGCCATGCTCCCTGGACTATGAAAAATAGTTGGGCAAGGGCAAAAATAGTGTGTCTGAGCATATGCAGAATGTACTTCCCAGATTGAGCCACCAGTGAGTATTGTATGGTCAGGCGTGGCGTATTTGCACAAAGTTGGACAGAAGCAGGGGCTTTATAAATCCTTTAAAAATCGTTGACTGATTTCTCAGAATGTTATCAAAAGTACTGAAGTGTTGATATTGAAAAGGTATCAAAGGGTCCAGAATGGAGGAATTTTGGTGGAAGAAGAGTGTCAGCTTGTTTATTTAACATCAAACTTGGAAAACTTGGAAAACACATGCACTTCAAGGTGAGACATTAATGTCTTGGGATGTGTGTGTATCAAGCTGAAAGAAGAAAGAAGAAAGAAAGAAAGAAAGAAAGAAAGAAAGAAAGAAAGAAAGAAAGAAAGAAAGAAGAAGGAAAGGAAGGAAGGAAGGAAGGAAGGAAGGAAGGAAGGAAGGAAGGAAGGAAGGAAGGAAGGAAGATGAGGGAGGGAGGGAGGGAGGAAAAAAGAAGGAAGGAAGGAGAGAAAGAGAGAGAGAGAGAGAGAGAGAGAGAGAGAGAGAGAGAGAGAGGAAGGAAGGAAGGAAGGAAGGAAGGAAGGAAGGAAGGAAGGAAGGAAGGAAGGAAGGAGGAGGAGAGAAGAACAGAGAAGAAAGGGAGGGAGGAAGGGAGGAAAAAAGAAGGAAGGAAGGAAAGAGAGAAAGAGAGAGAGAGAGAGAGAGAGAGAGGAAGGAAGGAAGGAAGGAAGGAAGGAAGGAAGGAAGGAAGGAAGGAAGGAAGGAAGGAAGGAAGGAAGAGGAGGGAGGGAGGGAGGAGGGAGGAAAAAGAAGGAAGGAAGGAAAGAGAGAAAGAGAAAGAGAGAGAGAGAGAGAGAGAGAGGAAGGAAGGAAGGAAGGAAGGAAGGAAGGAAGGAAGGAAGGAAGGAAGGAAGGAAGGAGAGAGAGAGAAAGAGAGAAGGGAGGGAGGAGAGAGAAAGAGAGAAGGAAGGAAGGAAGGAAGGAAGCAAGGAAGGAAGGAAGGAAGGAAGGAAGGAAGGAAGGAAGGAGGAGTGAGAAACAAAGAAAAAAGGGAGGGAAGGAAGGAGGGAGGAAAGGAAGGAAGGAAGGAAGGAAGGAAGGAAGGAAGGAAGGAAGGAAGGAAGGAAGGAAGGAAGGAGAGAAAGAGAGAGAGAGAGAGAGAGGAAGGAAGGAAGGAAGGAAGGAAGGAAGGAAGGAAGGAAGGAAGGAAGGAAGGAAGGAAGATGAGGGAGGGAGGGAGGGAGGGAGGAAAAAAGAAGGAAGGAAGGAAAGAGAGAGAGAAAGAGAAAGAGAGAGAGAGAGAGAGAGAGAGGAAGGAAGGAAGGAAGGAAGGAAGGAAGGAAGGAAGGAAGGAAGGAAGGAAGGAAGGAAGGAGAGAGAAAGAGAGAAGGGAGGGAGGAGAGAGAAAGAGAGAAGGAAGGAAGGAAGGAAGGAAGGAAGGAAGGAAGGAAGGAAGGAAGGAAGGAAGGAAGGATGGAAGGAAGGAAGATCTCGTATAGGTTGTGTTCTATTTCTAGCTTTCCCTTAAGTAAAAGGATTAGAAGCTCAGGGTTTGAAAATGAAACCTGAGCATTCGAGGAGGCTGGAAACATTCGTAAGACGTTCAGGACAAACATTGGCTGCGATGCCTTGGAATGGCATTCCCACGTGCCCTGGGACGCTTTAGAGACCGGCCCTGAGATATGCGAGGAAAAAACTCGGTCAAAGATCTGGAACTGATGTAAAATGCCCTAGGAAGCACAACCCATCAGGAATCCTCGAATAAAATCTCTTGAGTCTTCTTGGTGCCTCATCTTTCAATGCTGAGGCAGAGGATCTTTGAGATTCCAAACATTTGGGGCCAGCCCTTGCAGGATCACGTGGTTGACTGGCCTTGAAACGGGATCTCTTTGGAAGGCTGGCTTGGGCTGAACAGACCTCCCCTTAACAGGCTAAGATCCATCCAGTTCCTCCCTGCGGTCCACATTTTAACACCAGTATTTGCTCCCGCAGCAAAAAATGGACGAGATGAAATACCTTGGCTTTGATCCAGTGGGGTGGGAATAACTCTGGGGGCCTTCTCCAGGGCAATTGCTTTTCTGTCCGATTGATAAAGATAGCTATTGATGTACATTTTACAGCTGGCCAGGGAAAAGGAAATCAGGTTCCGTGGCTGGGATCCGGGCCCTGGCTGAGATTCCTTGCTGGTTGAGAGATGAGTTTGCTGCCCCTTCCAAGAAGGAACGGCTGAGAGAGGTTGAACACCACACACACACACACACACACACACACACACACACAATGATAAACATGGCAGGTGTTGATGGGCAAAACCTTTGCTAGTTTGCCCTCGATCCTCTCCCCCTGTCACGGGGGGGGCTCCCCCCCCCCCCCGGTGCAAACCCACAGACCAGCACGCACCAGGCGGGACTGCAGAACAGCTGAACGAGCAGGGAGAAACGATGCGCGTGCTCGCACTCAGATGACAGCTGTTTGTCACCGCAGGCACATTCCAAAAAGGACAACGTGGAGTTCACCCCTGGGCCTTCTGCGTTTCTTAAACGGGCCAGCCCACGTAGAAAAACCATATTGGGGAGGGGGGCTTTCCCAACAGAGCAATCGTCTCCTATGATTGATGGAGGCCTTTGACTTCAACACCCATATTCCACTGCATGTCTTTGACGTCCGCACCCACAAGCCAGTCTGCTTTAGAAGGGCAGCCCCCGCCCGCAATGCTTTCTTTATCTGGAGGTGATGGGTTTCTCTGGATTTGATCTGCACATTATATTCCCTCCACCCCAGCCCAGATCGTCTGTCTTAATGTGCATTCTGGCATAAAAATCAGGAATCTGGTGGCCCTTTTTCCAGCTCACTAGTTTCTGCCTTTGAATAAAATTGGTGAGTCAGCTCGGAGACTGAATGTATCCATTTGCCGGATTCCCACGTTATCTGGAATCATAGACTAGAAACGTTGCTTCTTCAAAATACGACTGGATTCATAGACCTGCAAATCCATCTGTGGTTTCTTAATTTTTAGCATTGCAAGCTAAGGTAACCCAGGCTACCGTGATTTCTAAAACACAGATTATGGTTTAGCATCAGATGTGAACCCAAAGCTTACTTACCAAATCATGGTTAAGCAGACCATGTTTAGCCTGGTTATGAATGAATTGCTTTACAAAAAGATGATTTACTTCATCGACATATTGCTTTACAAAAAGATTTAGATCTTGCTCATAAAATATCTCAAGGTGGTTTACAATCAAATTGAGTGCCAATTATTTTATCTTATTTAAATAATTATCGCTCATCATCCAGAGGATCTCATAGCAGGTGACAATTCAGGAAAACCACAGCATTTGTAAATCAACCTAAATAGATTTTGCATTTCTGTGCCTATTTTTATGGGAGAAAAAAAAACCATTCTGCCCCAAACTGGCTATTTTGCTTCCAAATTTTGAGATCTGATCTGGATAGCAATTTGTTTTTATAACTGGTGCTCTTGTCTTTGTTTTAATTTATAAACACCATTTGCTGAATTTTGTTCTAGGGCAGCTTGCAAGTACAGGGAGTCCTCGCTTAGCGACTGCCTCGGACAGCACCACTTCGCAGTAACGTTGGTGCTGAAAAAGTAACGTTGCAACCAATGCCCGCATTTACGACCTTCGCAGCATCTCTCTTTGTCATGTGTTCACCATTATAGTCAGTTAGTATGCATTGTCCTGTGTAAAATCATAAGCACAGTCGCAGTCATATGATTTTTCACTTAGTGACTGCTTCGCTTAATGACTGAGTTGCTGTCCCAATAGCAGTCGCTAAACGAAGCAAAAGGAAGGAAGGAAACAGACTTTGACTGGTGTCAGGTATGAAATCTGTGAAGTGAACTCATGTTTGGCTGCCTGCAAAATGCCATTGCATGTCGTTGATCTGTACGCCATCCTCAGTTCCTCTGCATGTCCAAACCCTTTGGGATATCAACTTTGAAACAGAAGCTGTGCCAAGTTTGGTTATTATCTTATTTATTTTCATGACAGCATGGTTTGCAAACCCAGCCCATTCGGTGCATTCATTTATGCTTTCAGGTAGAGTGCGTGCTCTGACGATGAGACCATTCGGTAGCCGGGCTCAGCGTGTTGCGCAAACCCGGCTCCGATTTCAAGGACGGTCCCAAGCAGGAGGCCACAAGGAAAATAATCCGCATTTGCCAAGAAAGCGTTTGAATGGGGTGGCGCATTCTTTGGACCCTGCCACGTTTCCCCCACCCCAGCCAATCTCTCGTAAAACCACCCACCGGAATGGCTGAGATTCCAGCTTGACATTGCTCGGTGACCTTTCAGGGCCGTCACGCTAGAGGGCTGCCAAGCTCTCGATCCTGGCACGCAGGGTCTTGTGGTCCGCACATGCCACTCAAGAGTGCCAGAGCGCCCGTGCCCTTCTCTTGGGGTCACTGCACCTGGCTTACAACTGCCTGCAGCTGAGTGATGCTAAGCTGGAAACGCTGATGCCACTTCGACTGGGGGGGAACGGGATCTGGGCTGCAATATTCGGGAAGCCAGCAGGTGGCACTAAAGAGACCCAAAACTCTTAACCTGTTGCTGCCATCTAGGGTTCGTCTGCAGTTTGGCAGCCCAGCTCTGAGAGCCATTGAAAACAATGGGGGAAATCCAAAGTTTAGGGCTGGTGTGATGGGTCGGCTCTCCTCCCTGCCATTACTCACTTGGCATCAGCCCAGGAGCTGAAAAGCAAAGGCTGGGTTTGCCCAGTGCAACTCGGGTCCTGAATTCATGCCTTTTCTGGCTTTGCAGAATACACTGAACCATCAACCTCTATTCGCACAACACAAATACTGACCCTGCTCGGAATGGCTGTGTGAATGCCTCTGCTGGGTCTTGAGCTGAGCCAGTTAAGCAGGATATGTCAACCCAGCCCCAAATGTGCTACTAGGATTCCGCTCTTAGTATAAAAAGGTAAAGGTTTTCCCCTGCACAGTCGTGTCCGACTCTAGGGGCCGGTGCTCATCTCCGTTTGTTAGCCGAAGAGCCAGCGCTGTCCGAAGACGCTTCTGCGGTCATGTGGCCGGCATGACAAGCACAGAACGCTGTTACCTTCCCACCGAAGTGGTACCTATTCATCTACTCGCATTTGCATGCTTTCGAATTGCTAGGTTGGCAAGAGCTGGGGCGAGTGCGGGAGCTCACTCCGTCATGCGGGGCTAGGGTCTTGAACCTCCGAACTTGCGATCTTTCGATCGACAAGCCTGGCGTCTTACCCGCTGAGCCACCACGCCCCTTAGTATACTCTCCAATATACTCCAGCCACAGCTTAAGGTTGCTGAGCTTGAGACACACTGATTTGCAGGATCAGATCTTTTCATGAGGAAAGAGAGGTCAACAGCAAAACCTCCCTCTCAGGGGTAGTCTACCTCTAAATATCAGACAATGAGGACAAAAAAAAGGAAGCTTGCTCCTTTGCTCCCCGGGCCCCGGATGAGCAGCAGCCCTGCGTCCTGTAGTTGCTTTTGAAGGTGGAATAAAGATGCTGTAAGTATCTATTATAGACAGGCTGTAAATAAGATTTCATTATAGATCTCCAATTGGATTATTACAGGGAAGACTCAGGCGCTCGTGGTCTGTTGCCATAACAGCAAAGACAACCAACCTTTTAGGGAAAGTCCAAAGGGGAAACATGAATCAAGCGGGCGGCAATCCCAGCCTGCGCCCGGTGGCACATCCATGCCAGGACTTCCGCACCAGCCTTCCGAGAAGCTGGTGTTGCTGGAGCAACGGAGACAAAGAAATGCAGAAATCTTCGCGGTCAGGCCAGTGAGTCACCCGCTTGGCCCAGTAAGGCAAGACCCAGCAGAGTCACCCGCTTTGCCCCCGGTTAACCATGGCTCGCAGCAGGGACCGGAGCCCTGAGCCCCCCAGCCAGCAGCCACTCGGGAACGCCGCCGCCCTCCGGAGCCAAAACATGGCTGCAAACCCGCAGGGCCTTCCCACCCCCTGCCCTCCGATCCTGGTTCCTGGGAGAGGGTGGCGGTCTGCAGATGCTCTGAGGCACTGTCGTCCTAGCCGTTGCAACCGAGTCCTGGGACACCTTGTAGTTTAAGGGTCGCTCTGGTGCAGAAGCATCTGTGCGTGTGCCGGGTTTCCGGAAAATTAAGATTGCAAGCACCCAACTGAAGCCCCGCTCCTATTGTACGTGCATTTGACTTTTCTTACCGCTGCCGTTTCTTACCGCTTCCCTTGCTTTGGTGGCAGCTTGGAAAGCTAAGCAGGCTTTGATATGGTTCACATTTGGAGTGGAGACCACTAAGAAATCCCAGGGCCAAAGCGGAACATTGAAACAGCACCCTCATAGAAGGCAATGGCGCACCACTTCCATATTGCTGCCAGGAAAAATGACATAGATCTGCCAATAGGAGCCAAGTTGGATTAGCGCTCCAGGAACTGCAGCAGAGATTTTTCACCAAACCCTGATTTCCAGAAGAGGGACGGGGTTCAAAAGAAGCTGCTAGGGAGGAGAGGAAGAAGAGAAATCTCACTCAAAATTTCAACGAAGAAAAAAGCCTGCAATAAGTGGGGTCAACATATTCTTTTTTTCTTGGGTTTTGGAGGAATTGAGTCATACCCCCCTTTTTAAAAAAAGGTTTAAGACTCAGCCTACGGTTTTTGAGCATTTCTTCCCGACTGCTAGGAAGCAGAAGAGATCATTTCAGGCAATGTTGTATACGGGCAATTTCAGTTGGAACTTGGGGAGGAGAGAACATGTAATTTGAACTTTATTTTATTTTTTAATACGGGGAGAGATTTCCTGCTTTCGTAACCAAGATGAAACTCTGCTAGATTTCATTCTTGCGTCTCACTGCCTGGGCGCATTGCTCCATCCACCGATGACCTCTCGCGAAGCTGATCTCATCCACAGCGCCTGGCACCCTGCAAGCTTTCCACGCTCTCTGGGCACTGCGCAGGTGGGCTGTTTGCAGACGTTATCCTGCTTCACCCGGTCGCCACCTAAAAGAAACACAAAAAGAAATCGAAACCCATCCATGCAACGGAAGACCTTCCCAAGTTGGAAAAAGAGGACTATCCGTCCAGGTTTGGAGGTAAGGCAGTGGCGTTGCCAAAGCTGCTGTCTGATCCATTTTTCTCATCAGATAATTTTTCCCCCCTCCTCCATGTAAACAATCCAGGGGCAACAAGTGACTCGCCTGAGCGTCTCCAGCAATTTTTTATTCAGAGGGTGCCGTCACTGATTCTGCATTTGGGGCTGGCTTTTCATTTATTTATTTACTTGTTCTTGAAACCACAAGGGAATAATAATAATAATAATAATAATAATAATAATAATAATAATACAGATAGTCCTCACTTAACGACCACGATGGGGACCGGAATTTCAGTTGCTAAACTAAGCGGTCATTAAGCGAATCCAATCCGATTTTATGACCTTTTTAGTGGCGGTCGTTAAGCGAATCACCATGGGCATTAAGCAAACCAGGTGGTTGTTAAGTGACCGTGGGGACACTGCAATGGTCATAAGTGTGAGGAGTGGTTGTAAGTCAGTTTTTTCAGCACCATCATAAGTCTGAACCGTCACTAAACGAATGGTTGTTAAGCAAGGACTGCCTGTAACAATAACGATGATGATGGTGATGTAGTCTGATGGGGATTGTGTACTGTACTCAGCCTATCTTGTTACTCTACCAGATATCTCAGAGACCCGAAATGACAATTAATTTGGGCTAAATGTGAACAACAACATGTCATATTCATTAAACATTAGAACATGATCTTATAAAATATGCACCATGGCCCCTTAACGACACGACTGTTGGTGCACGTTCTCTTCAGCAGCTCTGTTGTGCTTTAGTTGGAGGTGAAATATATTTATGGATTGCATGTATATTGCATTTTTTAATCTTTGCCAGCTGCCCAGAGTCGCATTTGTGGGATGGGTGGCCTTATAAATCAACGTAGCAGCTTGTGCGAATCCTGCCTCGGTGGTTGAAAATGATATGGCTTTGTAAGCCGGGCCGAGCTACCCAGTTGGGGTTCTCCAATGTTTACGTGAATCATGGTTTCCCTCAATATGCATTTACAGTTATTCTTGACTTTATATTAATAGCTCCGTTGGACATCAGAAAAGGTTGCCAGGCTAAAATAGCCTAGCCCCTATTATTTTCTACAGCCGTACAGTTTTGCAAAACTTACAAATAAGCTACGAGGCTCTAACGCTCTGTCGAGTTGTCTTTGCCATCTGTAAGATAGATTGCTCCTCTTTATGGAAGCTCCATCACTAGCTATTTTGGACAACGATGATAATACTGAGAGCCAGTCTGGTATTGCGGTGAAGGTGCTGGACTAGAAACTGGGAGACCATGAGGTCTAGTCTTCCAGAAGCTGGTTGGGCAAGTTTGGGCCGGCCCCTCTCTCTCAGCCCAATCCACCTCACAGGGTTGTTGTTGTGGGGAAAATAACCAGGTGCATTACAGGTAGTTCTCACTTAACAACCACAACTGGGACCAGAATTTCAGTTGGTAAGCGAAGCAGTCATTAAGCGAATCCGACCCAATTTTACGACCTTTTCTGCAGTGGTTGAAGGCAATGTACAGCTGAAGGCAATGTACATACAGGTTGTTGTTGTTGTTGTTCAGTCGTTTAGCCGTGTCCGACTCTTCGTGACCTCATGGACCATAGCACGCCAGGCCTTCCTGTCCTCCACTGCCTCCCGGAGTTTACTCAAATTCATGTTCGTTACAGCGGTGATGCTGTCTAACCATCTCATCCTCTGCCGTCCCCTTCTCCTTTTGCCTTCAGTCTTTCCCAGCATCAGGGTCTTTTCCAGTGGACAACAACAACAACCTGTATGTACATTGCCTTCAGCTGTTACAAAATAAAGCCGAGGTATAAATATAATCAGAATACACTGATGGCACTCTTTAAATATTTGAAAAGATGTCACATAGAAAGAGGGGAATTCTTTTTCCACTCCGGAATAACGAAGTTACAAGAAGGCAGAGCCGTAATGCAGATTTGCATACTGAAGGGAATGGCGTCAGGGCTCCCTCTTCCCGACTTTTATTGAAATTTGAAACAGAAGAAGAACAAGTGAAAGATTTATGATAAAGTGGGCTAAAAAAGTTGGTTATAATAAAGATGGAACAATGGGAAAATATGTGGCTGAAAGGATTGAAATTTACACTATGTTTTAACCTTAAAGAGAATTTTTATAAAATGATGCACCGTTGGTATATGTCACCAGAGAAATTGTCTAGAATGTATAAAGGCACTTCAGATTTATGTTGGAAATGTGAACAACAAGAAGGGACATTTTACCATGTTTGGTGGATGTGTAGAAAATTCTTGATTCAAATACATACAGTACACTGATTCAGAGGATTTTAAACATTAATATACAATTGAGACCCGAGGTTTTTCTTTTGGGATTGATGGACAAACAGTTGGAAAAAAGCCATGGAACTTTGTTTCTGTACATGATCATTGCAGCAAGATTATCATATGCACAAAGATGGAAAGATTCTGCATTACCTACAATGGAGGAATGGTTGGTGAAAATGGTGGAACTCGCTGAGATGGCTAAATTGAATTCCTTGATCACAGAAAAGACAATATCTACATTTATTGCTGACTGGAAACCCCTTATAGACTTTTTGTGTGAAATAGAAAAAAATGAATTTATGATTTATGGTTTTGATGCTTAGACAGGATAGATTATAGGAAGAAGAGAGTCATGTTGTAACCACAGAGTAAGAGGTAAATTTATAATAGTACTTATAACTGCTGTGAAGAAGATCTTTGCATCTTTTTTCTTTCTTTTCTATTTTTCTTTTACTTTTCCCCCCCATTCCTTGCACTTTTAGCTTTCTCACTGAATTTTCTTCTTTTCTTTCTCTCACTTTATATTAGTTTGTATTAATTTTTATCTTCTTTTTAAAAAAAATCTTTAATAAAATTATACCAGAAAAAAAGGGTCCCTCTTCCCGGATTCTACAGTGGGGAAAAAGGGTGCCTTCCTTGCTCCATTTGCACCCAGTGGGTCATCCGGGTGCAAGATGGAGGCCGAATCATGGCTTCCTTCTAGTTTAGGGAGCGCAACCATAAACCATCAACTTTAACTGCCAGTAAAGAAAAACTGCGCTGGGGGGGGCAGAATTCCCCCCTTCATCACCCAAAAGGCAGAGGTGGGTGAATCTCTTCATTTCAGCAGCTCTCTTGATTAACTTCTCTGTTTCTCCATCCCTGCAATTTTCCCCATTTTCCAATCTCCCTGGTGTGATTTTTAGAGACTTGTTTTTTTTTTCCTGTGCAAATGTTCTCATTGTCAATTTCATTTACGCCTGATTTTCATTTTTTGCAAATCAGTTGATTTTCACTTAGTTTATTTTTCTCTCTGTTTCTCATTGTTCTGGACCTGCCAATTTCAGTTTTTTTCCCTTCACTTCTAGAAATCTATCCATTTCACATTCTCTCCATTTCCTCCTTTGGCAAATCTTTCCATTCAATTTCCCCCGTTTTTCTCTGCCCATTTAAATTATTCTCATTTCTGATTTCTTTGTGAATCTGTTGATTTTAGTTTTTCTCATCTTCTCAGTTTTGCAAAACTGCCCGTTTTAGTTTTCTGTTTCTGTTGCTCTGTTTTCTAAATCACTTGAGTTCAGTGTTTTGGGCTTGAAATATTTTTAAGAAATATATTATTTCTTTAAACTTTGCCCTATATTTTAAATATGCCAGATTACTTTAAACAGCTGGGAAGATAGAATAGGGGGATAACAATCCTTTTCCATTTCTATTTCTATTTATATACTCTCTCTGTGTGTACATACATACATACATACATACATACAATATATTTATATAGTGTATAAAGGTAAAGGTTCCCCCCGCACATTTGTGCAGTCGTGTCCGACTCTAGGGGCCGGTGCTCATCTCCGTTTGTTAGCCGAAGAGCCAGCGCTGTCCGAAGACGCTTCCACGGTCATGTGGCCGGCATGACGCGCGCGGAACGCTGTTACCTACCCACCGAAGTGGTCCCTATTCATCTACTTGCATTTGCATGCTTTTGAATTGCTAGATTGGCAAGAGCTGGGGCGAGTGCGGGAGCTCACTCCGTCACGCGGGGCTAGGGATTCGAACCTCCGACCTTCCAATCGACAAGCCTGGCGTCTTACCCACTGAGCCACCACGCCCCATATAGTGTATACTTGTATCCTATTTATATACTGTAAATAAATTGAATAAAATGGAAAGTTGTTGTTGCCACACACATTCCTGGTGCTTTATAAACTGAGTCCATAAAAGCAATTAAAAGTCCATAAAAGCAATTAGAATTAATAAAACAAAATCACGGTGTAGTCCTGCTCTTCTATTCCAAAAGCTGACATGAGGAGGTACAATTCAGCCTTTAAGCTATTAGCCACCAAGAGCCTGATCCTGCATATATTTGTCTAATTCCCCCTTTAAAACTATGCAAACTGGTGGCAGTGAGTTCCATAGTTTCATTACAGCTGCACTTGCAGTGCATGCTTCCTGAATTAATCGTGAAAGGAAGTGAGAAAGTTAAGTCTGGGTTTGCATAATAGAGTGAGCCCCAGGGAAATCAAACAGGCTGGGTTTATGCAACCTGCTAACACACAGACACACACACACACACAAGCTTGGCATACACACTTATCAAGATTGACTTTGGGGTGAGTGCAGTGGCTAGATCTCTAACCAGGGAAGCTTGTTTGCAAACCAACCTGTCTGCTGCGGGTTCAAGCAACAGATAAAACTCAGCGTAAGGAGATGCAAAACCGTTGCGATCACCTGCAGGGATGGCCAAGACAGCCCGGTTCCCTCCCCGCCTGAGCCCAGACGAGCGATTGAGCAAACAGCCTCCGCCTCTATTTGTCCCTGCGGCACAGGGAACGCTGGGAGGGCTTGGTCGAGTGGCCAACCCTTCAGATAAATCAACGACAAACCGGATTTTAGTTAGGAACTGATCTCTCCCATCTCCTCTACACGTTGATTATTTTGTCATTCTTTAAAATGTTTTTAGGGTCTCCAAGTCGATCTCCAGCCTTCAAATGTGGTTTGGGGGATTGCCGTGGTAGCACATAGTCAGAGTGAAAAATCAGGTTTCCACATTCCTCTGGGAACCACTAGGGCAGAGCTTTCCAAACTGTGTGTGGCGACACAAAAGTGTGTCGCCACACACAGTCTGGTGTGTCGCCACACAACCCGGAAGCGCTGATCATCATCAGCGCTTCCAGGTTTTCCCGCGGCGACACACCAACTGCAGCGCGCAAAACTCAAAAAGCAGCAGCAGCGCTTCCGGGTTTTTGCGTGCTGCCGCACTTCCGGGTTTTCCCGCGGCGACACACCAACTGCAGCGCGCAAAACTCAAAAAGCAGCAGCAGCGCTTCCGGGTTTTTGCGTGCTGCCGCACTTCCGGGTTTTCCCGCGGCGACACACCAACATCGGTTGGTGTGCCGCCGCGGGAAAAACTTTGGAAAGCCCTGCACTAGGGCTACATTCACACAATACCCAGAACCTGGATACTGACCTCCTCCATCTTCTGGGTTTGCACAGAACCTGGCATCATATAAATACAGGTAGTCCTCACTCAACGACCACAATTGAGACTGGAATTTTGGTTGCTAAGTGAAGCGGTCATTAAGTGAATCCAACGCGATTTTATGACCTTTTCTGCAGTGGTCATTAAGCAAATCACATGGTTGTTAAGCAAATTGCATAGTTCCCCATTGATTTTGCTTGTCAGAAGCTGGCCAGGAAGGTCGAAAATGGCGATCATGTGACCACAGGATGCTGTGACGGTCATAAATGCGGACTGGCTGCCAACTGCCCAAATCTTGATCACGTGACCACAGAGACACTGCGACGGTCGTAAGTGTGAGCACTGGTTGTCAGTTTTTTCAGCACTGTTGTAAGTCTGAACTGTCACTAAACGAATGGTCATTAAGTGAGGACTACCTGTATCCAACAGGAAGCAATCCAAGGCTTTCTCATAAGAAGGGTCTGTAAAAACAGAGGCTTCCAAACGCTGGCCTGAAGCTGTCCACCATAGCTAGCAGAACATTGGTGGCTGGCTTTTAGCTGTGACCAAACGGCATTTCCAGGGTTCAGATCTCATGATCTCTTTGGTGAATGGCTTTTGTAGGGATTGTCTTTAAACCGGCCTGCAGTTATTTATTTATTTATTTATTGGGGTATTTATACCCCGCCTATCCCCTCCCTAATGGAGGACTCTAGGCGGCTTACAAGCATATATATACATTAGTTATACAATCACCATTTTAACCGCGCGTGAGGGGAGGGGGTAAGGGAACCGACTCTTTCAGGCTCTGGACTACAAATCCCAGGATGCCCTGAGCCAGCTGCTGACGTCCTCTAGCTGTTACAACCGGGTCCGTCGTCACCGCCGCCATTCGATCTTCCTCCGATCCTTTCCTCTGGTGGTGCCGACTTCCCGACAGGACGCCAGCAAATTAGCCCACTTAAGGTGGTACCCATTTATCTACTTGCAAAGCTTTCGAACTGTTGGGTTGACAGTTAAGAATGGGAAACTAACCAAAATAAGAACTGTGCTCCATTACCAGCAGCGCTGTCAGGACAGGGGTTGGTGGAGACGGGGCGGGAGGGGAGGCAGTTGCCACATTTTGAAGTGAGATGATGCCACCGACACCGAAGAGGAACCCTCTTAAAGCCGCCAAGGCTAGCATCTCCCTTGAATGTTGGCGCAAATTAGGGAAAGAATGAGCTCATGCAATAGCGTGTTTATATTGTGGAACTCCCTGCCACAAGATGCAGCCGTGGCCTGCAATCTGAATGACTAAAAAAAAAGGTATGTGAAAATAGGAAGGGCTACCAACGCCTTTCTAGAGCTACCTGCTTGGAGACGGTTTACCTTTGCCCGTCTTAAATGCAGCTCAGGAGGGCAATACTTTTCTGAGGCCTCCCCAAGACCCAGGGATGTTGCCCAACATGATGGATTATTGGTTTGCACCAGCAGGGGCATTTTTGAAGTTGGCAATGGTGCTATCTCTGTATATGCTCCCATGCCAACCTCCATTTTCAGCATTCAAGCCTGAAAAAGCCATTGGAAAATCCTTTAATATGCATCAGCAAAGGAAGGAAGGAAGGAAGGAAGAAAAAAGAGAAATAGCAAGGAAGGAATTAGGAAGAAGAAAATGGGAAGGAAGGAAGGAAGGAAGGAAGGAAGGAAGGAAGGAAGGAAGGAAGGAAGGAAGGAAGGAAGGAAGGAAGGAAGGCAGGAAGGCAGGAAGGCAGGAAGGCAGGAAGGCAGGAAGGCAGGAAGGCATGGAAAAGGAAGGGAAAAATCACAACTACAAAAATTGTTGCAGAAATAGCTGGATAGGGTTGTCTTATACTGATCAATGACCAAAATAAATATGATACTGATAGGATTGTCTTAAGAGCAAACTTTGCTTAAAGTCTGAAAACATTTCTGAGTGCTCCAGCCCCATCAGGAAGAAGTAAAGCTGAATTTCACCGCCCAGCTCTTCTTGGCTAAACATGATGGGAATACAGAGGATAAAAGGGTGTGTGTGTGTGTGCTGCTGCTGAGGAAGTGTGTGTGCCTTTGAGGAAGGGGGAAAACTTTCCCAAAGATTCTCTAGAATCTCCAAGTGTGCAGGATTATTATGGCGCGCAACCAAAAGAATACCCTCCCTTTTCGGAGATGGGCAGAAGTAAACGCCCAGGCAGTGCTTTCTTCTTTAAAAACTTGGGGCTCGGGTGAGTCACTGCAGAACCTGATCTGTTTCTCTCTCTCTCTCTCTTTCACACACACACTGGAGAAGAATGCACTTGGGTGGGGCTGCTGTTTGACTCCGAAAAATGAATTCCAGATGTGTGGGAGAGAGGCCAACCTTCCCTCCACTTCCCCAGCTGGCGCTGCTCTGGGACTCCCCACCCCCCACCCCTTTGGTGGGAGTGTGTGCTTTTTGTTGGGGGGCCAATCCGGATTGCCCGTCCCACACCCTTGGGGGAGAGGGCTGCAGGGTTAACCCCCTCCCTCCCAAACAACACCCACTTGTGCTTGCAGATCAGCCCAGGCTCAGGGAGGGGAACAGAGGAAGAGCTGGACTACTTCGAAGTTTCTGCTGAAGAAATCTGGGTGGGTGCCCAGATTTCACAGCCAGCCACAGAATTCACTGCAGGGAGTTGTTTTCTTTTGGAATAAAGAATCCCGAGCGCGTTGATCCAATTTTTACTCCAATACCCCCATGTTTGCTGTTGCTTCCCCCCGCCCCCGCCCCCCCATTTTCATTTTCCATCCTCTACATCAGAGGATAACTAACTTCTCAGCAGATCAACAAACCCTGGAACAAAAATAGGATGCAGCTTTTGGGCATTTTTTTTTCACCAGTCCAACCTGAAAACATTGTGGGGTGGGAAGGCATCTGTTTATCAGTTTTGTTCTCATGATGGGGCCTTCAGTTACGGGGAGGGAAGCAATGGCAGGGGACGAGGGGGGGACAGAAATTGTCTGGATTATAATCTACAATTATACCAAGGGTTGCAAAAGCCAACTGGTTTTAAAAAGGCATCGCTTATAAAACAAAGTGAGCTTTAAAACTTTTTAAAACTTTTAAAGGCCTGAGTTTGAAAGTTGGCAATTGGCGGGAAGTCCCAGCGAGTGCCTGGATTAAAAAGATAAAACTCCAGAGTTTCACTGGATAAATGGGAGGCCATACAAATTTGATTAATAAACAAACAGAAAGCATTTTTTTTAAAAAAAAATCACTGCTTTTCATTCCTATCCCATCTCCCTCCACCTGGAAATAGCTAACTTCCTTGTGAGAAAAGCAACAGCTGGGTTCACACAACCCCCTAAACCGTCTTAAAAAACCAACATCACCGCACATTCAAAAATAAACACCACCTTTTATTTCACAGGAGGGTCTCCGGGCACAGTTTGCAGTTTGGCCTGTGGTGGACACAGGCCAAACTGAAAACCAGCCAACTCCATTTCACCTTAGCAGGGTGTGTGTGGTGTGAACCCAGCTGAGATTAGGGGCTTAGGGGGGGAAAGAGGGTCGAGGGCTGGGCTGGGGGAGTAAATGCCCCCATCCAGACTCAGATTCACAAGGGGCAAAGAGATTTAGCACCATCCAGGGTAGCCAACCAGGAATTATTTCGAAAGCAGCTCAGAGACGAACCCAATTTTTACATCATTCTGAGGATTTGATTACATTTCACTCACCAGCAAAAGTGTCAACACTGTGTGTGTGTGTGTTTGTGTGTTTGTGTGTGTGTGTGTGTGTGTGTAGATCAGTGTTTTTCAACCTTGGCAGCTTGAAGATGTGTGGACTTCAACTCCCAGAATTCTGGGAGTTGAAGTCCACACATCTTCAAGCTGCCAAGGTTGATAAACACTGGTGCATATTTACTATGTGTGTGTATATACACACACATACACATATATATATATACACATATATATATACACACATACACACAGTATATATACACCAGTGTTTATCAACCTGCATGAATGCATGCATATATATATGCATGAGATGATAGATAGATAGATAGATAGATAGATAGATAGAGAGAGAGAGAGAGAGAGAGAGAGAGAGAGAGAGAGAGCAAACAAGCAGAAATTTGTACATGCTCTTGAGGTTTTGCCCATGCTTCATTGCCTAGACCAGAGCTTCCAAACTGTGTGTTGGGACACGTTAGTGCAGCTGCTGCTGCCTCTGAGCCCTGCCAGGATTCTATGCAGGTCCTAGTGCCTGCCTTGTGCCTGCCTGCCTCCAAACCTGCTGTGATTGCGCGCAGGTCCTAGTGCCTGCCTTGTGCCTTGCTGCCTCCAAACCTGCTGTGATTCCACGTAGGTCCTAGTGCCTGCCTTGTGCCTTGCTGCCTCCAAACCTGCCAGGATTCCGTGCAGGTCCTAGTGCCTGCCTTGTGCCCTGCTGCCTCCATCCTGCTGTGTTTCCACGCAGGTCCTAGTGCCTGCCTTGGGCCTTGCTGTAAGTGTGTGTGGCGAAATGATGCATGTCTAAAAAGTGTGTCACCAACGTGAAAAGTTTGGAAAGTTGTGGCCTAGTCAGATGCAGTCAGAACATGCTTTGAAATATTGATCTTGTTTTCATTTGCTGCACTCTCTACATGCACATGAAGCTTTGCCCAGACTTTACTAGGCATGCTGTCAGAATTAAACCTTTAGCCACAATAGTTAAGTGTGGTAAAAAGTTAAAATCCTGCCATGGGAATGGATTCTGGGTAAGATGAGTAAAGATGAGCAAGAGACGCCAGGAGGAGGGAGGAAGGAGAGCACCCACGTTCCAGAAAGAGCCTTCAAGGTTGTTTGGGTGATTTACAGCCAAGGTCATCTGAGAATGGGCCTGGAGAGAGAGAGGGAAAGGTACTGGAGGAAATGAGAAGGGAATGTGAATTGTTTCTTCTTCAAATGCTTTGCCCGGAAAAAGTAAGGGGCTGGCACAAGGGGGGGGGGGCAGTAGATGCTTTAACTGACTGCTTTGTGCGGGAAAGGCCATTTGTGGCTTCAGTCTGGATCTAGCTACTTAAATCCTAATAAACAACTTTCCATATTCTGAACGACTTTTTGTCCAAGCTTAGGAGGTTTAATCCTTGTCTTCCCTTACTGCCGTTTTATTATGTACCGGTCATTGCCAGCAATAAGGTGGTGGTCGTCTCCTCCTCCTCTATTGTTCTGGATACTGGGAATTCCAGCTGCAAAACTAGCAATGTTGCAGAAGGCACCCGTCCCAGAAAGGGACCAGCTCTATTGCATGTGATCTGGGAAGAGCTTTGCGGTGAAAACCCAGGAAAACAGCGCAAGAAAGGGAACACGTGGTCGGCTCCTGCGCGATCTCGGCGCTGCGGCTCCCCCGCCCCCGCTGGGTCTGGCCAGGATAATAAACACACGTCCAATCTGCGGCCAAGAGCAGATGCTTAGCAGGATGCGTGGCTGAATCGCCCTTCCCCAGGGCCCCCAGGCGGCCAGATGGAGGCAATTAGTCTGCCCCCCCCCCATGGCCCTTGTCCCAAAGAAGGGAAGGAAAAAGGGAGGCGAGGAAACAGAGGCAGGCAGAACTCGTTGGTTCTACGGAGCGAGGGCCGTTTCCTTCGTGGCATCGCAGGACCGCTCGTTGGCAGAGACGGCAATTTCTGGACACGGGCAGAGCACGTTTCGTGCCCGTTTCCAGGATGCTTGGCCTTCTTGCAGCAGCGGGCCGAGGCAGTGCGCCCCCCAGAATGGGCGAGGACCCCAAACGGCATGTTTCACGCAAGTTAAGACTAAATTAAGCTTTAATTTAATGCGCCTCTGCCATAGATTGCCTGGGATCGTGTGCAGTAAAGGTGAAGTCTCAAGTCCCAGTGACTTCACAGGGGCCTCTACACGCTTTGCTCTGCAACGGTCTGTATTGTTCTGTAAGTGATTTGTCTGTGCCTTTTTTCTGACATGTTGATGCCCAATCCCAGGATTTCCTGGTGGCCTCCCATCCAAGGCCTGACCAGCTTAGCCTTTTGAGACCTTTAATACGTTGTGGAGCTAAGAATGGGCAACATTCCTTCCAGAATCAGAAGATTCCAGTATGGCCAGGTGGAAGTATATAGAATGGAAAGAAAAACGAGAGAAAAAACACACCCTACAACGCAGCTTGTTCAATCAAGGTTTCTCCAAGAAGCTTCGAGGGTGGCCCCCCCAATCCCTCCAGAAATTGCCAACTAATTGTAATTTCTTTAAGGTGACATAAGGGGAAAATTACTTACCGAGTCATCATATTAACCACACTCAATCGGCTTAATTTAAATCAGTATCTATATTAAATCAAACCGAGCTTTTGTCCCGACCCCACCCTCTTCTTTGCCCCAGCCTGTCTAGTTTTAGTGCACCATCCAAGGCTGAGCGTGGCCCTCGACGCCAAAAAAGCCGCCCCCCCCCCCATGAAGAAAAGGCACCCTCTTGAACCAGGAGAAAATAAGTGAGCCGGCTTGACTCCAGGAATTGCCATGATTTTGCATCCTTCCAGGCGCTAGTTGGTCTGCAATGAATTAAGTCTATGCCAGTTATGACTTTGGGGTAGTGTGAAGCCAACCCCTGGAGTCACCTGAAAGCCCCCCCCCCCCAGCTGTTCTGGAGTTGCAGACAGAACCGTCGGCAGGGACTTTTCTGCTCAAGTCTGTCCAAACCCCCTGTGGTTCGCTTATGGTTCACAGCATCGTATGAGCCTAGAAAATTAAGATTGAGTAAACCCAGATTATAGGCAGCTGCGTTGTGCAAGCATGTCCTGTCTGCATCGCAACTTGTTAATCAAATTGCTCAAGGCTTTCCATTTCGGCTGCTTTGGAGGAACTGCGCTGCTATCTGGGCCTGGGAATGAATCTGCTCCGATCCAGAATTTAGCAGCGCTTTGAAGACACCCTGGCCGCAGGGCGGGGTACAGCTCTCTGGCTCTGCAAATGGACTTCGGGAATGTGCTGCAGGGTAGCCAAGACTTCCTTCCCTGCAAGACTTCCTAGGATTGGGGCAGAGAGATCTGCCTGCAGGGAGAGGTGTCCGTACACAAGGCAAGGAATGGTTACCCCTTCCAAAAAAATCCAGAGGGGCTTAGGATGAAGTGCACACACAGCATTTGAAAGACCTGGTCTTCCTCCCTCCCCCGGAAGGGGTCAGCCACAGAGGGTGTGGCTGTATCGGGCCTCATACCCGGCCTTTTCCTTTACTTCGACGTAAAGCAGGAAGAGCAAGCAGGGAAATCTCACCCTGCCCTCTTGGGTTTTGGGACTGGGAAAGTGGGACTTTCTGCCGAAACCAGGCAGGCGTCCTGCTTCCCCCAAGAACCAGCCAGGCTGATGGGGCAGCGGAGCCCAGAAACCGGTCTGGCAATTAAATCGGGCGTCATTTCCACCCAGCTGACAGAGCCTGCAAGTCAGGCCCGGTTGATTTGCGCCTCCAACGCATCTGGGCTGAGGAGACTTTCCCGTGGCAGGGACGATGGGCGCTCAGCACCTTTCCCACGGCGAAGGGCAGAGCGCCGAAGTGGCTCGAGTCCTGGGCTTTGAATGCCCCCGCTTGATTTTCAGTGACCTCCCGCAGGAAGTGGAAAAATCCCTCCACCTTCCTGGCAGGGACGAGATCCAGCGCAGCAAACTGACCTTCTGGGGAGAAGCTGAAGGCGGTGGCTCTCAACCTGGAGTTTTGTGAGCACTGGGAACGCTGCGGATTGGCAAAGCGGACGCCGGCACCCATCCTGCAGGCACCTTTGCCAGGCAGGGAAGCCAAGCCGATGCCAGTTCACCAGGGGCACAACAGCAGCCGAGTGCAGTTAAACGTAGCAAAGCAGCCCCTTTGTTTCGGCCACTGCAAAACCTAGTGGCTCCACTTCAAAGACTGCCCTGGCGCCGCCCCATCGCCTTCCTTGCCCCGCTGGGCACACTGCATGGTGGAGCCCAGAAATGTAACCGCTAGACAGGCAACACCTTGGCTCCTGTTTGGGCTCCTGTCTGATGAGGCATAAGCAAAGGAAGAATAGCCACGTGTGCGCGTAGAGCAATGTTTCTCAACCTTGGCCACTTCAGGATGGGTGGACTTCAACTCCCAGACACTGGCTGGGGAATTCTGGGAGTTGAAGTCCACCTGTCTTAAAGTGGCCAAGGTTGAAAAACACTGGGGACAGGACCACTTTCACTCGCATATCCCAAGGAGAAATGATGACACCAGAAATCCTCTCTCCTCCCCCGCCCGCCCCCCCTTTGCCACAAGTGGCGGCCCAGACGAGAAGCCCCGCCCTCCTTCCAGCTGCAAGCAGATGCACGAAAGGAACTGGTGCACTCAGGAGTTTAATGCACAGCCTAGAATGTCTCACTGCCTCTCCTGCTGCCTGAGTCGGTCTCATTCTTTAATTTCTTTTCCCTAACGGCGGCGGTGGCGGCCGCTCCGGAAAGATGTCCCTCATTTATGTCCGTGTGCGGGGGCCCAGCTTCCCGCCGCCTCACTTGAAGATCTTGCCCTGGTTGAAGGCCTTGCCGACGTGCTTGAAGCTGCCTTCCCACAGGAAGTACTCCTTTACCAGATCCTTGCATGCCTCGCTGTCCGGGTCCAGCTTCCACCAAGTGTAGGATTCGTAATCCACCTGCCAGTCAGGGCTCAGCTGCGGAAGGGAGAGAGAGAGAGAGAAGGGCGTGGGGTCAGGGGCCGCGCCTTCCCCACCTCCCCCAGCAGCAGTGCGCACTGGGGCTCGCCAGCAACAAGAGGCCGAGGGGCACGCCCTGGCATGCAAATAGTTGTTCTGGGCGATAGGGTGTTTGCTCAAAGGGCATTCCGGTTTGATCCTGGCCCAGAACGCAGGGCGGGAAGCTCACCACCAGGCCTGAGGAACCGTGGCATCGTTCCTCTCTTGGCCCCAAGTGGTACAGAACTCGGAACCCTGTTTGCTGGCCACGCAGAGGCACGATTCCCAAGGTTCTCTGGGGGAGGTGGGATAGGGGCAACGGAACAGGACCATCAGGCTGTGGGGGCAGTTGATGCCCTATGGGCATCATGCACACGGCCCTTGCGAAGCGCCCCTCTATGGGGTAGACTACATCTCCCATCGTCCCCAGGTAGCACACCAAACTCATCCCTACCAGTGCGGTCCTGGAAGAGAGGGTAATATATACTTCTTTTGTATTGTTTTGTTTTTTATGATTGTACGCCACCCAGAGCCACTTGTTGAGGTGGGCGGCCACAGAAATGAAATGAAATGAAATGAAATGAAATGAAATGAAATGAAATGAAATGAAATGAAATGAAAGGATGGATGGATGGATGGATGGATGGATGGAAGGAAGGAAGGAAGGAAGGAAGGAAGGAAGGAAGGAAGGAAGGAAGGAAGGAATTAGGTAGGAGGAGGAAGGAAGGAAAGAAGGAAGGAATTAGGTAGAAAAGGAAGGAAGGAAGGAAGGAAGGAAGGAAGGAAGGAAGGAAGGAAGGAAGGAAGGAAGGAAGGAAGGAAGGAAGGAAGGAATTAGGTAGGAGGAGGAAGGAAGGAAGGAAGGAATTAGGTAGAAGGAGGAAGGAAGGAAGGAAGGAAGGAATTAGGTAGGAGGAGGAAGGAAGGAAGGAAGGAATTAGGTAGGAGGAGGAAGGAAGGAAGGAAGGAAGGAATTAGGTAGAAGGAGGGAGGGAGGGAGGGTTGTCTACTTTGATAAATCCTGAAGGGCCACAAGCTGCTTATCCCCGTTTTAGGGACAGCAGAGGCAGCCTCAGAGCCCTGCAAACGCTTTCTCCCTGTCTAAGAGCTGGGAAGAGCCCTGAGAGTTGAGATGAAGATCTAGCCCTCTATGGTGGAAGGCAGAGAGGTTGGCTCGGGGGGATGAGAAAGGATTCTGGGGTTCCCCTCCCCACTTTCCATCACAGCCGGAGAAAAAAATAAATTATAGAATATAAACAGAAGCCCAGCGTGCTTCTCAGCCAAGCAAAATGTTCCCCCCTCTGCTTTTTCAGGTCAGAGAATCTGTTAATTTGAAGAGGGAAAAAAAACTGGTCAGGAGGCAAAGCTCTTGTGATAGAAAATTGGCTGGTTTCCAGTGAATTTTTCTTTTTCCTCTCAGTCTGACAGAACCCCACTGAAGGTGCCGTGGGACGGCGTGGAGCACCCTCCCCTAAAGAACGCGCCAGCAGCCCAAGCCCCGCGTGGCCGAGGCCTCTGAGCTGCCGGCACAGAGGTGCGAAAAGGCCGTCCGCCCTGGCCCCCCCGGAGCCCCTTTCGCTTCTCCTTTGGCCACGGCCGTTCTCGGCTGCGCTTTCCCCGCTTCCATTTCGTTACGGCTCGTCCGCGACGCGCTCTCCTGCCACGGCGCACCGCTCCAGACACTCAGACTCACTGGGAAGGCGAGCTCCTGCCCGCGGAAGACCCAGACGCCGGAGATGCTGCTGTCGTTGTTGGTGCCAAAGAGAATGACGGAGGCAAAGGCGTTCTTGCGCAGCTTGTCCAAGCGCTGGAACATGCCTGCAAGAAGCGGGGGGGGGGGGGGGTGCAGGGGAAGAAGCCAAAGGGGTTTATTAGTCGTCCGGCCAAACGTATAGCAAAATGAGAGAAAATGGGGGGGGGGGAGATTACCGGTGATCAGGTTGCAGCTCATGAAAGTCTGTGCCAGCTCCTCTGGAAAGCGATATTCTGCGTACCAGATGGACCAACCGTCTTTGTCAAAATGTTCCCAAAAGTGGGGGAGGGCTACCTTCAGGGTGTCTTCGTTGGAATATTTCCGCTTAAATTCATCCATGCTGAAGGGGCTGGTGGGAAATTAACAAGAGGGCATCGCTCAATCAGAGCACAGAAAAAGCAGGAGACGGGGAGGGGTGGGGTGGGGGCATGGCTGGCTGTTCTTGCTGCCTTTTGCTACCCCCAGCTTTTCAAAATTTAAAGATTCACGACAGGCAGAAATGTGAAAAGCACGTTAACTTGGCATGTGGGGGGACCAACAGGCTTGGCCCCCTATCTTGCAAAGCCAAGGGCCAATCTTGAGCACGATCCGTATTTCTAAAATCCTGCTTGACCCCAACCCCCCATCTCTGGAGCATAAAAGCAAGAATCCAAGAGAAGAGAATATCTGCAGCTCAGGGTTCCTGGTGCTCTCTGTGCTCGTTTGCAGGCGTTTCATTACCAAGCTAGGTAACAGCATCAGTGCGAGGGAGTGAGGGGTTTGCGGCCTGTTTATATATAGTAGACTGAAGCGTCTGCAAGCAAACCACCTAGCTTGGAGAGCACCAACAACTCCGGAAAATCAAGAACAGCTGCAGCTTGAATCATGTCAACTGGATCTCTATTTTCTTAATGGAAACGTTTCGCTCCTTATCCAAGGGGCTTCTTCAGTCTGAAGAAGCCCCTTGGATAAGGAGCGAAACGTTTCCATTAAGAAAATAGAGATCCAGTTGACATGATTCAAGCTACAGACAATTCCACCTGGATGACTGAGAACCTTCATAGACAAGAACAGCTGCAGCTTGGTACTTCGTTTGGAGCTGGGCCCCTCTCCCCAGAGAGAGGAGGAGAAACCAGAGGGGACGACAGGGGGGAGCATCCTCACCCGCTTTCTGGCAAATGGGTGTCTCCCCACTTTTCACCCCCTTTGAGAGAGGACAGGACTCTGACACGGCCTCAAACTTCCAAAACAGGCACCGTGGCTGAAAAACATTGGGCATCTCTGCAGCACCCCAACACAACACACAGAAAAGCTTGTCAGAGAAAGCCCCCCCCCCCCCCCACAGCACAAGGGTTAGAATTAACCAAGATCTTGTCCAACGCTGGATTCTTTTTGGAATAATATGGAACCTATACAAGTAGTTGTATGGGTAAATGCATCCATGTGGAAGATGGGCACGTTGCTTTGAATTATATCCCGAAATAGTGGAATCTGAAAATTTTGGGGCAACTTTGGTTATGTTAGGCTCTTGGGGAAATAGCTGTGAGAATTATACTAAGAAATAAGTTTGGTCTAGTGGTTAAGGTGCTGGCCTAGGAACCAGGAGACGGTGAGTTCTAGTCCTGCCTTAGGCACGAAAGCCGGCTGGGTGACCTTGGGCCAGTCCCTGTCTCTCAGCCCTAGGAAGGAGCCAGTGGCAAACCAGGAGGCTGAGAGTTCTAGTCCCGCCGTAGGCACGAAAGCCGGCTAGGTGACCTTGGGCCAGTCACTCTCTCTCAGCCCTAGGAAGGAGCCAGTGGCAAACCAGGAGGCTGAGAGTTCTAGTCCCGCCTTAGGCACGAAAGCCGGCTGGGTGACCTTGGGCCAATCCCCCTCTCTCAGCCCTAGGAAGGAGCCAGTGGCAAACCAGGAGGCTGAGAGTTCTAGTCCCGCCGTAGGCACGAAAGCCGGCTAGGTGACCTTGGGCCAGTCACTCTCTCTCAGCCCAACTCACCTCACAAGGTTGCTGTTGTGGGAAAAATAGGAGGAGGAAGGGAGTATTAGGTATGTTCCCCACCTTGAATTATTTATAAAAATAATAAAGGAAGGATTTTTTTTAATCCATTCAATTGTGTCCGATTCTCAAAGACTGCCTGGACTAGTCCCTGCGGTTTTCTTGGCAGGGTTTTCCGGAAGTGGTTTGCCATTGCCTCCTTCCTAGGGCTGAGAGAGTGACTGGGCCAAGGTCCCCCAGCTGGCTTCGTGGCTAAGGCGGGACTAGAACTCAACATCTCCTGGTTTCTAGCCTGGTGCCCTAACCGCTACACCAAACTGGCTCTTTAAAGGCGGGATAAAAAAATCTTTTAAAAAAACCAAAAAGCATTACTATTCCAGATATCAAAGAGTAGATTTAAGAAATGTTTAACAGCTATTTTTGAAAAGGCTACTTTCTTTTCTACTAGGAATAAAATGAGGCCCTTTAGCACAGATTTCATAGTATTTTACAAGAATCGATTGTAATTTGACCACCCTGTCCAAGTGCCTGGGGGCTGTAGGGGTCTGGATGGGGAAAAACAGGCTTCAGCTGAACCCTGGTAAGACGGAGTGGCTGTGGATTAATGGCCCCTCGGTTTCTGGGAATTTGTCATCTTTAGTTCTGGATGGGGTTGCACTACCCCAGACAGACCCGGTGCGTAACTTGGGGGTCCTCCTGGACTCACGACTCCTGCTCGAAGAGCAGGTGGCAGTCGTGGCCAGGAGGGCCTTTGCTCAACTTCGTGTTGTGCGCCAGTTACGCCCTTTCATGGACCCAGAGGCCCTTCGAACAGTCACTCATGCCCTGGTTGTCTCCCATATAGATTACTGTAATGCACTCTACATGGGGCTACCCTTGAAGAATATCCAGAAGCTACAGCTGGTACAGAATGTGGCCGCGCGGGCAGTTTTAAGTGTACCAAGATCGACACATGTAACACCTCTGCTCCGTGAGCTGCATTGGGTGCCAGTTTGCTTCCGGGTCCAATTCAAGGTGTTGGTCATTACCTTTAAAGCCCTACATGGCATGGGCCCAGGTTATCTGAGGGACCGCCTCATCCCCATTACAGCGGCCCGTCCCAACCGATCTTGCAGAGAGGGCATGATGCGGACCCCCTCTATGAAAGAGCTCCATCTAGCGGGGTCTTGGAGGCGAGCCTTCTCTGCAGCGGCACCTGCCCTATGGAACATCCTCCCCCCAGAGATAAGACAGATCCCTTCACTCCTGGACTTCAGAAAAAAATTGAAAACCTGGCTCTGTGATCTCACCTGGGGCAAGAGGGAAAGTGGTCAGGCTTGGGGATGGCTGATCGCTTAGAGCCACCCCAAATATTTTAAATAGTCTTCAGCAGCACTGCAAACCATCAACCACTTGGTTTTAATTTAAACTATATTTATTATTTTTAGTATATTGTATTTTATCGTGTTTTTATTGAATTGTTTTATTGTTATAGCTGTGAACCGCCCAGAGTCTCTCCTTGAGAGGGAGATGGGCGGTCATAGAAATTAAATAAATAAATAAATAAATAAATTTGGTGTAACTTTTAAATATGTAAGTGAAGTATTTATAGGCTTTATATCAATGTAGCATGCTAGTTCTTGGAGGGGTTATTTTGGGATGATAACTTAATAACTAGATTATTTTTTGGATTTGATCATATTTATTTTGGTTAGTGACCAGATAAATTGTTGGATGCGTGTATATTGCCTTAAAAAAATGTTTCTGCATACTGTTCTCTTGCCGAGGAGGGGGGATGGAAACTGCAACAAACATTTATTGATTGTAAACTCAGCCGGTTTGGTCTACTTAAAGGCTGCCAGAGGGACGGCAAGCAGAATTCTCAATGGGATGCCCTTTGCGGGAGGTCAGCAGCCCAGGGCTTCACAGCGTCTGCCAGTGGTGGGCCTGCAAAGGGGTAGCCCAGGCGACACAGCATGGCACACGGCAGATGTTTTGAACCACAACTTCTGTGCGCTCTTATAGTTGGCCTTGCAGGCAGATGGGAGCTGAAGTTTGGAACATCTAGAGCAGTGTGTCTCAACCTTGGCAACTTTAAGATGTGTGGACTACAACTCCCATTATTTCCAGGCAACTGGAGAGCAACAGAGGCTAGCAAAGGCATTCTTAGACAAGCACTCTGCAGTCCCTAGGTTGCTGGCTGGGGAATTCTGGGAGTTGAAGTCCACACATCTTAAAGTCGCCAAGGTTGAGACACACTGCTCTAGAGCGAAATTTCTCTCCTGGATTGGCACAGGAGACTCACAAACTTCCAAAGTAGCCCGGAAGAGAAATTTTGCACCAGCAGAGATGGTTTTGCAACTGGGCTAATAAAATCCCAGCAAGAACTTAGAGGATTTGTCTGTAGACAAGCTGTTGGACTACAACTCCCATTATTTCTAGGCAACTGGAGAGCAACAGGCTAGCAAAGGCATTCTTAGACAAGCACTCTGCAGTGCCCGGCCGATACTAAAACTTGGCCAGCACACCCATGTTAACTTTTCACACCCCCAGGATGAAACAGCTAACAGAAAAACCTCCCCAAAACGGGTTTATCCAGAAGGGAGAGATTCAGTGGGTGAAACACGTGGCAATTTGTCTCAGCCTTTCAGCGCTCTCAGCTATGCCTGGTGGAAGGGGGGGGGGAGGCCAGAGGGAGGGGGTCACTTCCACGAAAACAAGCCAGCTACTGTTTTAAGATTATCCTGGATCACAGGGCAGCTCGTTTGAGGCAACAGCTGAAATGCAACGCAGCCAGAACCAACTGCGCCAAAAGGCTGCGCTTCGGGTCAGCACAGCAGGCCTTGTGTTTTGCAGAGAAGGGCCGCACTGCACCCCCTCCAGGAATCTGGTCTCCTGCCCTTCCCCCAGAAATGGGGAGAACCTCTCGGCTTAGCCGCAATTCTCCAGCTGTGGCTGGAGCCCCCGGCCTGACTTCGCCCCCTCGGACAAACTCTGGCTGGGCCAGGAGAGCGCCCTCTCACCCAGCCCCTTCCAGAGGCAGCGCAACCTGGCCCCCTGCCACCTCCAGGCCCGACCAACAAGATTCCCCCTTGTCCCTCCCTGGCTCGGCCAGGCTGGAATGAGGCCCAAAAGTTTCCCAGATTGGCTGGCGGGCCAGCGTGGGCCGCAAGCAGGGGTGCTCCACTGCCCCCTAGCGGCCAGTCCTGGGGATTGTCCGGCTTTGCGTCCAGTCTCTTTCCCCAGCAGAGCCAGAAAATGGAGCCAAGGAACCGCCAGCCTCAGTGGCTCACCCTGGGCTTCCCTTACCGGGCTGTGCACCTGAGGTAAGGGCAAGGTTTGGGAAGCCAGGCCTCTGAACTCTGCAGTGGGTGAGGCTCGCGATCTGACCCATGGGCAGAGACAATTTCAGCCCTTTGGGGGGAGCGCAAGAATCAAAAGGGGTGCCGTATGGTCAAGGCGTCTGATTTGCTTACGCTTAAGCTCCCTCCCAAAGCATTTCGGAGGTCCGATAAGGAGCAGGACGCAAACCTTCAGCCTGTACCAGGTCTAAGGCATCCTTTACCCTTTAACCGGCTCTCTTTGGGTGACGGGAGGCCACAAATCACCTGCGGGTTGGCACCCCCCAGCCCACCTGAAGCTGCTAAGACAGAGCTTTCCAAACTTTTCATGTTGGTGACACACTTTTTAGACATGCATCATTTCACGACACACTTACAGCAGGGCACCAGGCAGGCACTAGGACCTGCGTGGAATCCTGGCAGGGCTCAGAGGCAGCAGCAGCCGGGACACACCCAGACACTGCAGCCCAGACACTGCAGCGTGTCCCGACACACAGTTTGGAAAGCTCTGTGCTAAGAGATGCTTGCCCAACCTTCTATCTTGCTCACACCCAAGGCAGGGGAGGTGGTAGAAGTGCTGAGCTGGTGAGAAGCGGCGGATGGGACAGGAGCTGGACAACTGACTACCTGGGGAGGTGAAGGCCAACATTCCCAGCCCCCGAGGGAGGAGGTCTAGACTGGACCAGATGCAGTCAGCTGACCACAGCAACACAACTTTCTGATGGGTTGGCCTGTCTTTGAAACTGGAAAGACATAGTAAATATTGGAGGGTATTAAAAAGGCCTGATCAACCATGGCAGCTGGAAGTTGTGTGGCCTTCAACTCCCAGAATTCCCCAGCCAGCAAGGTTGAGAAACACTGCTCTAATACGTAGAGGCAGCAATTCCTGCTTTGTTCCAGGGAGAATGCAAAGGGTGGGAGCTTAAATTTAGCCCACGGGGTTTGAACCCCAATTCTTAGGGGACTTGCTCTTCAGAAGCTGGCCCCTCCCAACACCCAATCCTCCATTTTTAAAGCCACAGCTTTGTTAAACAAGGCACAGTGATCTGGTTCACATCTCACTATTAAACCAGACACGTACAGGCCCTGTCATGACTTAGCACGGAGTCTCAGCCATCCCCAATCTCCTCTGAAGAAAGGGGGCCTAGAGGTGACTTCTTCCAGCTGCAGTGTCCCATTCAGGAAATGTTCTCCCCCCCGAGATCATCACAGGACATGGCTAGGAGGTTTTTCTGGCAACAGGCAAAGACCTGATGCATCTCAAAGTAGGGAACATAAGCTGTTTCAGCATCTATTATTCTGGTTTTTATTGATTTGTTAGCCACTCTGAAATGACATTATTGTAATTTTACATTTTTAAGGCAGAATTTAACATGCAGCAATGGTTTTCAAGATGTATTTCAGGACACTTGGGCTAAATTCACACATTATGGAAAGCCTGTTTAGCTGGGTTCACTCACTGTGCTAAACCAAGGTTAACAATTTACCATTTTATGTGAACTAAATCATTAAGGCTTATTCAACAAGTCATGGTTTAATGGGATGCACTGCCCCGAGTTAATAATTTAGACCTCTATAAGCATATCTGTAAGTTTCATCTGAAAAAGGCAACATGGTTTGGGTATAAGCCACATCATTTAAATCGTATTTTAAAACATCAGAAACAATAAAGCCAATTATTTAAATTCTTAAATTTAAATTCTTTTGTTAGAGAGGAAAATGGTATTAATCACTCTCTTGTAATAGTCACACTCGTTTGATATCATTTTATACACATCCTTCATATACAACATGCTTACTTTTTAGAACAAACTGTAATACTATACAACATTATTCTAAATTTGAGATTAATTTCGTCAAATACTGGAAGAAGTATTTGGTTGTTTGACTTTGTACCAAAGCAAGATACATGCTTGGTTAACTCCAACCCTTGTCAGGGTTGATGTCTATAATCTTTTGCATCATTTGATTTTGTTTTTCTTCGCGGGGAGGAGGGTGTTTAATTTTAGTAAAGCAAAATGGCGATACAAAACAAGGCAGGCTGTATTGTGCATGAATAGAGGTCCAAGATTTTCTATCCTTCACCAGAATTCTGAGGGGATTTTTGTGTTATTGTGAATTACGTTTTCTTAAACCCTTGTTAGGGTTTCCACTCCCCAGGTATCCTTCAAGATGTGTGGATTTCGAGTCCTAGAAAACTCAGCCACAGCCATGCCGATTTATAATCCTGGATGTGGAAGTCCACACATCTGGAGACAAAAAAAGTGGAAGACTAGCTTATGGAGTCCTTGGTGCTCTCTGAGCTTGGCTGTCTGCTTGCAGATGTTTCATTACCTGACTAGGTAACATCTTCAGTGCTAGTGAGTGGGGGGCTTGCTCCGTTTATATATAGTAGCTTGCCCTGCCTGTGTTTTCTGCTTGACTGTTGGTCTCCTTGGTAGTTCCTTGATTACGATATGGTTTTCTGCTCGATTCTTTGTCTGGTGTTAATCCCTGCTTATCTGGGCGTTGGCTGCCAGAGAGAAGGTGTTCTGGTCTTTTTGTTTCCTTCTTAGCTTTTTTATTGTCTCTTTTGAATGGTGTGTAAATGCGGTTTATTTAGTAAATGTGTCTATTTAGTGTCTACTAAATGCAGAAAGTGCTGCATTTACCAAATAAACAATAAAATGTGAGTATGTCTATGAAGGTTCTTAGTCATCCAGGTGGAATTGTCTGTAGCTTGAATCATGTCAACTGGATTTCTATTTTCTCAGTGGAAACGTTTCGCTCCTTATCCAAGGAGCTTCTTCAGTCTGAGCAAAGTTGGTAAGGGAATCCTAAATATTTATAGGATATTATTTAGGATTAAATCCAGTTGACATGATTCAAGCTACAAATAAAATGTGAGATGATCCACCCTCAAAAAAAAAGGTGAGACACAGACAAAAATCATTTTCCTCGTTCATTGGATGCTCAGCAAATCTAAAACACGTTTCCAATTTTAAAAATATTTTTTTTTCTGGGGGAGCACCTTCCTTTTCGGTAAAGGGCTTGAGAAGTAAAGAGGAATTTCATAGGTTTGATGTTCGTTGACACGTATCTAAAATGGTTGTGCTGGAACTTTTTTTAATAAAGCCAAGTAGATTCAGGCCTGACCTCCTCAGATCCCCCACATTTGGCCAAAGAGCACTTTGGGACATTTTCCAGCTTGGCCCGAACCCCCAGAAAGGAAGTCACCCCAACCCCTTCTGACCCTGCAGCACCCCTTCTCCAACCAGCTGGGGGTCCTTACCTTTTCGGGAGGTGAGAAAAGGGGTCTTTGGATTTGGGCTCGGCCGCCAAGGCCTGCTCACACTCATCCATCTCATCTTCAGGCTCCGGCTTCTTCTCTTCTTTCTTCTCTGCCTTCTTCTCCTCCTTTGGTGGCTTCTCTTTCTTAGAGGATTCCTTCTTGGGCTGGTTCTCCGCAAACTTCTTGGCTGCAAACCAGGAATAAGCCCAAGAAAAAAGGATCGTGATTGAGGGTTCCGGTACCGAAGTTCCCAACATCAATTTCTGGCACCTCGAAGCACGAAAGCCTCCAAAAGGAGAGCTGGGAAAGGCCAGGGACTCCGTAAAACAAGCCTGAGCAAAAGAACCAGGAGGGGGATTTACCGGGAATTGCTACAACCTTCAAACTCTGATACAAACCCCCCGTTTGTAGCACAATTATTTGGCCTCCAGAGTTACCCACAAGCCCAAAAAGCGGCAACAGGTGAGTTCATGCAAATCAGCGTCACAGAATTGGAAGACGCCAATGGAGCCTCAGCCCACCGGGGGGAACCTTTACCTTATATTCAGGTACATGTATGTAGCCTATGTATATTCTATGTATCTACTTTTTTGTGCCTTCCAGTCAGTCTTGATTCTTGACAACTGCCTGGGCAAGTCCCTGCAGGTTTCTAGGCAACGTTTTCGGAAGTGGTTTACCACTGCCTTCTTTCTAGGGCTGAGAGAGAGGGACTGGCCCAAAGTCACCCAGGTAGCTTTATGCCTAAGGCACGACTAGAATTCACAGTCTCCAAGTAAGCCATGGTTGGGCCATTTGATCAGGCAGCTGAATTTGCAGAAAAAGTAGGCAACGTTTTAAAAAACAGGCACTGAGGGCAGCAAGGCACAAGCTTGGCCACAAGCTGAACCATATAAAGTACACGGGGCCCCTTCAGAAAATTAAAAAAGGCCCTCAATTCTTCAACCAGCCCATCTTTCAGAAAAGAGAGTGAACGTGAAATACGACCCTTTTGTACATCACGTTCTAATTTTAGTCAGCTAAGCTGCAGAGCCAAAGACAGAAAGGGGCAGTGAAATGCACACTATTTCTTCCACAAACTAAACATACTTTATTTTCCTAGTATCAGAGGCTGGAAAAGCAAATCTCCTTAATGGATTCCGACAAGCAGAATACAATAGTAGTTGTTCTCGCCCTCTTTTCTTGTTGCCCCTTAAAAAATTGGAACTAAGGGGAAGGAATTAAGCTACACTACATCCAGGGGTGGTGTAGGCGCTCGCAACTCACTCATCCCACTTCCTGCTGCCCCTTCCCAATCTTAAAAGACAGAACGGCAATTCAAAGAGAAAACTTGGATCACAGATGAATTCCCTGACCATCAAACTGCGCCATCTTCTCACACAGCTTCAACTCCCCCAGGACGGTCTTGAACTGGGGCTGGTTTATGCAGGTCACAAACCAGCGGTTCACATTTTCGTAAGGCTGGCGGAAGGGGGGCTCCAAAACCTGAAAATGGAGAAAAGGCGGGAAATCTCAGCTCAAGCGACCATCAGTTCCTTTCAACACGGACTACACAAAAGTGCAAAACTGGGGCTATGAACATTTTACATTTCTACATCTTTTGATTACGTGCCATCAAGTTGGTATCGGCTCTTGGCAGCCTTCTCCAGGACGATCTGTGCCCAACCTGGTCTTTCAGATCTTCCAATGGTGCACCCATCACCACTATAAATGAATCCACTTTGGTGCTGGGCATCCTCTTCTTCTCGTTCCTTCCACCTTTCCCAGCATTATTGACTTTTCCAGAGAGCTGGGTCTTTTACCCTATCACATTTTTCTCATGGCCATCTTGAGTTTTGGAAAAGGACGATCCTACCTCCCTATTTTCTTCCGTCTTGTTCCTCAACCCTTGAATTTTCCTCCCCATTTTTCCACTATTCGTCCAAAGCATCCTCAGATCTTTCCTCACCACAGGAGAGATTAAGTCTCTCAGATGGAGCTCAACGTTTATCTACCTGTAAGCACCTATTGTATGAAATTCTTCCTGTTTACACTTCTCAAGGCTTTGGTTAAGTGCCCATAACTCAAAAATACTGTAAACACAGCACTGTTCTTAACTGCTGTTAACAGCTCAACCTCTTGACCATTAAAACTCATCAGGGACGTTCCTTATGATTTCATTGCATTGTCCCATTGACCTTAAAGCTTACCAATGCACAAAAGATGTATAAAAACCTGCAACAAAATGCTGTAAAGTTTTGGAGGGTGAAGATACAGAGGGAGGGAGGGAGGGAGGGAGAGGGGGAGAGAGAGAGAGAGGGGGGGGGAGATCCCCGCGTTACACTTCTGTCAATTACAGAATTTAAAATAAGGTATCGCTGTAATTGGCCATGTCAGCATGTGCTAATTTTTGAACCCTGGACTACAGCGCAATGCTACGGCAGCAATCCTTAAGCTTGTATGACTTCCCTGCTACCTTTTTCGGGAGGGAAGGAAGGATTAAAGGCTGGACAAAAACTAGCTGAGTTTGCTCGCATTTGCATGTCAAAAAGTCTGACTGTCAGATGGTCTGAACGAGCCGCAGCTCATACCAGACTTTCTCAACCTTCTGACCCTGGAGGAGCCCTTGAAATATTTTTCCGGCCTTGGGGAACCCCTGCACATTTAGGCTCAAATATAGGCCAGGAGTTACGAAATTATGATACTCGTTTCATGGGTAGGCCTGTATAGATGGACTAACACTGTTCTTAAACTAAAAATAAAGAAAGAAACCTATCTCTTTAAGGTGAAGCTGCCCGAATTGGAAATAATTTTTTTAATAAATCACGATCTCCCAGGGAACCCCTAGTGACCTCTCGCGGAACCCGAGGGTGCCACGGAACCCTGGTTGAGGAACCCTGGCTGAAGCTAACCAGACCTGCAGCCACCAGCAACCTCCGACTTTCTTGCTTACGGCTGCTCAACCAGCCCTCAGGCTCTTTCTCCCTCTGACTTGGACGTCCGTCATGGGGGAGAGAAGCCCCCTTTCTTCCACACACCCTCAAGTTGGGGTAATAAAGAAAGGAGCCCTCAAACCAGGTCCCGCTGCTCTTGACCCTGCACTGCTTTGTGCCTGGCAACTGCTGATTCAAGGAAGGCACCGCTTACAGCACCAGAGGATCTGACAAGGCTCTAGTCCTTGCACGTGGCGTGGGGGCGAAAAGCGGAAGATGTCCAGCCCTGCTCCTTCTTCTCCCCCCTGCCAAAAGTCAAGGGTCCCCAGGCACCTCAGCACCCCCCAAGGGCTTCTTCCTAGGAGCCCCTCTGCCACCTGTGGAGACTCACCTGCTTGTAAAGCCAGAGCAGAGTGCAGACAACGGTGATGTCCGCCAGCGTGATGCGCTCCCCGACCAAAAAGGTCCGGGTCTTCAGGTGGGAATCAAGGAGGCTCAAGATCCGTCTCACCTCCTCCTTGGCGTACTCCGTAGCCTGCAGGGGAAGCCAAAAAAAATTTAGGGGGACATACAAGGGATGGCTGGGGCCAGAAGACAAATCCAGAGCCACAGAACCTAAAGGCTGTCAAAAGCCAGACTGCCTTTCCAGGAATATAAAACACTATTTCAATATATTGAAACAGACTGCAAAATAAAACTACAGTCCTCGCTTAACAACCACTCGTTTAACGATGATCTGAAGTTAAGACGGTCTCGGAAAAACTGCTTTGCGACCTGTACTTGCAGTTACAACCGTCACACCACCCCTGCGGTCATGTGATTGCAATTCGGGCACTTGGCAGCCGGATCACATTTATGAACAGTTGCAGCATCCTGCAATCACATGATCGCAATTTGAGACCTTTTTGGCCGGTTTCTGGCAAAAAATGTCCTTTGGGGAAGCTGGATTCTCTTAACAACCTGTGATTCGCTTAATGACCACTGTAAAATGGTCGTAAAAACAGTTCCGGTCACATGGTGACTCACTTAACGATCACACCACTTAACAACCAATTTTCAGGTCCCTATTTTGGTTGTTAAGTGAGGACTACCTGTAACTTGTTTTCAAGTAGCTATCTACTCTGAACTTTATGGTTCGCAAAACGCATGCAATCAACCAAGCAACAAGATTTCTGTCCCCATATAGCTATTTTGATGGTTGGGAAATACCTCTTTATACCCTGAGATAAGTTTATAAAACTATTGTGTCACTTAAAAAAGTAAAGGTTCCCCGTGCACATTTCTGCAGTCGTGTCAGACTCTAGGGGCTGGTGCTCATCTCCGTTTCTTAGCCGAAGAGCCAGTGTTGTCCGAAGATGCTTCCAGAGTCATGTGGCCAGCATGACGCATGTGGAACGCTGTTACCTACCCACCAAAGTGGTACCTATTCATCTACCTGCATTTGCATGCTTTCGAATTGCAAGTTGGAAAGAGCTGGAGCTAGTGCGGGAGCTCACTCCGTCAAGCGGAGTTAGGGATTTGAACCTCCGAACTTGCAATCTTCTGATCGACAAGCCTGGCGTCTTACCCGCTGAGCCACCACGCCCCTTATTGTGTCACTTACCTGCTTGTTATATTGCATTATGCCAAGCGTGGGGAAGACCCAAGTGCTGGCTGGAGGCACAATGTCGCTGTCGGCAAAGCTCACCCACTGAAGGACCTGGGCAGCTGACTCTTTAGTTGCACCTCGTAGTTCTTCGTTGCTGACTGGGAGAGGAAAACGACCAGTTGAAGAACCAACAATCAAAAAGAATATGCTGGCAACTTCAAACAGGTTGAACCACAGTTTCCCTAATTTCCACTCAACGGAGTTATGGGCCATCCTAGTTGAGAATCATGGGAGCTGATGTCTACCAGATCTAGATCTTCTCCAGCTTCAGGAAGGAAAGTAAAATTAGGGCTTTTTTTGGGGGGGGGGGCTCAGCTGAGAAGAATTTAAAGAATTTTTACTCCAGAGGCTTCTAAAAGGGCTTTACCAGCTAGTGGTTAAGGGCTAACACCCTCAGAAAATAATGAAGTCTCTGCAAACAGGCCACCAAGCACAAAAGGAATATGAGAAAGTCATAAATAAAGTCAGGGCAAGGGGAGCTGGTATCGTACAAAGTGACCCTTTGTGAAAGCTTCTACAAAACCATTTCTTGCAGTCCGTCCGTTTTCCTGCCCCTTAACTGCCCTCAATCTCTGTGTTTTTCAGTTGCCAATCCCCGATTAAGGACCTCCCTTTGGGTAAAGCTGACGGGCAGAGGCGTTTGGCGTTACCGTAGTGCGCGATGGCGTTGCTCTCGAATATGCAAAATCCATCATCTCCTTCAAAGGCTGGAACCTACAGAGGGGGAAAAAGACCCTCGGTCCATGGCTGAGAAGACAAACTGAGAAGATCTCCTTCCAAGAGGTCAGCAGGAACCACTTAGAGCAATGCGGGAGCTGGGAGACACTCCCGTCGCTAACCTCAGCTGGAGACGTGACCTCACGACGGCCAAGACGAAGCCTCCCATCTAGACTAAACCTGCGGCAGACGCGTTGTTACAGACCTCCAATTCCAGGGGGCAGGCAGGAAGTTTCACCAAACCGTTAAGGCTGGGATTTTTCTTGGCAGGGTATTGCTCCCGATCGTTCTACAAAGAATGATGCTGGCAGGCAGGCCTCAGATGGGGAACGTACTGAGTGGCCCAAGTAATCCGTCCCACCTCACCAACCACAGGGTAGGTTCTACTTTAAGAGGCGTTTAAATACTTCCAGAGACCAGTCTTGAGGCCAAGGTGACCAACATTACTTGGCAGTTTTTGATCCCACCCCCACAGCGGTAGGGTGCCAGCATCACTAGCAGATCGGAGGCACATGTCAGAACCGTATCTTGGCTCTGAACTACGGCATAAGATGCTCACATGGGGCTTGGCTTAGCTCAATGGGTGAATGCTGCCACTGTGTTTTCATAACCAGCATTCATTTATGGTACTGTTACAGCTCCAGAAGAGGAGATTTCTGTGGGTCTACGTAAGTAGATGCATCATTTCTTAAAATGCATTACAGAACATACATAAGCACATTATGTGAACCAGGCAACTATCATTTATTCAACAAATCATGGCCTAGTGTGATCTGCAGAGAGGCTGACAAAACTAATTTAATGCCCAATGTTAAGAAAACTAGATTACTGTGTAACTTATATTTCCCAGAATCCCCCGGCAGCCACAATAAGAAACTGTCATTCTTATAAACCTCAACCAGACTATCTCAATAAATACCATTGTTATCTCTCTCTCTCTCTCTCTCTCCCTCTCTCTCCCCCCCCCCAATTACACAGGCGGGATACCTCCAAAAGGAACCTTGCCCGTTCTAAAGAGCATCAAATCTGCTGGATACAGAGATTGTAGCATCCCAGGCGGTGAGAGGCTACTGCTGGCACTGTTTTTTTCTAACCAAGCACAGCATACAAAACCAGCTATCGCCACTGTATCCGACTGGTCCTGGAAATCAGGAAGAGTCAAGGTAACCCAGCAAGACAGCAAGATTACAAATGTCCTCCATTCCACCAACAAATCACAGAACCGGGTTGGAAAACCACCACAGGGAGAAACTAGAGTCAGGCAAACAGGAACGGCATCTCACCTTTCCAGCCGGGAATTTCTTCAGGAATTCGGGGGTCTTGTTGGTCTGCCCGAAGTGGAACTGGGGCGGCGTGGAGAGGACTTTGATCTTGGCACCGCTATACTGGGCTGCAATTAGGGCTTTGAATGCCCGCCAGTTCTCGGGGTAAGTGTAGAGAGTCTGCAGGAAGAGCAAGTGGCAACCAGTTAAGAGGTCCCTGAGAAGGGAGCCATACCTTAGTCTGCTCGCCTTTCCAAGCCTCATTGATTTGGGGCCTCTGTAGAGCTAACCGCGGTTGGATGCCAACCGATGACCGGGTCACCCGCTTGCCAGGCGACTCTGCCATTGCGGTGGCCGTAGGACGTTCCTCCTGCAAAGCAGACACAGCACCATCTCCCCTTCCCATCACAATGCCACCGCAGCAGAGGGGCCATCCCTGGTCCGGACGTCTTCTGTCAGGCACCCTCCTTCCTCCAGAACCACACCCACCACCCGGCAGCCCTGAAGGTGGCAAGGCAGACCGCTCTCCTCCCTGCCTGAGCACCCACCGCACTGCACTGACCTTCCCCTGAACCACCAACTCAGCACTTGCCCTTCAGCCTGGCAAGGTCTTCCCCAGCTCTGCTTTGGCATTTCTGGGGGTGAACCCAGGGCCACCTTCAGACACGCCCACGCCCAGAAGGCCACCCGCTGTCCCCCACAATCAAGTCCTTCTGCTCAAGAGCCCGGCTCTCCCAAGACAACCCCCACCACCCTAAAACGCAGAAAACCCCAACATGTCCATCTCATGACATGAAGATGGGTGGACTTCAACTCCCACAAAGCTGGCTGGGGAATTCTGGGAGTTGAAGTCCACCCGCCTTCAAGTGGCTAAGGTTGAGAAACGCTGCCCTAAGGCCCAATCCTGCTCTTCATCACCAGGCGCTGAGGATAGGCTGCCCCTAAACCTGGAGGCTCCATTCAGCGGAACCCTCCCCGCCACTCCTGCAGGCAAGAGATCCTCTTTCATCCCGCAAGGGGGTCTCTCGACGCCCCGTTGATGAAACAGCTTAATCGACTGCTTGGGGGTCTTGCCTTTCACCTCCGGCCAGTCCAAAACGCTGGATTTGCCCTCCTCCGACATGGCAGGGCAACAAGAAGTAGTTCACACACACACACACACCCACACCCACACACACACACTAGACAGCTCGAACTACCGTTCCTAGCTGGCGTGGCCTTTGGGCCGGCGGGGCGCATGGGAGTTGTAGTCTTCGCCGTTTGGGTCGGTTGGAACCCCAAGAGCCGCGCGTGGCAAGGGAAGAGGGGAGTAACCTGACACTCCCCCTTTCGGGCTCTGCCTGCCTGCCCGCCCGGCCTCGTCCATCCCGGGCGCCCGTCCGACCCATATCCCCGCTTCGAGGCCTCCCTTCCCAGCCCCCAGCGCCAGCGCCCCGTCTGCCCTCCCCGTAGCCGGATGCAGGCGGATTAGCGCTAGGCCTCGACGGGAACCGCAAGCTCACCCCGGCCACCGCCATCTTCGCGAGGAGAGGAAAAGGAGGAGCGTCGCCCAAGACGGCCGTAAAGCAAGCCTCACAGGGGGAGCGAGGAAAAATCCGAGAGCGCCGGGTCGCCCGCGCCGCGCCTCTTGCGTCACTGTCGAGAGGCGGGGCCATGCCGGGTGGGCGGGTAGAGCGCGCGAGCACAGAGATTTTGTCTGTAGCTTGAATCATGTCAACTGGTCTCATCTTGCTAGCTGGGAATACCTTCTCCATTATTTCCAAGTTCTTTTCTAGCGTTGCTCTTCTTCTGGACTGTTAACTTGTGCCAGTTCATAGGGTTCAAAGTAATTCTTAGTAGCTGCTCCCTAACAGGAGATACTGTGTATTCCAGCCTGTACAAACACAGTTGGTATTTTGGGCTGAGTGATGGAGACAGTCAAGAGATGCCCTTTCTATTACCTGCGTTCCCACTCACCTTATTATCTTATGTCTATGAAGGTTCTCAGTCATCCAGGTGGAATTGTCTGTAGCTTGAATCATGTCAACTGGATTTCTATTTTCTCAGTGGAAACGTTTCGCTCCTTATCCAAGGAGCTTCTTCAGTCTGAGCAAAGTTGGTAAGGGAATCCTAAATATGTTTCTAGGTAGCTGTGTGACCTTACACCTTGGGCTAGGTCATGGTTATATTGAGATGTTATTTTTAAGTCCTTTTACCATCTAAAGGAGGATCGTTAAGATCACCATGCTGCTGTTGAGCTTGTGAAATGGTCTTAATCTTCCTAGGCACAGAAGACAAAGCCGGGAGAAAGATTGTGCCTGAGGCCCCCACCTCTATTCAAGGAAGGATTTTCCAAGTTGGCATAAATGGATTCCTTGACCCCTCTCTCAAACCACCTATCTTCTCTGTCTAAAATGTGAACATTAATGTCCTCAAATGAGTGTCCTTTTTCCTTTAAATGAAGATAAACTGCTGACTCTGGTCCTGTGGTGTTACTTCTCCTGTGTTGGGCCATCCTCCTGTACAAAACCAAACAACTTTTGTATGTTGTTTTGTATAACAACCCCTGGAGTTCCTCCAGGGTCAAAAGGCGGAGAAAGGCTCCACTAACCTCCCCAGGCAAGATAGTCGCTTTCTGCCCTTTTTCAAATCTCTGTGCTTATGAAGGTTCTCAGTCATCCAGGTGGAATTGTCTGTAGCTTGAATCATGTCAACTGGATTTCCACTGAGAAAATAGAAATCCAGTTGACATGATTCAAGCTACAGACGTTCCCACACTCATGCCAATATTGCTTTGTGGTCACTGGTTTTACATGTCACACTAAACCAGCGTTTCTCAACCTTGGCAACTTTAAGATAGGTGGACTTCAACTCCCAGAATTCCCCAGGCTGGTTGAGAAAACCTGCCCTAAACCAGTCTGTTTAGTTATGATTTGCTGACTACACCCTGTTGGGCTTTGTGGGATATTAAACGACAAGCCCTGGCCTGCAAACTACAACGGCTGGTATCAATTCTTACTTCATTTTCAGGTAGGGAAGTATCCCAAGATTGGGTCCGGTCACGTGACTCGACTTACCGGTGCCAATTGTGGTCGTAAGTCGAGAACTACCTGTAGGTCAAAATGCGATGGCTTAATTGCGGAGCTGCTGATACAGTGAGAATGGTCAGCTGCAGGTTCAGACATTTGGCGTAGTGGTGATCTGGATTAGATTCCTCTTGGCAGCAGCAAACTACCTTCCATTGTCCTCTGCACTGCCTGCCCCCATTTCTTAGGAAGCTGGGTTTGAAAGGCTCTTCTTTTGATGGCGGCTGTTCACTGCAGTTCTGCGAAAGCGCTGCAGACCCTAAAGTATTGATTCTCCTGCTCGAAGAGTCCTCTCCAGGGCATTGAAGCAGGATAGAACCTTCACCTTCCCTGCTGACATTTAAAAACAAGCATCTCCTGCAGAGGATTGTTCTTTTTTGATATCACCGAGGGTAGAATTCCACCCGAGTTTATTTTTAAACTGGGTTTTTAAAGGACTTAATTTTAGGGGTCTCTATTAAGTCATCTTTTCAATTACATTTTTAAAGGGGAATGTAATTTTGATTTATACAGTGTATAGTTTACAAACTGACTGACTCTGCGTTAAAAGGTCCTTTTTGAACTTAAGACGGAGAATAATTGGGAGACGGGCAGGATAACTGTTCTGGGGCCAATTCCAGGCCTTGCTTTTTATTGTGGGTTCATCTGGAACTAGAAAGAGATATGTCATTGGGTTTAGGAGAGCTTGTCCTGTATCATTTGCATGAGAAAAGCAAAGTCAGGTACATCTTTTATTTAACAAAAAGCCAAAAGGGAAGAGTTATCGACCTGCTTCACACACCGTTGCTTGGTTTTGGCATGGCACTTCGTACATCCCTGGCTGGGTTCGTGGCTTAGAACGATGTGTCAACCACAGCCAGGGACTTTTAACTAATGACGCACAGTAGTATGATTTGTGAACTCCGATGGGAGTGAGGAGTATTTAAATCTAGGTAATCCTTTGGGCTACTGCTTGTATTGTTCTTTTTACCCCACTCTTTATTCTGCATCAGAAGCGCTTCAGGGGTAGAGGTCAGCGGCAGAACATCTGCTTTGCCTGTGGATCCCTGGATCGTCAGATAAATGGGCTGGGGAAGAAATTGATGGGTGGAACAGACAAGGATGCCTTACCTCAGTAAAAGGATGATCATATTATCCTGTAGTATTTTTCTTGTGTGGGTAGATTCTCATGACAATTCAGACAGGAATCACGCATACAGGTGGTCCTTGTTTAACAACCACTCGTTCAGTGACTATTCGAAATTACGACGGTGCCGAAGAAGTGGGAGTTACGACCAGACCTCGTACTCATGGCTATTGAAGCATCCCTGCGGTCACATGATCATGATTTGCGACCTTTCCTGCCGGCTTCCCACAAGCAAAGTCAATGGGGAAGCCAGCAGGAAGTTGGAAGTCATGGTCACGTGAGGTCCTCACTTAACGACAGCAACTGGGACTGCTGGAACTGCTGTCGTTAAGTGGCACGGACACATGGTTTTTCAACTTACGACCGCATCACTCAACAATGGAGTTTCCGGTCCCAATTAGCGTTGTTAAACAAGGACTACCCGTAAGACTAAGCCAGTTTGCTTAACTCAGGTTTATTGAATAAACCACAAGTGGCTCGCATGACACCGCAAGCCAAAATCAGAGACCACATTTTGGCTTCTGTTCCATCCCAGCTTCTTGTACGTTCTTTGCAGTTTTTCTGCAGTGTTTTGTATTTTCCTGCGTTTCTCTCAAAAGCATCCAAGCTTTTCTCTCGACTGCTCTTGCAGAATCACATCTACGCAGCCCGCAAAGCTTTTGATAACTTCTTTCTGAGGTACCCTTATTGCTACGGCTATTGGAAGAAGTACGCAGACATGGAACGACGCTTTGACTTCATCAAGGAGGAGGTACCCAGTAACCGTGGAGATTGTGCGCGCGCGTTAGTATGTGCAGGTACACCCCTGTCTTGACCCACCAAGTACAGGCTGCAGTGCGCCAGACATTAGAACTGGTGACACCGGCTGAATGAGACAAGCCAGTTCCAGATGTTGGGAGAGCAGAGGAGGAGGGTTGACCCTGTTTTAGAGCGTGCGTAGATACATGGATGCTTCCTTAGCAGCATATGCAACAGCAGGTGTGAATGTGAAATGAAACTTCTCTGTGTATCCCTGGAATACGACCACGGTAATGAAGCCAAGGTTCCTGTGGGCATGGCCGTTGCAGGTGATAGAACGGGATCTTGTGGATAGAGACAGTTCCAAAGCTGGGGAAAATAACATTTCTTTTTTCCCTTGTAGATGCTCGGATGCTCACCACGCTCAGTCCACCGCTTCTTTTATAACATCAACCGGAAGAAGAGTTCTGGAGAACTCGGAAGCTTTCAGATTTTTTGTTAATTTGGTATCAACAGCATCTGGTTATCTTCTCCCATTGGCCCCTGCTGTGTTAGAGAAAATGTGGGGATCTGAAAGGTCAGCGTGAAAAAACTTTAGTTCACAGAAACTGTTCTTTGTACAAGGGGGGGGGGGGACACTAAAGGTTTATTTTCTCGGCTGCCCTGCAGGTTTTCCAACAAGGGTTGCAGTCTATCCCCCTCAGCATGGACCTCTGGATCCATTACATCACTTTCCTGCAGACCACCCTGGACATGAATCATCCCGATGCAGCTCAGAAAATTTGTGGGTAGGTCACGGGAGAGCTTTGAGTGGCAGCTGAAACTTGGAGGTGCTGGTGGAGAGAAAGAGTTGCCCAGGCACTGAATCCTCCCATCTTGTCCTCCTTTCCCCCCCCCCCCCCCAAAAGTCAGTTCTGCCCCTCAGCCCCGTTTGATATTGCTGCTGCTTTGGCTATATGAAAATGTGAAGTAAAAAATAAAGTATGTTTTTTTTATAAAAGCTTTATTAAACTTAGAACAAAGATAAACACTACAAAAAATAAAATAAAAAAACTACAAGAAAAATGAAAAAAAGATTTTTTAGAAGATTATATAACTAGATGACTTCCGACTTTCAACATTTGTTTTCTATCCCGCCTTTATTATTTTTATAAATAACTCAAGGTGGCGAACATACCTCCTTCCTCCTCCTATTTTCCCCACAAAAACAACCTTTTGAGGTGAGCTGGGCTGGAAGTGAGTGACTGGCCCAAGGTCACCCAGCCGGCTTCCATGCCTAAGGCGGGACTAGAACTCTCATTCTCCCGGTTTGCTATTGGCTCCTTCCTAGGGCTGAGAGACAGGGACTGGCCCAAGGTCACCCAGCCGGCTTTCGTGCCTCAGGCGGGACTAGACCTCTGTCTCCTGGTTTGCCATTGGCTCCTTCCTAGGGCTGAGAGACAGGGACTGGCCCAAAGTCACCCAGACGGCTTTCCTGCCTAAGGTGGGACTAGAACTCTCTGTCTCCTGGTTTGCCATTGGCTCCTTCCTAGGGCTGAGAGACAGGGAGTAGCCCAAGGTCACCTAGCCGGCTTTCGTGCCTCAGGCAGGACTAGAATTCTCAGTCTCCTGGTTTGCCATTGGCTCCTTCCTAGGGCTGAGAGAGAGGGACTGGCCCAATGTCACCCAGCTGGCTTTCGTGCCTCAGGCGGAACTAGAACTCTCTGTCTCCTGGTTTCTACACGGTTGCCTTAACCACTAAACCAAACTGGCTCTCAACATCAAGAATATACAGCAATTTCCATAATTAATCCCTTACTCTAAGTCTAACCAAGATCATATTATTTCTATAAATCATCCCATAGGCATTATAAAAAGCAGTAAGAGCAATTGCTTCTTCCCCTTATATATAAAGAAAAATAAGCAGATATATAAACCTCCAAATCAACTCCCCCCCTAGAAACCCCCTTATAAAATGTTTCCCTCCTACCACTATTTTATATATTTCTGGCCACTATATTAAGAATCAAATTATAAAAAGATTTTAAAAACATTTAAATTATCTACTTTTATGCTTGGTACTACTATAACAATCTTACCCCTATTAAACCTGGAAAAATCAAACTTTAAATCATTACAAAAAAATAGAATCATACAGCCTTGAAATCAATCCAAATACTTATTCTTGATTTCTTATCCCACCTCAAAATAAACCAGAACATTTATTTGTCTTCATATTATACTTAGGGCATTTTTAATGGAGAAATTAAAAAAAAACATCTGCCCCCTTTAAAAAGTCAGCAAAAAATTTCCCACATAGCAGCGCCATCTCCTTCTCAAAACAAACCCTAAGACAAACAGACCAGTCATTATCTTGCAAGTCGAACTGTAACTCCTTCATGACCAGCATGTTAGTCAGCAGGCATTTCTTCACCATCTGGATTCTCATGATCAGGAAAAATACCTCCTTCTTGATAAATCTCTTCTCCTTTCGGAAAGTCCTCAGCCAATTGATACATTTTAAAGAAACTATCCTGAAAATCTTGCAAAATGGCTTGAGTAATTTTATGGAAAATTTGTTTGAAATCAGCTCGAAGCTCAGCCTGAAACTCTGAAACGAGCTCCTTAAGGTCGTCCATAATTCAGTCAGTAAAGTCTAGTGCCTTCTAGGTACTTAGCTAATACAGATAAAAGTTAATGGGTTAACGAAAGGCTTCCAGAAGCTATTAAAAGATATTGACAAAACACAAGTATGCAGACCAGCAAATACAGCGTCCAAGGAAAGTGAACACAAAACTCAAAATTCAAAACATCAAATTGAATGTGTAGGAAGATGTTAAATCCCTCAAATTATATACAAAAATAATAATGGAGATGATTGTTTATTCTCAGTCCTCCTTAAATTTTAAATGGGAAGTAAGCCGTTAAGAGAAAGGAAATAAGCACTTAAGAGAAAGTTTTAAAAGTATTCCAGAAAGATGATCACCAAGAGATTTGTTTCTTCTTGCTCTGGAAAGCCCCTCTTAGGGTACAAAAACTTTTAAAATATACAAAATTGGGTGGTTTAGAAATGAGAAAGGCTCGACCTAATGTCCCAGTAGGGCTGCAGCGTGGTCTGGAAAATGGAGGTAAACCCGACTCCCGTCTCCTCTTACCGGATTAGCGCCAACTGTATTGACGATCCTCAGACTACAAGGGGACGCTCCGAAGTACAAATGGGATAATTCCGGGTGTTTTCTGTCCATGAAAACGCTCTAGGGCAACAGGAAAAGCCTGCCTGTGCCCCCAAAATAATCCACGGGGCCAGATCTGCCCGCTGAGCTCGCGGGCAGGCTGTTCAATCGGCCATTCTCTCACCGGAAGTTCCAAAAATAAAGTTATGTTTTGAGATGAGCTCAGCCCGTTAACTTCCTGCAAGATTTTCATATGGTCTCCCATCTAGAAACTAACCAGGTCCAACACTGCTTAGCTTCCCCATCCAGGTACGGTCAACTAGGTGAAGACAGGAAGACTTGTTTTTAAAACACAGCTTGGCCTTCTCTAGGCTGGAGACGAAGGGCGTCACGTTGGGCGAAGCACTCCTGGCTGGGGGCTCCGAGGGAGGTCGTCTGGGCAGTTCTACCCCCCGTCGCCTGGACTCACCCTAGGTGCCCGTGGACGTCGGTGGTGTTGCCCCTTCGTAGTTCAGGGTGCTGTGTAGACTATTCCTCATCTTAGTATGCTGGGCAAGTCACACCATCGTGCGAAGCCCGGATAGGGTTTCTACCTTTGGGCCTGGCATTTCTCTGAATGCTGCCAGTAAGGTTTCTTAACCAGATCTTGCGGGTTACGAGTGCAAAAGGAATTCAGAGTTAAGAGCTAAAGTAGAAGTGCCCATGGGAAGTTGCTTAGATCTGATCCCAGGGCCAGTTCACTTCTTTTCATAAAGATTCCCTTTCTTGATCTCACTGATTAGATTTCAAAGGGGAGGCGGGAAGCAATGTTTGGAATGAGGGGGAAGAGGGAATCCGAGTCACTTGTGACTTTGCAGAGCCACGAACTGTATCTCAATAAAATAACTTTCCTATATCCAAGAGAGGCTTGTAGTCAAGCTTATTCCTACTGGAATATCTGACCCACGGATCTCACACAATGCTTCTCAAGGCCCATTCAACCTCACTCTTCAGGATGTCTGGCTCTAACTCACTGACCACACCATAAAATCTATCCCCGATATTTATTTATTATTTACTTAACTTCTCGACCGCGCAACTCGTACATGACGACTCTGGGTGGTTTACAACAATAAAAACATTTCATTTAAAATACAATATACACATAAATGTAACTATATAAAAATCAGTATAAAAATACAAATATAAAATATGGATACAAGATGGCCAAGATCTTACCGTTGGCAACGTCAACCACCTCCATGCATAGCTATTGCCCCTCCCGCCCCAAGCCAGGTGGCAATTATCCTTCCTAGACGGATCTTCCGTATATTCTTGCCACCTTTTCTTGATCTCTTTTGCTTCTGTTAGGTCCTTGCCGTCTTTGTTTTCGATCATACCCATTTTTGCCTGGAATTTACCTCCAATGTTTCTAATTTTCTGGATGAGGTCTCTTGTCCTTCCTATCCTATTATCTTCTTCCACTTCCACACACTGCTTGTTTAAAAATAATTCCTTATCTCTTCTGGCTAACCTCTGGAATTTTGCATTTAATTGGGCATATCTTCCCCTATCACTGTTGCCTTTTGCTTTCCTTCTTTCTTGGGCTACTTGCAGTTTCTCAGCAGACAGCCATCTTGCCTTCTTGGTTTTCTTTTTCTTTGGGATGTTTTCTGTTGCCGCCTCCTGAACAATGTTGCGAACTTCTGTCCATAGTCCTTCCGGGACCCCATCTACTAAATCTAGTACCCTAAATCTATTCTTCACCTCCACTACTTATTCATTAGGAATATTAGTGAGCTCACATCTAACTGATCTGTGGGTCTTCCCTATTCTCTTTAGTCCGATTCTAAATTGTGCAGTAAGTAGTTTGTGATCTGAACTAGTCAGCTCCAGGTCTTGTTTTTACCGACTGTAGATTTACCGACTTGTAGATTTTATATACTGTCACCATGTGAAGAGAATATAGATTTTCTTAACGAACAATGTTTTTTGGCAGGTTTGAGGCATTTAATAAAATCCCTGCGAAGGCGGCTGTTCCTCATCCTGACGAACAGGCACTTATTCTTAATATAGTTGATGTCCGGAGGACCCTGAGAAGAATTAATATGCGGAAAGCAGCGGGCCCAGATAATATTCCAGGGCGGGTACTTAGGGACTGTGCTGATCAGTTGGCCAGTGTTCTTACGGACATCTTTAATATTTCATTGCAAAAGGCTGTGGTCCCGGTATGTTTTAAGACTGCAACTATTATACCTGTGCCTAAAAAATCTATGATTACATGTCTTAATTAGTATCGCCCAATAGCACTCACTCCTATTATAATGAAATGTTTTGAGAGGCTGATAAAGGACTATATTGTCTCCAGACTTCCTTCATTGTTTGATCCATTTCAAGATTATCATCAACTTTAGAAAGAACCAGATCAGCTATACACCACTCATTAATGATATAGCTGTGGAGTCAGTAACATTAGGCAATAGTTTTGTCCCCTAGCTATTAGACTCCTGAACTTCCTCTCTTACTTCATGGATATATAAGCTGTTTGTAGGACTGGTATTTATTTATTAGGGATAAAGATTAAAGGGGTGGAATGGACAATGAACATATATCACATACATGGTAATTATGGTATTTTTTTATTGGTTGAGCCAATTGCAACAAAATTTAATTTCAATGTGCACTTTGTGTATAGTGGAATGACAAAGTTCTGTTCTGTTGTTCTATTCTATTTTATATATTATATATTCTATTCTGTTCTGTTCTATTCTGTTCTTAACTGATCTACTTCTGCTTCTTCAGCAACTGTGGTTGGGGCCTATATTTGGATCACTGTCATGTTAAATGGCTTACCCTGAATTCGAATTGAGATCATTCTATCGTTTTTTGGATTGTATCCAAGCACTGCTTTAGCCACTTTATTATTAATTATGAAGGCTACTCCATTTCTTCTGTGGTCCTCTTGTCCACAGTAGATGATCTGGTGGTCATCTGATGTGAAGTGGCCCATTCCCGTCCATTTCAGTTCACTGACTCCCAAAATGTCTATATTTAATCTTGACATCTCACCAATAACCACATCCAATTTGCCCTGGCTCATAGATCTTACATTCCAGGTTCCTATGGTGTGCTGATCTTTAGAACATTGGATTCATCGTTCACCACCTCCATTGCGTATTCATTAGGAATATTATTCAAAATATCTAACTGATCTGCGGGTCTTCCCTATTCTCTTTAGTCCGATTGTAAATTGTGCAATAAGAAGTTTGTGATCTGAACTACAGTCAGCTCCAGGTCTCGTTTTTGCCGACTGTACAGATGACCGCCACCTTTGGCTACAAAGGATGTAGTCAATCTGATCTCGGTGTTGACCATCTGGTGAAGTCCATGTATAAAGTCGTCTTTTATGTTGTTCGAAGAGAGTGTTTGTTATGCACAGTGAGTTGTCTTGGCAAAATTCGATCAGCCTATGTCCCGCTTCATTTTGTTCTCCCAGACCATGCTTGCCTGTAATTCCGGGTGTCACTTGACTACCCACCTTAGCATTCCAGTCTCCTGTAATGAAAATAACATCTCTTTCTGGCGTATTATCCAGTAGGTGCTGCAGATCCTCATAGAACTGATCTACTTCTGCTTCTTCAGCATCTGTAGTTGGAGCGTATATTTGGATCAGAGTGATATTAAATGGCTTACCCTGAATTCGAATTAAGATCATTCTATCGTTTTTTGGATTGTATCCAAGCACTGCTCTAGCCACTTTATTATTAATTATGAAGGCTACTCCATTTCTTCTGTTGTCATGTCCACAGTAGTAGATCTGATGGTCATCTGATGTGAAGTGGCCCATTCCCGTCCAATTCAGTTCACTGACTCCCAAAATGTCTATATTTAATCTTGACATCTCACCAATAACCACATCCAATTTGCCCTGGCTCATAGATCTTACATTCCAGGTTCCTATGGTGTGCTGATCTTTACAAAATCGGATTCGTCGTTCACCACCAGTGAGATGATCCACCCTCAAAAAAAGGTGAGACGCACAAGAAAATCATTTTCCTCGTTCATTGGATGCTCAGCAAATCTAAAACACCTTTCCAATTTTAAAAATAAATTCCTTTTTTCCGGGGGAGCACCTTCCTTTTCGGTAAAGGGCTTGAGAAGTAAAAAGGAATTTCATAGGTTTCATGTTCATTGACACGTATCTAAAATGGTTGTGCTGGAACTTTTTTTAATAAAGCCAAGTAGATTCAGGCCTGATCTCCTCAGATCCCCAACATTTGGCCAAAGAGCACTTTGGGACATTTTCCAGCTTGGCCCGAACCCCCAGAATGGAAGTCACCCCAACCCCTTCTGACCCTGCAGCACCCCTTCTCCAACCAGCTGGGGGTCCTTACCTTTTCGGGAGGTGAGAAAAGGGGTCTTTGGATTTGGGGTCGGCCGCCAAGGCCTGCTCACACTCATCCATCTCATCTTCAGGCTCCAGCTTCTTCTCTTCTTTCTTCTCTGCCTTCTTCTCCTTCGGTGGTTTCTTTTTCTTAGAGGATTCCTTCCTGGGCCGGTTCTCCGCAAACTTCTTGGCTGCAAACCAAGAATAAGCCCAAGAAAAAAGGATCGTGATTGAGGGTTTCGGTGCCGAAGTTCCCAACATCAATTTCTGGCACCTCGAAGCACGAAAGCCTCCAAAAGGAGAGCTGGGAAAGGCCAGGGACTCCGTAAAACAAGCCTGAGCAAAAGAACCAGGAGGGGGATTTACCGGGAATTGCTACAACCTTCAAACTCTAATACAAACCCCCCGTTTGTAGCACAATTATTTGGCCTCCAGAGTTACCCACAAGCCCAAAAAGCGGCAACAGGTGAGTTCATGCAAATCAGCGTCACAGAATTGGAAGACGCCAATGGAGCCTCAGCCCACCGGGGGGAACCTTTACCTTATATTCAGGTACATGTATGTAGCCTATGTATATTCTATGTATCTACTTTTTTGTGCCTTCCAGTCAGTCTTGATTCTTGACAACTGCCTGGGCAAGTCCCTGCAGGTTTCTAGGCAACGTTTTCGGAAGTGGTTTACCACTGCCTTCTTTCTAGGGCTGAGAGAGAGGGACTGGCCCAAAGTCACCCAGGTAGCTTTATGCCTAAGGCCCGACTAGAATTCACAGTCTCCCGGTTCCTAGCTCGGTGTCTTTAACCACAACCACAAACTGGCTCTCATGGCTACTACATCACACCCAATATTAGAGCAGAGCTTAGAAGTCTCATACAGATTTTCCACTCTGCTCAAGAACGTATTTGCTAATTAATTAATCATTAATTCCCAAGATCTCAGAGGGAGGGAGACGGCCACCGGCTATTAAGTGTCTTCACCAAGCAAGCCATGCTTGGGCCATTTGATCAGGCAGCTGAATTTGCAGAAAAAGTAGGCAACATTTTAAACAACAGGCACTGAGGGCAGCAAGGCACAAGCTTGGCCACAAGCTGAACCATATAAAGTACACGGGGCCCCTTCAGAAAATTAAAAAAGGCCCTCAATTCTTCAACCAGCCCATCTTTCAGAAAAGAGAGTGAACGTGAAATACGACCCTTTTGTACATCACGTTCTAATTTTAGTCAGCTAAGCTGCAGAGCCAAAGACAGAAAGGGGCAGTGAAATGCACACTATTTCCTCCACAAACTAAACATACTTTATTTTCCTAGTATCAGAGGCTGGAAAAGCAAATCTCCTTAATGGATTCCAACAAGCAGAATACAATAGTAGTTGTTCTCGCCCTCTTTTCTTGTTGCCCCTTAAAAAATTGGAACTAAGGGGAAGGAATTAAGCTACACTACGTCCAGGGGTGGTGTAGGCTGCTCGCAACTCACTCATCCCACTTCCTGCTGCCCCTTCCCAATCTTAAAAGACAGAACGGCAATTCCAAGAGAAAACGTGGATCACAGATGAATTCCCTGACCATCAAACTGCGCCATCTTCTCACACAGCTTCAACTCCCCCAGGACGGTCTTGAACTGGGGCTGGTTTATGCAGGTCACAAACCAGCGGTTCACATTTTCGTAAGGCTGGCGGAAGGGGGGCTCCAAAACCTGAAAATGGAGAAAAGGCGGGAAATCTCAGCTCAAGCGACCATCAGTTCCTTTCAACACGGACTACACAAAAGTGCAAAACTGGGGCTATGAACATTTTACATTTCTACATCTTTTGATTACGTGCCATCAAGTTGGTATCGGCTCTTGGCAGCCTTCTCCAGGACGATCTGTGCCCAACCTGGTCTTTCAGATCTTCCAATGGTGCACCCATCACCACTATAAATGAATCCACTTTGGTGCTGGGCATCCTCTTCTTCTCGTTCCTTCCACCTTTCCCAGCATTATTGACTTTTCCAGAGAGCTGGGTCTTTTACCCTATCACATTTTTCTGTATTTTATTCATGCTACTGTACCTTTAAGAAACCCCTCTTCTCATTTTCCCTTATTTTACTCATGGCCATCTTGAGTTTTGGAAAAGGACGATCCTACCTCCCTATTTTCTTCCGTCTTGTTCCTCAACCCTTGAATTTTCCTCCCCATTTTTCCACTGTTCATCCAAAGCATCCTCAGATCTTTCCTCACCACAGGAGAGATTAAGTCTCTCAGATGGAGCTCAACCTTTATCTACCTGTAAGCACCTATTGTATGAAATTCTTCCTGTTTACACTTCTCAAGGCTTTGGTTAAGTGCCCATAACTCAAAAATACTGTAAACACAGCACTGTTCTTAACTGCTCTTAACAGCTCAACCTCTTGACCATTAAAACTCATCAGGGACGTTCCTTATGATTTCATTGCATTGTCCCATTGACCTTAAAGCTTACCAATGCACAAAAGATGTATAAAAACCTGCAACAAAATGCTGTAAAGTTTTGGAGGGTGAAGATACAGAGGGAGGGAGGGAGGGAGGGGGAGGGGGAGGGGGAGAGGGAGAGGGAGAGGGAGAGAGAGAGAGGGAGATCCCCGCGTTACACTTCTGTCAATTACAGAATTTAAAATACGGTATCCATGTCAGCATGTGGAGGGAGGGAGGGAGGGAGGGAGGGAGGGGGAGAGGGAGATCCCCGCGTTACACTTCTGTCAATTACAGAATTTAAAATAAGGTATCGCTGTAATTGGCCATGTCAGCATGTGCTAATTTTTTTAACCCTGGACTACAGCGCAATGCTACGGCAGCAATCCTTAAGCTTGTATGACTTCCCTGCTACCTTTTTCGGGAAGGAAGGATTAAAGGCTGGACAAAAACTAGCTGAGTTTGCTCGCATTTGCATGTCAAAAAGTCTGACTGTCAGATGGTCTGAACGAGCAGCAGCTCATACCAGACTTTCTCAACCTTCTGACCCTGGAGGAGCCCTTGAAATATTTTTCCGGCCTTGGGGAACCCCTGCACATTTAGGCTCAAATATAGGCCAGGAGTTACGAAATTATGATACTCGTTTCATGGGTAGGCCTGTATAGATGGACTAACACTGTTCTTAAACAAGAAATAAAGAAAGAAACCTATCTCTTTAAGGTGAAGCTGCCCGAATTGGAAATAATTTTTTTAATAAATCACGATCTCCCAGGGAACCCCTAGTGACCTCTCGCGGAACCCGAGGGTGCCACGGAACCCTGGTTGAGGAACCCTGGCTGAAGCTAACCAGACCTGCAGCCACCAGCAACCTCCGACTTTCTTGCTTACGGCTGCTCAACCAGCCCTCAGGCTCTTTCTCCCTCTGACTTGGACGTCCGTCATGGGGGAGAGAAGCCCCCTTTCTTCCACACACCCTCAAGTTGGGGTAATAAAGAAAGGAGCCCTCAAACCAGGTCCCGCTGCTCTTGACCCTGCACTGCTTTGTGCCTGGCAACTGCTGATTCAAGGAAGGCACCGCTTACAGCACCAGAGGATCTGACAAGGCTCTAGTCCTTGCACGTGGCGTGGGGGCGAAAAGCGGAAGATGTCCAGCCCTGCTCCTTCTTCTCCCCCCTGCCAAAAGTCAAGGGTCCCCAGGCACCTCAGCACCCCCCAAGGGCTTCTTCCTAGGAGCCCCTCTGCCACCTGTGGAGACTCACCTGCTTGTAAAGCCAGAGCAGAGTGCAGACAACGGTGATGTCCGCCAGCGTGATGCGCTCCCCGACCAAAAAGGTCCGGGTCTTCAGGTGGGAATCAAGGAGGCTCAAGATCCGTCTCACCTCCACCTTGGCGTACTCCGTAGCCTGCAGGGGAAGCCAAAAAAAATTTAGGGGGACATACAAGGGATGGCTGGGGCCAGAAGACAAATCCAGAGCCACAGAACCTAAAGGCTGTCAAAAGCCAGACTACAAAATAAAACTACAGTCCTCACTTAACAACCACTTGTTTAACGATGGTCTGAAGTTACGATGGTCTCAGAAAAAGTTTGCAATTCGGGCACTTGGTAGCCGGATCACATTTACGACCAGTTCCACCATCCTGCAATCACTTGATTGCAATTTGTGACCTTTTCTACCTATTTCTGGCAAAAAATGTCCTTTGGGGAAGCTGGATTCTCTTAACAACCTGTGATTCGCTTAATGACCATCGTAAAATAGTAGTAAAATTGGTTCCGGTCACATGTTGACTCACTTAATGAGCACACCACTTAACAACCAATTTTCAGGTCCCTATTGTGGTTGTTAAGTGAGGACTACCTGTAACTTCTGTTTTCAAGTAGCTGTCTACTCTGAACTTTATGGTTCGCAAAACGCATGCAACCACCCAAGCAATAAGTTTTCTGTCCCCATATAGCAATTTGGATGGTTGGGAAATACCTCTTTATACCCTGAGATAAGTTTATAAAACTATTGTGTCACTTACCTTCTTGCTATATTGCATTATGCCAAGCGTGGGGAAGACCCAAGTGCTGGCTGGAGGCACAATGTCGCTGTCGGCAAAGCTCACCCACTGAACGACCTGGGCAGCGGACTCTTTAGTTGCACCTCGTAGTTCTTCGTTGCTGACTGGGAGAGGAAAACGACCAGTTGAAGAACCAACAATCAAAAAGAATATGCTGGCAACTTCAAACAGGTTGAACCACAGTTTCCCTAATTTCCACTCAACGGAGTTATGGGCCATCCTAGTTGAGAATCATGGGAGCTGATGTCTACCAGATCTAGATCTTCTCCAGCTTCAGGAAGGAAAGTAAAATTAGGGCTTTTTTTTTTTTTTGGGGGGGGGGGGGGCTCAGCTAAGAAGAATTTAAAGCATTTTTACTCCAGAGGCTTCTAAAAGGGCTTTACCAGCTAGTGGTTAAGGGCTAACACCCTCAGAAAATAATGAAGTCTCTGCAAACAGGCCACCAAGCACAAAAGGAATATGAGAAAGTCATAAATAAAGTCAGGGCAAGGGGAGCTGGTATCGTACAAAGTGACCCTTTGTGAAAGCTTCTACAAAACCATTTCTTGCGGTCCGTCCGTTTTCCTGCCCCTTAACTGCCCTCAATCTCTGTGTTTTTCAGTTGCCAATCCCCGATTAAGGACCTCCCTTTGGGTAAAGCTGACGGGCAGAGGCGTTTGGCGTTACCGTAGTGTGCGATGGCGTTGCTCTCGAATATGCAAAATCCATCATCTCCTTCAAAGGCTGGAACCTACAGAGGGGGAAAAAGACCCTCGGTCCATGGCTGAGAAGACAAACTGAGAAGATCTCCTTCCAAGAGGTCAGCAGGAACCACTTAGAGCAATGCGGGAGCTGGGAGACACTCCCGTCGCTAACCTCAGCTGGAGACGTGACCTCACGACGGCCAAGACGAAGCCTCCCATCTAGACTAAACCTGCGGCAGACGCGTTGTTACAGACCTCCAATTCCAGGGGGCAGGCAGGAAGTTTCACCAAACCGTTAAGGCTGGGATTTTTCTTGGCAGGGTATTGCTCCCGATTGTTCTACAAAGAATGATGCTGGCAGGCAGGCCTCAGATGGGGAACGTACTGAGTGGCCCAAGTAATCAGTCCCACCTCACCAACCACAGGGTAGGTTCTACTTTAAGAGGCGTTTAAATACTTCCAGAGACCAGTCTTGAGGCCAAGGTGACCAACATTACTTGGCAGTTTTTGATCCCACCCCCACAGCGGTAGGGTGCCAGCATCACTAGCAGATCGGAGGCACATGTCAGAACCGTATCTTGGCTCTGAACTACGGCATAAGATGCTCACATGGGGCTTGGCTTAGCTCAATGGGTGAATGCTGCCACTGTGTTTTCATAACCAGCATTCATTTATAGTACTGTTACAGCTCCAGAAGAGGAGATTTCTGTGGGTCTACGTAAGTAGATGCATCATTTCTTAAAATGCATTACAGATCATACATAAGCACATTATGTGAACCAGGCAACTATCATTTATTCAACAAATCATGGCCTAGTGTGATCTGCAGAGAGGCTGACAAAACTAATTTAACGCCCAATGTTAAGAAAACTAGATTACTGTGTATTGCAGACCTTTTTCTCAAGGCTATTACACATTGGGATTTTATAGAATTGTACAGGCATAAGTGATCGCAAGGACCATTTATTTATTGCGCCCATTTTGATGCCACCCAACTTCAACCGGCTCTGGTTTGACCCTCTGCAATGCGCAGAAAAACCATTTAAACAGCTACAAGAAGCGGCCTATTCTTAAAAATCTCCAGAGGTGGAGGCAACTTCTACAGGCATCCTTCCACTGCTGTGCAGATCTTACTGTCAGAAAGTTTTTTATATTTAAATAAAATCTAGGGAGCTGCAACTTATATTTCCCAGAATCCCCCGGCAGCCACAATGTTGACTGGAAACTGTCATTCTTATAAACCTCAACAAGACTATCTCAATAAATACCATTGTTATCTCTCTCTCTCTCCCCCCCCCCCCCCCCAATCACACAGGCGGGATACCTCCAAAAGGAACCCTGCCCGTTCTGAAGAGCATCAAATCTGCTGGATACACGGATTGTAGCATCCCAGGCGGTGAGAGGCTACTGCTGGCACTGTTTTTTTCTAACCAAGCACAGCATACAAGACCAGCTATCGCCACTGTATCCGACTGGTCCTGGAAATCAGGAAGAGTCAAGGTAACCCAGCAAGACAGCAAGATTACAAATGTCCTCCATTCCACCAACAAATCACAGAACCGGGTAGGAAAACCACCACAGGGAGAAACTAGAGTCAGGCAAACAGGAACGGCATCTCACCTTTCCAGCCGGGAATTTCTTCAGGAATTCGGGGGTCTTGTTGGTCTGCCCGAAGTGGAACTGGGGCGGCGTGGAGAGGACTTTGATCTTGGCACCGCTATACTGGGCTGCAATTAGGGCTTTGAATGCCCGCCAGTTCTCGGGGTAAGTGTAGAGAGTCTGCAGGAAGAGCAAGTGGCAACCAGTTAAGAGTTCCCCGAGAAGGGAGCCATACCTCAGTCTGCTCGCCTTTCCAAGCCTCATTGATTTGGGGCCTCTGTAGAGCTAACCGCGGTTGGATGCCAACCGACGACCGGGTCACCCGCTTGCCAGGCGACTCTGCCATTGCGGTGGCCGTAGGACGTTCCTCCTGCAAAGCAGACACAGCACCATCTCCCCTTCCCATCACAATGCCACCGCAGCAGAGGGGCCATCCCTGGTCCGGACGTCTTCTGTCAGGCACCCTCCTTCCTCCAGAACCACACCCACCACCCGGCAGCCCTGAAGGTGGCAAGGCAGACCGCTCTCCTCCCTGCCTGAGCACCCACCGCACTGCACTGACCTTCCCCTGAACCACCAACTCAGCACTTGCCCTTCAACCTGGCAAGGTCTTCCCCAGCTCTGCTTTGGCATTTCTGGGGGCGAACCCAGGGCCACCTTCAGACACGCCCACGCCCAAGAGGCCACCCCCCGTCCCCCACAATCAAGTCCTTCTGCTCAAGAGCCCGGCTCTCCCAAGACAACCCCCACCACCCTAAAACGCAGCAACCCCCAACATGTCCATCTCATGACATGAAGATGGGTGGACTTCAACTCCCACAAAGCTGGCTGGGGAATTCTGGGAGTTGAAGTCCACCCGCCTTCAAGTGGCCAAGGTTGAGAAACGCTGCCCTAAGGCCCAATCCTGCTCTTCATCACCAGGCGCTGAGGATAGGCTGCCCCTAAACCTGGAGGCTCCATTCAGCGGAACCCTCCCCGCCACTCCTGCAGGCAAGAGATCCTCTTTCATCCCGCAAGGGGGTCTCTCGACGCCCCGTTGATGAAACAGCTTAATCGACTGCTTGGGGGTCTTGCCTTTCACCTCCGGCCAGTCCAAAACGCTGGATTTGCCCTCCTCCGACATGGCAGGGCAACAAGAAGTAGTTCACACACACACACACACCCACACCCACACACACACACTAGACAGCTCGAACTACCGTTCCTAGCTGGCGTGGCCTTTGGGCCGGCGGGGCGCATGGGAGTTGTAGTCTTCGCCGTTTGGGTCGGTTGGAACCCCAAGAGCCGCGCGTGGCAAGGGAAGAGGGGAGTAACCTGACACTCCCCCTTTCGGGCTCTGCCTGCCCGCCCGGCCTCGTTCATCCCGGGCGCCCGTCCGAACCACATCCCCGCTCCGAGGCCTCCCTTCCCAGCCCCCAGCGCCAGCGCCCCGTCTGCCCTCCCCGTAGCCGGATGCAGGCGGATTAGCGCTAGGCCTCGACGGGAACCGCAAGCTCACCCCGGCCACCGCCATCTTCGCGAGGAGAGGAAAAGGAGGAGCGTCGCCCAAGACGGCCGTAAAGCAAGCCTCACAAGGGGAGGGAGGAATAATCCGAGAGCGCCGGGTCGCCCGCGCCGCGCCTCTTGCGTCACTGTCGAGAGGCGGGGCCATGCGGGGCCGGGAGGGCGGGTAGAGCGCGCGAGCACAGAGATTTGAAAAAGGGCAGAGAGCGACCATCTTGCCTGGGGAGGTTAGTGGAGCCTTTCTCCGCCTTTTGACCCTGGAGGAACCCTTGAAATATCTTTCAGGCCTGGGGGAACCCCTGCCCATTCAGGCTCAAATACAGGCCAGAAGTTGCAAAATTATTATATTCGATACATGGGTAGGCTGTATATACAGTGGGGCAAAAAAGTATTTAGTCAGCCACCAATTCTGCAAGTTCTCCCACTTAAAAAGATGAGAGAGGCCTGTAATTGACATCATAGGTAGACCTCAACTATGAGAGACAAAATGAGAAAACAAATCCAGACAATCACAGTGTCTGATTTGGAAAGAATTTATTTGCAAATTATGGTGGAAAATAAGTATTTGGTCAATATCAAAAGTTCATCTCAATACTTTGTTATATATCCTTTGTGACAGAGGTCAAACGTTTTCTGTAAGTCTTCACAAGGTTGGCACACACTGTTGCTGGTATGTTGGCCCATTCCTCCATGCAGATCTCCTCTAGAGCAGTGATGTTTTGGGGCTGTCGCTGGGCAACACGGACTTTCAACTCCCTCCAAAGGTTTTCTATGGGGTTGAGATCTGGAGACTGGCTAGGCCACTCCAGGACCTTGAAATGCTTCTTACGAAGCCACTCCTTCGTTGCCCGGGCGGTGTGTTTGGGATCATTGTCATGCTGAAAGACCCAGCCACGTTTCATCTTCAATGCCCTTGCTGATGGAAGGAGGTTTGCACTCGAAATCTCACGATACATGGCCCCATTCATTCTTTCCTGTACACGGAACAGTCGTCCTGGTCCCTTTGCAGAGAAACAGCCCCAAAGCATGATGTTGCCACCCCCATGCTTCACAGTAGATATGGTGTTCTTTGGATGCAACTCAGCATTCTCTCTCCTCCAAACACGACGAGTTGTGTTTCTACCAAACAGTTCTACTTTGGTTTCATCTGACCATATGACATTCTCCCAATCCTCTTCTGGATCATCCAAATGTTCTCTAGCAAACTTCAGACAGGCCCGAACATGTACTGGCTTAAGCAGGGGGACACGTCTGGCACTGCAGGATCTGAGTCAGTAGATATAGTACATACCGTTTTTTTTAATGGAGCTTATCAGCACTTTTGATCAGTGACGTCATCAAAGTAAACAAACCCACGTGGTGCAGGGGTCACAAGGTCGTAACCCTAGCCGGATATGAGGTGAGGGCCTAATCCCATCAAGAAAAGCATGAGTAACCCTAATCAGATAAGGCGTGTTGAACCTAGCCCCCATCAAGAAAGTGATTAGATTAACCCCTAGCCTAATTCTATGGGACATCCAAAATAAAAAATAAATACATTTAAAACACCTAAGTAATGTGAATCATTAACAGAGGCCTAGGCTGCGCTTTATTTTTGGGAAACATATCCTACTTTGTGAAATAAAAAATAATAGCCTGATGATGCTTTTTAATTTTTTTTTTTATAAATTTTATTAAGATTTTCAAATATACAAAGTTAAAAGTTGAAAATGAAACGGAAATAGAAATATATTAAATAATAGAAATAGAAATGTATATAGATTAGGGTTACTCATGCTTTTCTTGATGGGATTAGGACCTCACGTCATATCCGGCTAGGGTTATGACCTTGTGACCCCTGCACCACGTGGGTTTGTTTACTTTGATGACGTCACTGATCAAAAGTGCTGATAAGCTCCATTAAAAAACGGTATGTACTATATCTACTTGAGTCCCTGGCGGCGTAGTGTGTTACTGGTGGTAGCCTTTGTTACACGTTGGTCCCAGCTCTCTGCAGGTCATTCACTAGGTCCCCCCGTGTGGTTCTGGGATTTTTGCTCACCGTTCTTGTGATCATTTTGACCCCACGGGGTGAGATCTTGCGTGGAGCCCCAGATCGAGGGAGATTATCAGTGGTCTTGTATGTCTTCCATTTTCTAATTATTGCTCCCACAGTTGATTTCTTCACACCAAGCTGCTTGCCTATTGCAGATTCAGTCTTCCCAGCCTGGTGCAGGTCTACAGTTTTGTTTCTGGTGTCCTTCGACAGCTCTTTGGTCTTCACCATAGTGGAGTTGGGAGTGTGACTGTTTGAGGTTGTGGACAGGTGTCTTTTATACTGATAACACGTTCAAACAGGTGCCATTAATACAGGTAATGAGTGGAGGACATAGGAGCCTCGTAAAGAAGAAGTTACAGGTCTGTGAGAGCCAGAAATCTTGCTTGTTTGTAGGTGACCAAATACTTATTTTCCACCATAATTTGCAAATAAATTCTTTCCAAGTCAGACACTGTGATTGTCTGGATTTGTTTTCTCATTTTGTCTCTCATAGTTGAGGTCTACCTATGATGTCAATTACAGGCCTCTCTCATCTTTTTAAGTGGGAGAACTTGCACAATTGGTGGCTGACTAAATACTTTTTTGCCCCACTGTAGGCATTAGGTAAAGGTAAAGGTATCCCCCGCACATTTGTGCAGTTGTGTCCGACTCCAGGGGCCGGTGCTCATCTCCGTTTGTTAGCCAAAGAGCCAGCGTTGTCCGAAGACGCTTCCACGGTCATGTGGCCACATGACACGCGCGGAACGCTGTTACCTACCCACCGAAGTGGTACCTATTCATCTACTTGCATTTGCATGCTTTCTAATTGCTAGGTTGGCAAGAGCTGGAGCTAGTGTGGGAGCTCACTCCGCATGCAGGGCTAGGGATTCGAACCTCCGAACTTGCAATCTTCCGATCAACAAGCCTGGCGTCTTACCCACTGAGCCACCACGCCCCACATATAGGCATTAACAGAGTTCTTAAACTGAAAATAAAGAATGAAACTTACCTCTTTTATGTGAAGTTGCCCAAATTGGAAATAATTTTTTAAATAAATAAATCATGATCTCCCAGGGAACCCCTAGTGATCTCTTGCGGAACCTGAGGGTGCCACAGAACCCTGGTTGAGAAACCCTGGGTTAGTTTCTCCTTTCCTCGGGTGACATTGATTTCCAACGGTATTGGCAGCTCAGATGAAAATCAACGGAGAAATGCAAGGTTCTGAAATGAGCGTGTCCGAGCACCATAAATCCACCTGAAATGACCAGTTTGTCTCCCATCTGGTCTCTGAGCCCGGACCCCCTGCAAAATACCTCTTGGAATACCTGCTGGATTAAATGCAACCTTGGACTAAAAGTTCCCACACTCATGCCAATATTCCTTTGTGGTCACTGGTTTTACATGTCACACTAAACCAGCGTTTCTCAACCTTGGCAACTTTAAGATAGGTGGACTTCAAGTCCCAGAATTCCCCAGGCTGGTTGAGAAACCCTGCCCTAAACCAGTTTGTTTAGTTATGATTTGCTGACTACACCCTGTTGGGCTTTGTGGGATATTAAACGACAAGCCCTGGCCTGCAAACTACAACGGCTGGTATCAATTCTTACTTCATTTTCAGGTAGGGAAGTATCCCAAGATTGGGTCCAGTCACGTGACTCGACTTACCGGTGCCAATTGTGGTCGTAAGTCGAGAACTACCTGTAGGTCAAAATGCGATGGCTTAATTGCGGAGCTGCTGATACAGTGAGAATGGTCAGCTGCAGGTTCAGACATTTGGCGTAGTGGTGATCTGGATTAGATTCCTCTTGGCAGCAGCAAATTACCTTCCATTGTCCTCTGCACTGCCCGCCCCCATTTCTTAGGAAGCTGGGTTTGAAAGGCTTTTCTTTTGATGGCGGCTGTTCACTGCAGTTCTGCGAAAGCGCTGCAAACCCTAAAGTATTGATTCTCCTGCTCGAAGAGTCCTCTCCAGGGCATTGAAGCAGGATAGAACCTTCACCTTCCCTGCTGACATTTAAAAACAAGCATCTCCTGCAGAGGATTGCTGTTTGTTGATATCACCGAGGGTAGAATTCCACCCGAGTTTATTTTTAAACTGGGCTTTTAAGGGACTTAATTCTAGGGGTCTCTATTAAATCATCTTTTCAATTACATTTTTAAAGGGGAATGTAATTTTGATTTATACAGGGTATTTTGTTGTTTATTCATTCAGACCTATATGGCATAGGACCAGGGTACCTGAGGGACCGTCTCGTCCCGATAACGTCAGCCCGCCCCACCCGTGCGTGCAGAGAGGGCATGCTTCGGACCCCCTCAACAAGAGAATTCCATCTAGCGGGGTCCAGGAGGCGTGCCTTCTCTGCGACAGCGCCCGCCTTATGGAACATCTTGCCCCCGGAGGTGAGACTGGCCCCCTCCCTCCTGACCTTTCGGAAGGCCCTTAAGACCTGGCTCTGCCGCCTGGCCTGGGACAACGGAGGTGGTAGTGCCTCCTGGGGTTGGCTGACCCCGTAGCAATATGACCTGTGCTACGGTCCCCAATCCATCTTGGATTTTATTTTATTTTATATTGGATATATTTTTTATATATTTTCTATCTTGTATGGTTTTAAAAATTTTAAATTTTTAAGTTTTAATTATTGTAACCCGCCCAGAGTCCCTTGTTTGGGAGATGGGCGGGGAATAAATTAAATAAAATTAAATTTAAAAAAATTCAGTCGCTACCAACTCTTCGTGACTTCATGGACCAGCCCACGCCAGAGCTTCCTGTCAGCCGTCGCCATCCCCAGCTCCCCCACGGTTGAGTCCGTCACCTCTAGAATAACATCCATCCATCTTGCCCTTGGTCGGCCCCTCTTCCTTTTGCCTTCCACTTTCCCTAGCATCAGCATCTTCTCCAGGGTATCCTGTCTACTCATTATGTGAGTAATGAGTCCCCTCTATGGGCGGTGATATAAGTTGGAGAAATAAATAAATAAATGTGGCCAAAGTACTTCAGTTTTGCCTTTAATATCATTCCCTCAAGTGAGCAATCTGGCTTTATTTCCCAGAGAATGGATTGGTTTGATCTTCTTGCAGTCCAAGGCACTCTCAGAATTTTCCTCCAACACCACAGCTCAAAAGCATCTATCTTCCTTCGCTTAGCCTTCCTTACGGTCCAGCTCTCGCAGCCATAGATTACTACGGGGAATACCATTGCTTTAACTATGCGGACCTTTGTTGTCAGTGTGATGTCTCTGCTCTTAACTATTTTATCAAGATTTGCTGTTGCTCTCCTCCAAAGAAGTAAACGTCTTCCGATTTTCTGGCTGTGGTCAGTGTCTGCAGTAATCTTTGCGCCTAGAAATATAAAGTCTGTCACTGCCTCCATGTTTTCTCCCTCTATTTGCCAGTTATCAATCAAGCTGGTTGCCACAACTTGATTGTAAACCTCCCAGAGTCCCCTTTGTGGGGGGAGATGGGCGGTGATATAAGTTGGAAAAAAATAAATAATCTTGGTTTTTTTGAGGTTTAACTGCAACCCAGCGTTTGCACTTTCTTCATTCACCTTTGTCATAAGGCTCCTCAGCCCCTCCTCACTTTCAGCCATCAAAGTGGTATCATCTGCATATCTGAGATTGTTAATGTTTCTTCCAGTGATTTTAACTCCAGCCTTGGATTCAAGCCCAGCACGTCGCATGATGTGTTCTGCGTACAGGTTGAATAGGTAGGGTGAGAGTATACAGCCCTGCCGTACTCCTTTCCCAATCTTAAACCGGTCCGTTGTTCCGTGGTCTGTTCTTACCGTTGCTACTTGGTCGTTATACAGATTCCTCAGGAGGCAGACAAGATGACTTGGTATCCCCATACCACCACGAAGTTGCCACAATTTGTTATGATCCACACAGTCAAAGGCTGTTTTTGAATACTCAATAAAACAGAAATAGATGTTTTTCTGAAACTCCCTGGCTTTCTCCATTATCCAGCAGATATTCACAATTTGGTCTCTAGTTCCTCTGCCTTTTCTAAACCCAGCTTGTACATCTGGCAATTCTAAGTCCCAGCCCGACGTGAGCGGGGGTGAATTGGGAGTGGGCGGAGCAAGGGGGAAGCCGCGAACTGCAAGTGAAGTTCAACAGGGAGCCCCATCAGCTAGCCTACTTCCTTACCAATGTAGAGACTTTCATGGAAGAGTTTGAGGAGACATTCCTCACGGATCAAGTGAAAGTGTGCTTTGTGGGGGCGAGGCTGAAGGACACTGCGTCCGACTGGTGGGTGCAACTGCAAGATGCCAAGGCCTCAGAGCTAGACAATTTAGACCAGAGCTTTCCAAACTGTGTGTCGGGACACGTTAGTGTCTTGGCTGCAGCGTCTGGGTGTGTCGTAGCTCCTGCTGCCTCCTGGCTTCCATGCAGGTTCTAGTGCCTGCCTTGTGCCTTGCTGCCTCCGAACCTGCTGTGATTCCACACAGGTCCTAGTGCCTGCCTTGTGCCCTGCTGTAAGAGTGTGTCGCGAAATGATGCATGTCTAAAAAGTGTGTCACCAGCATGAAAAGTTTGGAAAGCTCTGATTTAGACGATTTTATGCTAGCACTACGAGAGCGGTTTGAAGACCTACTAGCCAAACTCCGGGCCAAAACTCCTCTCCAACAACTTAAACAGGGGCCGAGAACAGTATCAGAGTATGCCATAGAGTTCAAGTCGCTGGCAGGAAAACTAACGGATTGGCCAGAGACCATTAAGGTGGACTATTTTAAAGGAGGCCTGCAGCCTGAGATCTTGAGGTGGTCCCTCAGCCAAGGAGACCCGCGCACTCTATGAGAGTGGGTATGCCTGGTGGGGGAGGGGGAGGACACCCAGGACCAGGTCAAGCGGCAATTGCACATGCAAACGGGGGGAAAGAACCCTGCGGCTCCCGCCAGCCTACCTGCCACGCCCAGACGGTCCAGTAAGGCTTGGGAGGAGGAGAAACAATGACGCGCGAGAAAGGGGCTGTGCTTTAAATGCGGAAAGGCCACCGGATTGGCAATTGCCCACAGGCAGTGGGACCCGCCAAGCCGAAAAGTTGGCCCAACCTCCCAAAACCAGCTACCCGCAAGTCCCGAGGCACAGCAGCAGGGTTCGTAGAGGCAGGGCACGAGAGCCAAACCACAGACTCAGGTAACTCGGTGGAGGATGGACCCAAGCCGGCAGGAAACGCAGGGAGCCTGTTCTAAGTGGTGCCGAAGTTCAGGCTCGGAGCAACGGGCGCGAAGACCCGCTGGTAAGTGGAAATTGCCCCCCTCTACTGGTAGGACTGCGAATCAGTGCGTTAAATGCCCAAGGGGGGGCAGATTTAGTAAGCATGTTGGACTGTGGTTGCACACACAGCCTAATGCACCCTGCCATAGTAACAGGACTGAGATTGAAAGTCAGTCAATTAAAAGAGCCCATCAGATTCACCCAGCTGGATGGGTCAGACATGCAAGGGGGTCCTGTAGAATACTACACGGAACCTGTAGAGATGCAAATAGGCTCGCACAAAGAGACTTTACGTTTCATAGTAGCCCCCACAGCAAGCCAGTCAGTAATTCTGGGACTGTCATGGCTACGGGACCGAAACCCAAGGGTGGATTGGAGGTCGGGAGAATTGGTGTTCACATATGGAGTCTACCCCGGGTTGAAACCAAACGGGTCACCCGCTGAGAGCGAACTAACAGGAGCCCTAGCGGAGGAATGGGGGGGAGCGGCGCTGGAGGAAGAGCTCAGCATCCCACTACAATACTGAGACCTAAAGGAAGTATTCAGTGAGACAGAACCAGACCAACTCCCTCCCCATCAGAGCTCTGACTGTGCCATGGAGCTCATTCTAGGAGCAAAGTTACCAAAGACCAGGTTGTACCAGATGACTGAACTGGAGTTGAAGGCTCTGCAGGAATTCATCGACAAGAATCTGGCCCGAGGTTTCATACACCTCACATCGTCATCCATAGCTGCCCCAGTACTCTTTAGGGAAAAGAAAGATGGATCCCTGAGGCTATGCAGAGACTATCGGGGCCTAAACGCCGTGTGCACATTGAACAAGTATCCAGTGCTACTGATGAGACATGTTGAACCATCTTGCGAATGGCAAAATATTCACCAAATTGGACCTGCGAGAGGCCTATTTTAGAGTTCAAATAAAAGGAGACGAGTGGAAGACGGCTTTCAACTGCCCATTGGGGTCTTTCGAATACAGAGTCAGGCCATTCGGACTCCAGGGGGTGCCAGGAGTATTCATGCACCTTATAAACGAGCTTCACGAGTTCCTGTACAGGGGAGTGTTGGTGTACCTCGACATTCTAATCTACACCGAAACGCTAGATGAGCATATCGTGTTAGTTCATGAAGTGCTAAAGAGACTGTTAAAGAATCAATTGTATGCTAAGCTCTCCAAATGTGAGTTCCACAAAGAACAGCTGGACTATCTGGGATATAGTGTCGAGCAGAGGCATCAAAATGGACCCCGCTAAGGTATTGGGTGTCGTGGAGTGGGAGACCCCCAAGACAAGAAAAGAACTAGAGTTTTCTGGGGTGTGCAACTTTCCATCGACAATTTATCCCAAACTTCGCGCAAGTAGCCTTGCCACTCACCGACCTACTGAAAACTAAAGGCAAGGTAAATCCAAAAGCAGCCCAAAGACAAGGAGCGGCAGTGCACTGGACCAGCGAGTGCCAGCAGGCATTCGACCAGCTAAAAAAACTCTTCACTTCGGAACCAGTGTTGAAATACCCCAATCCACAAAGCCCATTCATCGTGCAAGCCGATGCTTCAGATGTAGCAATTGGAGCTATTCTTTTACAGAAAGATGACACCGGAAATCTCAGATCCTGTGCATACTTGTCACGAAAGTTCTCTGAGACAGAGAGGAGATGGCATGTATGTTTCATACAGGAGGTGTTTGCAGTGAAGTGGGCCCTATCAACATGGTGTCACCTACTAGAGGGCCCCCCCCATCTGTTCTAAGTTTGGTCTGACCACAAAATTCTAATAGCATTGAACTCCCCTCAGAAATTGAACCCAAAACTAATTAGATGGGCGCATTTCTTCCAAAGGTTCAATTTCACCTTGAAATACCTGCAGGGAGGGAAGAACTTTTTAGCTCATAGCTTTCCAAACTGTGTGTCGTGACACTTTAGTATGTCGCAACAGAGTTTAGTGTTGTGAAACAACCCCAAAGCGGTGCGGGGGTGAGCACGGCGGCGGCAGCAATGACGGCGGCGGTGCGCCATCAGCGCTTCCGCATTTTACGGGAAAACAGGAGGCCACCGCCGCTGCCGTGCACGCCACCGCCGCATGCACCCCTGCGCCACCGCTGTTGGTGTTGCCAACGGCGGCAGTTTGGAAAGCAGTTTTAGCTGATACACTATCTAGACCAGCAGTCCCCAACCTTTTTGGCACCAGGGACTGGTCATGGAAGAAATTTTTCCAAGGACCGGGGGCGTGGGGTTTGCAGGCGGGAGCGGCCCACAGGTTGGGGACCCCTGATCTAGACTACCCCAACAGCCAACGAGAAGAGGTAGTGGATGCAATCATTCCTTCCCCCCAGCTAGTCCTACCTGTAACCACCCAAAGCCAAAAAGCCCGGGCTGGCAAGACGCCGGACTTAGAAGTGGGTTTGCAGCGAGAATTGCAGGAAGCTTCCCAAACTGACAATTGGATGGCTGAAAATAAAACCTTCCTAACTGAATGACAAGGACTGTGGTGGAGGGGAGAGAGACTATACGTAGCTGAAAACCAACGGAAGAGGGTGTTGGAGCAATGCCACGATGCGAAGACCGCGGGACATTTTAGATTTGTGAAAACGTTACATCTACCCGTCAATTCTGGTGGCCAACCCTCCAAAAAGATGTAGAAAATTACATGGTCAGCTATCCCACCTGCGTGTCAGCAAAACGAGTTGGAGGAAAACCCAAGGGTCTACTACAAGAGGTGGCAAACCCCAGCTGCTCCTGGAAAAAAATAGTAATGGACTTTATAGTGGAGCTTCCAGAGAAAAAAAAGAAAACCGTCATCTGGGTGGTCACAGACCTCTTCTCCAAGCAGACCCATTTTGTTGTGTGTACTACGTTACCTTTGATGGAGTTTCCAAGGTTAATAAAAGAACTCCAAGCAGCTAACAACAATCTTGCAAAGTAGAAGCGTGAACCACAAAAGGACTTGCACATTAAGCTTAATTATGTTCAGAAATAAATTCAGTCTTCACACAGTAGTTAAGATGAAGAAAAAATAGAGATAGCTTACATTTATTCAGTAGAACTGGATACAAGTAGATTCATAGTAGATCTGTGTGTGAGATGAAAAAAAGGACAGAGAGCTGCATTCTGCACCTCCTCCTGCTTGCAGGTGTGTCCAAAGAGTAATGGAGATTGTTAATCCCCCAAACTCAAGAAGGAGAAAGGAAGTGAAAATTAGGTGACCAATATCTTCTCTGCAATAGCGCCCGCCTTATGGAATATCTTCCCCCGGAGGTGAGACTGGCCCCTTCACTACTGGCCTTTCGGAAGGCTCTTAAGACCTGGCTCTGCCACCAAGCCTGGGACGACAGAGGCGGTAGTGCCTCCTGGGAGATGGGCGGGGAATAAATTGGAATAATAAATAAATAAATGTGACACCCCACAAGCACAATAGAGATGCCTTTACTAGAAAGGACCCCCTTATGCTTATGAGACAATGCTGAGTTGACCCGATAATTCCAACAACCTTCAGCGAATCAACTGGCAAAACTCTTCATCCAACACGTTTACAGACTGCACGGAGTGCCTGATAGGGTAATCTCTGACCGCAGGAGTCAGTTTACCTCAAAATTTTGGTGGGTGTTCCTAAAACTCATGGGGCGGAGCAAGCTCTTATTGCATCCACAGAATGCCGTCCGACGGCCCTGTTTAAGATTACTCGATCCCTCTTAGGTAGGGTGGTAGTGACCACCCACCTGCAGGGCTGTGCGGAAGAATTTTCTGAGCATCTGCAGGATAAAATCGCTCGGATACGGTCAAAGTTGGACTCCATGCGTGGAATGCAGTCTGGGGAGATGCCGGGAGAGCGGTCTTGCCCTGTTATCTGGGAACGATTCGATCCTGTTGGACCTAAGGAAGTGGACAGGATCCTTCGAATTGTTAATCCCACATGTCATTTAGATCCCTGCCCTTCCTGGCTGGTAAAATCAGCCAGGGAGGTGACATGTGGATGGGCTCAGGCTATGATTAACACATCCTTGTTGGAGGGGGTGGTTCCAATGGCCTTCAAGGAGGCGTTGGTACACCCCCTCCTCAAGAAGCCGTCCCTGGACCCTACCATTCTAGGCAATTTTCGTCCAGTCTCCCACCTTCCCTTTTTGGAATGATCTCTGGCGGGAGCGGGATGGAGGTAGTGCATCCATCCTGGCTCTCTTAGATCTCTCAGCGGCTTTCGATACCATCGACCATGGTATCCTTTTGGGGAGGCTTAGGGGGTTGGGGGTGGGCGGCGTAGTTTTGCGCTGGTTCACCTCCTTCCTCCAGGGACGCTCCCAGTCGGTGCTGATAGGAGAGAGATCCAGCCCGCGACCGCTCCTATGTGGGGTGCCGCAGGGGTCGGTTCTCTCTCCTCTAACATCTACATGAAACCGCTGGGCAAGGTCATCCGACACCATGGGATGAGGTATCATCAGTATGCGGATGATACTCAATTGTATATCTCCATCCCTGGTGAGGTAAGTGATGCAGTGTCCACCCTGTCCCAGTGCCTAGGGGCTGTGAGGGCCTGGATGGGGAACAACAGGCTTCAATTGAACCCTGGTAAGACCGAGTGGCTGTGGATTGATGGCTTAGCGTCTTCTGGGAAATTATCATCTTTGGTTCTCGATGGGGTAGCACTACCCCGTTCGGTACCGGTGCGTAATCTGGGGGTCCTTCTAGACTGACGACTCCTGCTCGAAGAGCAGGTGGCAGTCGTGGCTAGGAGGGCTTTCGTACAACTTCGGTTAGTGCACCAGTTACACCCATTCCTGGATCGTGACGCCCTCCGTACAGTCACTCATGCTCTCATCTCCCATGTAGATTATTGCAATGCGCTCTACATGGGGCTACCCTTGAAAACTATCCGGAAGCTACAGCTGGTGCAGAATGCGGCCGCGCGGGCAGTTTTGGGTGCGTCAAGATCCGCACATGTAACACCGCTGCTCCGCGAGCTGCATTGGGTGCCGGTTTGCTTCCAGGTACAATTCAAGGTGTTGGTTATCACCTTTAAAGCCCTACATGGCATGGGGCCAGAATACCTGAGGGACCGTCTTATCCCCATATTATCGACCCGCCCCACCCGGTCATTCAGAGAGGGCCTGCTACGAACCCCATCAATTAAAGAGTGTCATCTGATGGGGGCTAGGAGGCGGGCCTTCTCTGTGACAGCGCCCACTCTATGGAACATCTTGCCCCCAGAGTTGAGACAGATCTCCTCCCTCCCGACCTTTAGGAAAGAGCTGAAGACCTGGTTCTGCCGCCTGGCATGGGAAGGAGGAAGGGATAGTTCCTCATGGGGGTGGCTAATCCCCTAATTTTATAACTGTCCTTCTTTTAACTATTCCATTACCATCTGGATTTTCAATTTATTTTATTTTTATTGTATAATTGAGATTTTAAACCTTATTTTAACTTGTTTGTTGTGAACCGCCCAGAGTTCCCCATGGGGGGAGATGGGCGGTTATAGAAATTAAATAAATAAATAAGCCATAAGCCCCGCCCACCATCCCCAAACAGATGGAACGAAGGAACCAAATATTGGAACAGTACCTGAGATGCTATGTAAACTACCAACAGGACAACTGGGTCGACCTACTACCATTCGCTCAAGTAGCTTACAACAATGCTGTAAATCAAAGCACTGGGTTTACCCAATTCCAAGTTGCCACTGGACAGGATTTTGTGGCTATCCCCGAAATCCCAACTGAAGCTCCTCCGGAGCTGTCCCCTGAAGATTGGATTAAACAGCTATCACAGAGTTGGAAAACTATTCGAACAGCATTACAGGAAGCGAGAGAGGATTATAAAAAATACACCGACTGGAAGAGATCCCAAATGGAAAATCGAGGTTGGAGACAAAGTATACCTGGCGACAAAATATCTAAAATCAACTCAACCATTAAAAATACTTGGTCCTAAATACATTGGACTGTTCCCGATCACCCAAGTGATAAACCCTGTTACAGTACAACTGAAACTGCCAAAAACGTTGCGACAAATTCATCCTGTTTTCCACTGAAGTCTGCTGAAACCATTCCGGGGTTCTGACCAATGGCACCCGGAGCCAGAATCACCTCCCCCCATCATGATAGAAGGGGAACAACATTTTGAAGTCCACTCTATTCTAGACTCTAGAATCAATAAAGGCCAATTGCAATATCTAATTAAATGGAAACATTTTTCCCCTAGTCACACTGAATGGGTGAACAGTAAAGATTGCAGAGCAAAAAAACTGATAAAACAGTTTCACAACACTTACCCCGACAAACCTAAATAATTGTATGTATTGATGTCCTGCATTATCTAACCTTTATGTTTTTCTTTCAGGAAGGGAGTTTCTTTTTAGGGGGGCAGTATGTCAGAAGTACACCCCAGTGGCAATAGTTAATAGCCTCTGGAATGCATCTCCTGTCACGGATTGCAAAAGGTTGTAAAAGTGGGAGGGGGGAGGACTGAGCCGATTGTTACCTAGCAACGGAAGAAAGTTGAGCTGGAGGAATTGCGGCGGAGGAAGCCAGGCAAAAAGAAACGAAGGAGACGAGAGGGAAGTTTTGGCGACGGGCTTATCAGAAATAACATTTATTAAACTTCTCGACTTCCCAACTCGTACATGACGACTCTGGGCAGTTTACAACAAAAACAACATTTCATTTAAAATACAATATACATATAAATATAACTATAAAACTCAGTATAAAAATAGAAATATAAAATATGGATACAAGATGGCCAAGATCTTAGTGTTGGCACCATCACGGTGTCAACCACCTCCATGCATAGCTATCGCCCCTCCCGCCCCAAGCCAGGTGGCAATTATCCTTCCTATAGAGATCTTCCGTATATTCTTGCCACCTTTTCTTGATCTCTTTTGCTTCTGTTAAATTAAAGGGGTGGAATGGGCAATGAACATATATCACATATATGGTAACTATGGTATTCTTATTTTATTGGTTGAGCCAATTGCAACAACATTTCATTTCAATGTGCAATTTGTGTATAGTGGAATGACAAAGTTCTGTTCTGTTCTATTCTTAACTGATCTACTTCTGCTTCTTCAGCATCTGTGGTTGGGGCCTATATTTGGATCACTGTCATGTTAAATAGCTTACCCTGAATTCGAATTGAGATCATTCTATCGTTTTTTGGATTGTATCCAAGCACTGCTTTAGCCACTTTATTATTATGAAGGCTACTCCATTTCTTCTGTGGTCCTCTTGTCCACAGTAGATGATCTGGTGGTCATCTGATGTGAAGTGGCCCATTCCTGTCCATTTCAGTTCACTGACTCCCAAAATGTCTATGTTTAATCTTGACATCTCACCAATAACCACATCCAATTTGCCCTGGCTGATAGATCTTACATTCCAGGTTCCTATGGCGTGTTATCTTTAGAACATTGGATTCGTCGTTCACCACCTCCATTGCGTATTCATTAGGAATATTATTGAAAATATCTAATTGATCTGCAGGTCTTCTCCATTCTCTTTAGTCTGATTCTAAATTGTGCAATAAGAAGTTCGTGATCTGAACTACAGTCAGCTCCAGGTCTTGTTTTTGCCGACTGTATAGATGACCGCCACCTTTGGCTACAAAGGATGTAGTCAATCTGATTTCGGTGTTGACCATCTGGTGAAGTCCATGTATAAAGTCGTCTTTTAGGTTGTTCAAAGAGAGTGTTTGTTATGCACAGTGAGTTGTCTTGGCAAAATTCGATCAGCCTATGTCCCGCTTCATTTTGTTCTCCCAGACCATGCTTGCCTGTAATTCCGGGTGTCACTTGACTACCCACCTTAGCATTCCAGTCTCCTGTAATGAAAGTAACATCTCTTTTTGGCGTATTATCCAGTAGGTGCTGCAAATCCTCATAGAATTGATCTACTTCTGCTTCTTCAGCATCTGTGGTTGGGGCGTATATTTGGATCACTGTGATGTTAAGTGGTTTACCCTGAATTCGAATTGAGATCATTCTATCGTTTTTTAGATTGTATCCAAGCACTGCTCTAGCCACTTTATTATTAATTATGAAGGCTACTCCATTTCTTCTGTGGTCCTCTTGTCCGCAGTAGTAGATCTGGTGGTGATCTGATGTGAAGTGGCCCATTCCCGTCCATTTCAGTTCACTGACACCTAAAATGTCTATATTTAATCTTGACATCTCACCAATAACCACATCCAATTTGCCCTGGCTCATAGATCTTACATTCCAGGTTCCTATGGTGTGCTGATCTTTACAAAATCGGATTCGTCGTTCACCACCAGTGAGATGATCCACCCTCAAAAAAAAGGTGAGACACACAAAAAAATCATTTTCCTCATTCATTGGATGCTCAGCAAATCTAAAACAAGTTTCCAATTTTAAAAATAAATTCCTTTTTTCCAGAGGAGCACCTTCCTTTTCGGTAAAGGGCTTGAGAAGTAAAAAGGAATTTCATAGGTTTCATGTTCATTGACACGTATCTAAAATGGTTGTGCTGGAACTTTTTTTAATAAAGCCAAGTAGATTCAGGCCTGACCTCCTAGGATCCCCATTTGGCCAAAGAGCACTTTGGGACTTTTTGCAGCTTTGCCCGAAGTTACCCCAACCCCTTCTGAGCCTGCAGCACCCCTTCTCCAACCATCTGGGGGTCCTTACCTTTTCGGGAGGTGAGAAAAGGGGTCTTTGGATTTGGACTCTGCCACCAAGGCCTGCTCACACTCATCCATCTCATCTTCAGGCTCCAGCTTCTTCTCTTCTTTCTTCTCTGCCTTCTTCTTCTCCTTCGGTGGTTTCTTTTTCTTAGAGGATTCCTTCCTGGGCCGGTTCTCCACTAACTTCTTGGCTGCAAACCAAGAATAAGCCAAAGAAAAAAGGATCATGATTGAGGGTTCCGGTACCGAAGTTCCCAACATCAATTTCTGGCACCTCGAAGCACGAAAGCCTCCAAAAGGAGAGCTGGGAAAGGCCAGGGACTCCGTAAAACAAGCCTGAGCAAAAGAACCAGGAGGGGGATTTACCGGGAATTGCTACAACCTTCAAACTCTGATGCCTCCCCCCGTTTGTAGCACAATTATTTGGCCTCCAGAGTTACCCACAAGCCCAAAAAGCGGCAACAGGTGAGTTCATGCAAATCAGCGTCACAGAATTGGAAGACGCCAATGGAGCCTCAGCCCACCCCCGTGTACAGTCCAAATGGAAGCCTCCCAAATGCTCTGCACTAGACTTGAGGCTGCTGGGCCTCTGCTTTGATACAGGCAGTAGAGGAGACCAGCCCCTCTCCAGGCCTTTTGGAAGTGCAATGCACAAACACACACACGCCCATCTTTTTTTACGTCAGGGTGGTGTCAGGAATCAGCCAGTGACTTCGGCACATAAAAAGCCTATGTATATTCAGGTAGGGGCGTGGTGGCTCAGCGGGTAAGACGCCAGGCTTGTTGATCGGAAGATTGCAAGTTCGGAGGTTCGAATCCCTAGCCCTGCGTGCAGAGTGAGCTCCTGCACTCTCCCCAGCTCTTGCCAACCTAGCAATTCGAAAGCATGCAAATGCAAGTAGATGAATAGGTACCACTTCGGTGGGTAGGTAACAGCGTTCTGCGCGTGTCATGCGGCCACATGACCGTGGAAGCGTCTTCGGACAACGCTGGCTCTTTGGCTAACAAACGGAGATGAGCACCGGCCCCTAGAGTCGGACACGACTGCACAAATGTGCGGGGGGTACCTTTACCTTTATTCAGGTACATGTATGTAGCCTATGTATATTTTATGTATCTCCCTTTTTGTGCCTTCCACTCAGTCCTGATTCGTGACAACTGCCTGGGCAAGTCCCTGCAGGTTTCTAGGCAACGTTTTCGGAAGCGGTTTACCACTGCCTTCTTTCTAGGGCTGAGAGAGAGGGACTGGCCCAAAGTCACCCAGGTAGCTTTATGCCTAAGGCACGACTAGAATTCACAGTCTCCAAGTAAGCCATGCTTGGGCCATTTGATTAGGCAGCTGAATTTGCAGAAAAAGTAGGCAACGTTTTAAACAACAGGCACTGAGGGCAGCAAGGCACAAGCTTGGCCACAAGCTGAACCATATAAAGTACACGGGGCCCCTTCAGAAAATTAAAAAAGGCCCTCAATTCTTCAACCAGCCCATCTTTCAGAAAAGAGAGTGAACGTGAAATACGACCCTTTTGTACATCACGTTCTAATTTTAGTCAGCTAAGCTGCAGAGCCAAAGACAGAAAGGGGCAGTGAAATGCACACTATTTCTTCCACAAACTAAACATACTTTATTTTCCTAGTATCAGAGGCTGGAAAAGCAAATCTCCTTAATGGATTCCGACAAGCAGAATACAATAGTAGTTGTTCTCGCCCTCTTTTCTTGTTGCCCCTTAAAAAATTGGAACTAAGGGGAAGGAATTAAGCTACACTACGTCCAGGGGTGGTGTAGGCTGCTCGCAACTCACTCATCCCACTTCCTGCTGCCCCTTCCCAATCTTAAAAGACAGAACGGCAATTCAAAGAGAAAACTTGGATCACAGATGAATTCCCTGACCATCAAACTGCGCCATCTTCTCACACAGCTTCAACTCCCCCAGGACGGTCTTGAACTGGGGCTGGTTTATGCAGGTCACAAACCAGCGGTTCACATTTTCGTAAGGCTGGCGGAAGGGGGGCTCCAAAACCTGAAAATGGAGAAAAGGCGGGAAATCTCAGCTCAAGCGACCATCAGTTCCTTTCAACACGGACTACACAAAAGTGCAAAACTGGGGCTATGAACATTTTACATTTCTACATCTTTTGATTACGTGCCATCAAGTTGGTATCGGCTCTTGGCAGCCTTCTCCAGGACGATCTGTGCCCAACCTGGTCTTTCAGATCTTCCAATGGTGCACCCATCACCACTATAAATGAATCCACTTTGGTGCTGGGCATCCTCTTCTTCTCGTTCCTTCCACCTTTCCCAGCATTATTGACTTTTCCAGAGAGCTGGGTCTTTTACCCTATCACATTTTTCTGTATTTTATTCATGCTACTGTACCTTTAAGAAACCCCTCTTCTCATTTTCCCTTATTTTTCTCATGGCCATCTTGAGTTTTGGAAAAGGACGATCCTACCTCCCTATTTTCTTCCGTCTTGTTCCTCAACCCTTGAATTTTCCTCCCCATTTTTCCACTGTTCATCCAAAGCATCCTCAGATCTTTCCTCACCACAGGAGAGATTAAGTCTCTCAGATGGAGCTCAACCTTTATCTACCTGTAAGCACCTATTGTATGAAATTCTTCCTGTTTACACTTCTCAAGGCTTTGGTTAAGTGCCCATAACTCAAAAATACTGTAAACACAGCACTGTTCTTAACTGCTGTTAACAGCTCAACCTCTTGACCATTAAAACTCATCAGGGACGTTCCTTATGATTTCATTGCATTGTCCCTTTGACCTTAAAGCTTACCAATGCACAAAAGATGTATAAAAACCTGCAACAAAATGCTGTAAAGTTTTGGAGGGTGAAGATACAGAGGGAGGGAGGGAGGGAGGGGGAGGGGGAGGGGGAGAGGGAGAGGGAGAGAGAGAGGGGGGGGGGAGATCCCCGCGTTACACTTCTGTCAATTACAGAATTTAAAATAAGGTATCGCTGTAATTGGCCATGTCAGCATGTGCTAATTTTTTTAACCCTGGACTACAGCGCAATGCTACGGCAGCAATCCTTAAGCTTGTATGACTTCCCTGCTACCTTTTTCGGGAAGGAAGGATTAAAGGCTGGACAAAAACTAGCTGAGTTTGCTCGCATTTGCATGTCAAAAAGTCTGTCAGATGGTCTGAACGAGCAGCAGCTCATACCAGACTTTCTCAACCTTCTGACCCTGGAGGAGCCCTTGAAATATTTTTCCGGCCTTGGGGAACCCCTGCACATTTAGGCTCAAATATAGGCCAGGAGTTACGAAATTATGATACTCGTTTCATGGGTAGGCCTGTATAGATGGACTAACACTGTTCTTAAACAAGAAATAAAGAAAGAAACCTATCTCTTTAAGGTGAAGCTGCCCGAATTGGAAATAATTTTTTTAATAAATCACGATCTCCCAGGGAACCCCTAGTGACCTCTCGCGGAACCCGAGGGTGCCACGGAACCCTGGTTGAGGAACCCTGGCTGAAGCTAACCAGACCTGCAGCCACCAGCAACCTCCGACTTTCTTGCTTACGGCTGCTCAACCAGCCCTCAGGCTCTTTCTCCCTCTGACTTGGACGTCCGTCATGGGGGAGAGAAGCCCCCTTTCTTCCACACACCCTCAAGTTGGGGTAATAAAGAAAGGAGCCCTCAAACCAGGTCCCGCTGCTCTTGACCCTGCACTGCTTTGTGCCTGGCAACTGCTGATTCAAGGAAGGCACCGCTTACAGCACCAGAGGATCTGACAAGGCTCTAGTCCTTGCACGTGGCGTGGGGGCGAAAAGCGGAAGATGTCCAGCCCTGCTCCTTCTTCTCCCCCCTGCCAAAAGTCAAGGGTCCCCAGGCACCTCAGCACCCCCCAAGGGCTTCTTCCTAGGAGCCCCTCTGCCACCTGTGGAGACTCACCTGCTTGTAAAGCCAGAGCAGAGTGCAGACAACGGTGATGTCCGCCAGCGTGATGCGCTCCCCGACCAAAAAGGTCCGGGTCTTCAGGTGGGAATCAAGGAGGCTCAAGATCCGTCTCACCTCCTCCTTGGCGTACTCCGTAGCCTGCAGGGGAAGCCAAAAAAAATTTAGGGGGACATACAAGGGATGGCTGGGGCCAGAAGACAAATCCAGAGCCACAGAACCTAAAGGCTGTCAAAAGCCAGACTGCCTTTCCAGGAATATAAAACACTATTTCAATATATTGAAACAGACTGCAAAATAAAACTACAGTCCTCGCTTAACAACCACTCGTTTAACGATGATCTGAAGTTAAGACGGTCTCGGAAAAACTGCTTTGCGACCTGTACTTGCAGTTACAACCGTCACACCACCCCTGCGGTCATGTGATTGCAATTCGGGCACTTGGCAGCCGGATCACATTTATGAACAGTTGCAGCATCCTGCAATCACATGATCGCAATTTGAGACCTTTTTGGCCGGTTTCTGGCAAAAAATGTCCTTTGGGGAAGCTGGATTCTCTTAACAACCTGTGATTCGCTTAATGACCACCGAAAAATGGTCATAAAATCAGTTCCGGTCACATGGTGACTCACTTAACGATCACACCACTTAACAACCAATTTTCAGGTCCCTATTTTGGTTGTTAAGTGAGGACTATCTGTAACTTCTGTTTTCAAGTAGCTATCTACTCTGAACTTTATGGTTCGCAAAACGCATGCAATCAACCAAGCAACAAGATTTCTGTCCCCATATAGCTATTTGGATGGTTGGGAAATACCTCTTTATACCCTGAGATAAGTTTATAAAACTATTGTGTCATTTAAAAAAGTAAAGGTTCCCCATGCACATTTCTGCAGTCGTGTCAGACTCTAGGGGCTGGTGCTCATCTCCGTTTCTTAGCCGAAGAGCCAGTGTTGTCCGAAGATGCTTCCAGAGTCATGTGGCCAGCATGACGCATGTGGAACGCTGTTACCTACCCACCAAAGTGGTACCTATTCATCTACCTGCATTTGCATGCTTTCGAATTGCAAGTTGGAAAGAGCTGGAGCTAGTGCGGGAGCTCACTCCGTCAAGCGGAGTTAGGGATTTGAACCTCCGAACTTGCAATCTTCTGATCGACAAGCCTGGCGTCTTACCCGCTGAGCCACCACGCCCCTTATTGTGTCACTTACCTGCTTGTTATATTGCATTATGCCAAGCGTGGGGAAGACCCAAGTGCTGGCTGGAGGCACAATGTCGCTGTCGGCAAAGCTCACCCACTGAAGGACCTGGGCAGCGGACTCTTTAGTTGCACCTCGTAGTTCTTCGTTGCTGACTGGGAGAGGAAAACGACCAGTTGAAGAACCAACAATCAAAAAGAATATGCTGGCAACTTCAAACAGGTTGAACCACAGTTTCCCTAATTTCCACTCAACGGAGTTATGGGCCATCCTAGTTGAGAATCATGGGAGCTGATGTCTACCAGATCTAGATCTTCTCCAGCTTCAGGAAGGAAAGTAAAATTAGGGCTTTTTTTTTTTTTTTGGGGGGGGGGGGGGCTCAGCTAAGAAGAATTTAAAGCATTTTTACTCCAGAGGCTTCTAAAAGGGCTTTACCAGCTAGTGGTTAAGGGCTAACACCCTCAGAAAATAATGAAGTCTCCCCAAACAGGCCGCCAAGCACAAAAGGAATATGAGAAAGTCATAAATAAAGTCAGGGCAAGGGGAGCTGGTATCGTACAAAGTGACCCTTTGTGAAAGCTTCTACAAAACCATTTCTTGCGGTCCGTCCGTTTTCCTGCCCCTTAACTGCCCTCAATCTCTGTGTTTTTCAGTTGCCAATCCCCGATTAAGGACCTCCCTTTGGGTAAAGCTGACGGGCAGAGGCGTTTGGCGTTACCGTAGTGTGCGATGGCGTTGCTCTCGAATATGCAAAATCCATCATCTCCTTCAAAGGCTGGAACCTACAGAGGGGGAAAAAGACCCTCGGTCCATGGCTGAGAAGACAAACTGAGAAGATCTCCTTCCAAGAGGTCAGCAGGAACCACTTAGAGCAATGCGGGAGCTGGGAGACACTCCCGTCGCTAACCTCAGCTGGAGACGTGACCTCACGACGGCCAAGACGAAGCCTCCCATCTAGACTAAACCTGCGGCAGACGCGTTGTTACAGACCTCCAATTCCAGGGGGCAGGCAGGAAGTTTCACCAAACCGTTAAGGCTGGGATTTTTCTTGGCAGGGTATTGCTCCCGATTGTTCTACAAAGAATGATGCTGGCAGGCAGGCCTCAGATGGGGAACGTACTGAGTGGCCCAAGTAATCAGTCCCACCTCACCAACCACAGGGTAGGTTCTACTTTAAGAGGCGTTTAAATACTTCCAGAGACCAGTCTTGAGGCCAAGGTGACCAACATTACTTGGCAGTTTTTGATCCCACCCCCACAGCGGTAGGGTGCCAGCATCACTAGCAGATCGGAGGCACATGTCAGAACCGTATCTTGGCTCTGAACTACGGCATAAGATGCTCACATGGGGCTTGGCTTAGCTCAATGGGTGAATGCTGCCACTGTGTTTTCATAACCAGCATTCATTTATAGTACTGTTACAGCTCCAGAAGAGGAGATTTCTGTGGGTCTACGTAAGTAGATGCATCATTTCTTAAAATGCATTACAGATCATACATAAGCACATTATGTGAACCAGGCAACTATCATTTATTCAACAAATCATGGCCTAGTGTGATCTGCAGAGAGGCTGACAAAACTAATTTAACGCCCAATGTTAAGAAAACTAGATTACTGTGTATTGCAGACCTTTTTCTCAAGGCTATTACACATTGGGATTTTATAGAATTGTACAGGCATAAGTGATCGCAAGGACCATTTATTTATTGCGCCCATTTTGATGCCACCCAACTTCAACCGGCTCTGGTTTGACCCTCTGCAATGCGCAGAAAAACCATTTAAACAGCTACAAGAAGCGGCCTATTCTTAAAAATCTCCAGAGGTGGAGGCAACTTCTACAGGCATCCTTCCACTGCTGTGCAGATCTTACTGTCAGAAAGTTTTTTATATTTAAATAAAATCTAGGGAGCTGCAACTTATATTTCCCAGAATCCCCCGGCAGCCACAATGTTGACTGGAAACTGTCATTCTTATAAACCTCAACAAGACTATCTCAATAAATACCATTGTTATCTCTCTCTCTCTCCCCCCCCCCCCCAATCACACAGGCGGGATACCTCCAAAAGGAACCCTGCCCGTTCTGAAGAGCATCAAATCTGCTGGATACACGGATTGTAGCATCCCAGGCGGTGAGAGGCTACTGCTGGCACTGTTTTTTTCTAACCAAGCACAGCATACAAGACCAGCTATCGCCACTGTATCCGACTGGTCCTGGAAATCAGGAAGAGTCAAGGTAACCCAGCAAGACAGCAAGATTACAAATGTCCTCCATTCCACCAACAAATCACAGAACCGGGTAGGAAAACCACCACAGGGAGAAACTAGAGTCAGGCAAACAGGAACGGCATCTCACCTTTCCAGCCGGGAATTTCTTCAGGAATTCGGGGGTCTTGTTGGTCTGCCCAAAGTGGAACTGGGGCGGCGTGGAGAGGACTTTGATCTTGGCACCGCTATACTGGGCAGCAATTAGGGCTTTGAATGCCCGCCAGTTCTCGGGGTAAGTGTAGAGAGTCTGCAGGAAGAGCAAGTGGCAACCAGTTAAGAGTTCCCCGAGAAGGGAGCCATACCTCAGTCTGCTCGCCTTTCCAAGCCTCATTGATTTGGGGCCTCTGTAGAGCTAACCGCGGTTGGATGCCAACCGACGACCGGGTCACCCGCTTGCCAGGCGACTCTGCCATTGCGGTGGCCGTAGGACGTTCCTCCTGCAAAGCAGACACAGCACCATCTCCCCTTCCCATCACAATGCCACCGCAGCAGAGGGGCCATCCCTGGTCCGGACGTCTTCTCTCAGGCACCCTCCTTCCTCCAGAACCACACCCACCACCCGGCAGCCCTGAAGGTGGCAAGGCAGACCGCTCTCCTCCCTGCCTGAGCACCCACCGCACTGCACTGACCTTCCCCTGAACCACCAACTCAGCACTTGCCCTTCAGCCTGGCAAGGTCTTCCCCAGCTCTGCTTTGGCATTTCTGGGGGTGAACCCAGGGCCACCTTCAGACACGCCCACACCCAGAAGGCCACCCCCCCCCGTCCCCTACAATCAAGTCCTTCTGCTCAAAAGCCTGGCTCTCCCAAGCCAACCCCCACCACCCTAAAACGCAGCAACCCCCAACATGTCCATCTCATGACATGAAGATGGGTGGACTTCAACTCCCACAAAGCTGGCTGGGGAATTCTGGGAGTTGAAGTCCACCCGCCTTCAAGTGGCCAAGGTTGAGAAACGCTGCCCTAAGGCCCAATCCTGCTCTTCATCACCAGGCGCTGAGGATAGGCTGCCCCTAAACCTGGAGGCTCCATTCAGCGGAACCCTCCCCGCCACTCCTGCAGGCAAGAGATACTCTTTCATCCCGCAAGGGGGTCTCTCGACGCCCCGTTGATGAAACAGCTTAATCGACTGCTTGGGGGTCTTGCCTTTCACCTCCGGCCAGTCCAAAACGCTGGATTTGCCCTCCTCCGACATGGCAGGGCAACAAGAAGTAGTTCACACACACACACACACCCACACCCACACACACACACTAGACAGCTCGAACTACCGTTCCTAGCTGGCGTGGCCTTTGGGCCGGCGGGGCGCATGGGAGTTGTAGTCTTCGCCGTTTGGGTCGGTTGGAACCCCAAGAGCCGCGCGTGGCAAGGGAAGAGGGGAGTAACCTGACACTCCCCCTTTCGGGCTCTGCCTGCCCGCCCGGCCTCGTTCATCCCGGGCGCCCGTCCGAACCACATCCCCGCTCCGAGGCCTCCCTTCCCAGCCCCCAGCGCCAGCGCCCCGTCTGCCCTCCCCGTAGCCGGATGCAGGCGGATAAGCGCTAGGCCTCGACGGGAACCGCAAGCTCACCCCGGCCACCGCCATCTTCGCGAGGAGAGGAAAAGGAGGAGCGTCGCCCAAGACGGCCGTAAAGCAAGCCTCACAAGGGGAGGGAGGAAAAATCCGAGAGCGCCGGGTCGCCCGCGCCGCGCCTCTTGCGTCACTGTCGAGAGGCGGGGCCATGCGGGGCCGGGAGGTCGGGTAGAGCGCGCGAGCACAGAGATTTGAAAAAGGGCAGAGAGCGACTATCTTGCCTGGGGAGGTTAGTGGAGCCTTTCTCCGCCTTTTGACCCTGGAGGAACCCTTGAAATATCTTTCAGGCCTGGGGGAACCCCTGCCCATTCAGGCTCAAATACAGGCCAGAAGTTGCAAAATTATTATATTCGTTTCATGGGTAGGTCTGTATATATGCATTAACAGAGTTCTTAAACTGAAAATAAAGAATGAAACTTACCTCTTTCATCTGAAGTTGCCCAAATTGGAAATAATTTTTTAAATAAATCATGATCTCCCAGGCAACCCCTAGTGATCTCTTGCGGAACCTGAGGGTGCCACAGAACCCTGGTTGCGAAACCCAGGGTTAGTTTCTGCTTTCCTGGGGTGACATTGGTTTCCAACGGTATTGGCTGAGAGATGGAAATCAATGGAGAAATGCAAGGTTCTGAAATGAGCGTTTCTGAGCACCGTAAATCTACCTGAAATAACCTGAGTCTCCCATCTTGTCTCTGAGCCCTGACCCCCGGCAAAATACCTCTTGGAATACCTGCTGGATTAAATGCAACCTTGGACTAAAAGTTCCCACACTCATGCCAATATTCCTTTGTAGTCGCTGGTTTCCCTTTTTTTGGGTGGGGGATAATGTTTTTATTATTTTTAAAGACAAAGATAAAAAACTACAGAAAAACAAAAAAAAACTGCAGACAAAAAAGATAAAAAACACTAAAAGTGTAAAAACTATAGAATCATAGAATCCTAGGGTTGGAAGGGACCTTGGTCGTCTTCTAGTCCACCCCCCTGCCCAATTAAAGTAAAGCAAAGGAAACATAATCTTGTCTGCCTCCTGGGGAATCTGTATAACGACCAAGTAGCAACTGTAAGAACAGACCACGGAACAACGGACTGGTTTAAGATTGGGAAAGGAGTACGGCAGGGCTGTATACTCTCACCCTACCTATTCAACCTGTACGCAGAACACATCATGCGACGTGCTGGGCTTGAGGAATCCAAGGCTGGAGTTAAAATCGCTGGAAGAAACATTAACAATCTCAGATATGCAGATGATACCACTTTGATGGCTGAAAGTGAGGAGGGGCTGAGGAGCCTTATGACGAAGGTGAAAGAAGAAAGTGCAAAAGCTGGGTTGCAGTTATACCTCAAAAAAACCAAGATTATGGCAACCAGCTTGATTGATAACTGGCAAATAGAGGGAGAAAACATGGAGGCAGTGACAGACTTTGTATTTCTAGGCGCAAAGATTACTGCAGACACTGACTGCAGCCAGGAAATCAGAAGACGTCCACTTCTTGGGTGGAGAGCAATGAGAAATCTTGATAAAATAGTTAAGAGCAGAGACATCACACTGACAATAAAGGTCTGCATAGTTAAAGCGATGGTATTCCCCGTAGTAACCTATGACTGCAAGAGCTGGACCATAAGGAAGACTGAAGATAGATGCTTTTGAACTGTGGTGTTGGAGGAGAATTCTGAGAGTGCCTTGGACTGCAAGAAGATCAAGCCAGTCCATACTCCAGGAAATAAAGCCAGACTGCTCACTTGAGGGAATGATATTAAAGGCAAAACTGAAGTACTTTGGCCACATAATGAGAAGACAGGATACCCTGGAGAAGAAGCTGATGTTGGGGAAAGCGGAAGGCAAAAGGAAGAGGGGCCGACCAAGGGCAAGATGGATGGATGATATTCGGGAGGTGACGGACTCGACCGTGGGGGAGCTGGGGATGGCGATGTCCGACAGGAAGCTCTGGCGTGGGCTGGTCCATGAGGTCACGACTGAACAAATAAACAAAACTCAATAAGCATCAAATTGTAAAAACAAATAAATTGGCTGCCTTTATAATGAACGATCTTAACCCTATTAGACCTAAAAAACAATATAAAGTATTATATCTTATCAATATCCTTTAAATCTTACAAATCTTTTGTTGTTGTTCAGTCGTTTAGTCGCGTCTGACTCTTCGTGACCTCATGGACCATAGCACGCCAGGCCTTCCTGTCCTCCACTGTCTCCTGGAGTTTACTCAAATTCATGTTCGTTACATCGGTGATGCTATCTAACCATCTCCTCCTCTGCCGTCCCCTTCTCCTTTTGCCTTCAGTCTTTCCCAGCATCAGGGTCTTTTCCAGTGAGTCCTCTCTTCGCATTAGGTGGCCAAACTATTTGAGCTTCAGCTTCAGTATCTGTCCTTCCAATGAGCAGTCAGGGTTGATTTCCTTTAGGATTGACTGATTTGACCTCCTTGCCGTCCAAGGGACTCTATAATCCTATAAATCTTAATTCAAACCATAAGAAAATAAAAAAATCATATTAGCCTCATTATCAATCTAATTAAATATTCTTCATTTTTATAAATTGTCTGCCTTTATAATTAACAATCTTAACCCTATTATGCCTAAAAACAGTATAAAATATTATTATAACTTGTCAATACCTTCTAAGTCTTAAAAATCAGAAATCCTGTAAATCATGTTAACCTCATTATCAGTCCAATTAAATATTCTTAACTTTTTACCCCTCCTCAAAACATACCAGGGCATTTAAATATTTCACCATTATATGAAAAGCATTTTTTTACAAAGATCCAACAACCCAACAACCCCTAAAGATACAAACTTTCCAGCAAAAGAGAAAAAAAACTCCCAGATAACTTACTCTTCTTTCCCATAACATTGATTCAAATAGTCATAAGGTTTCTCCAGCATGGCAGTTCCTTGTGCAATCTTAAAGTTAAACAATCGTTTTAACCCCCTAAACACCAATCCAGAGTCTTCAGCTGGGAATACTCCCTCACAGCAGTAAAATCGCCATCTTTTCCAGCTTCTTCCATCACAATATTTTCATATAGTTGACCCATTTTAGCCAGAATCTCATCTCGAATGTCCCAAACAGTTTGCAAAATAACTTGACAACTGTTTGAAAAAATCTCTTTTTGCTGATGATGAAATTCTATGACAGAGCTTTCCAAACTTTTCATGTTGGTGACACACCTTTTAGACATGCATCATTTCGCAACACACTCTTACAGCAGGGCAGAAGGCAGGCACTAGGACCTGCGCGGAATCACAGCTGGTTTGGAGGCAGCAAGGCAAAAGGCAGGTACTAGAACCTGCGTGGAAGCCAGGAGGCGGCAGCAGCCGCAACACACCCAGACACCGCAGCCGACACACCAACGTGTCCCGACACACAGTTTGGAAAGCTCTGTTCTATGAAGTCTTCTTTAAAATCTTCCATAGTTCAAACAGTAAATTATGACACCCCCTAAAGAGTTAACTCACAGAAATAGAGGTTAGTGAATTAATCCAAAATTAACAAAGGAAAATATACTAGCAGACAACCCAAAGAAAGTAAACAGAAATCCAAGAGTTTAAAATAAGAAAGCAAAAGCAACGTGTAGGAAAACACTCCGTCCTTCAAATTCAGCACCAAAGATAGGAACGGAAAGGCAATCTTACAGTTTCAGCCCTCAATACAATCCAGATGGGAAAACAAGCCAGAACATTTTTTTATAGTTAAAAATCTCCAAAAGTAACTATATTCACGAAGAGATTCCACTTTTTCTTACAATAAAAAGCTTCTCTTAGGGTACAAAACTTAAAAAAACAAATTGGGTGCTTAAGAAATGGGAAGGCAGGACTTACTTCCCCTTTAACGGGTTGCATGTGTGGCTCAGAAAGAGATGGAATCCCAGCCTCCTGGTGAAGTCTTACCGCTCAGTTGCAGATGCTGTCCACGATCTCCTGGCTGCAACTCACCATCTGGAGGATAAATGGGTCGATTCTCAGCGTTTTCCTTAATCCGGAAAGACACTTGAGGCTACAGAAAAACCTACCTGTGCCCAAAAACAACTGCCACACTGCCAACTCTGCCCGCAGAGCTCGCAGGCAAGGTTGTTCAGTCAGCCATTTCCCACCCTTGTACAGGAGGATGGCCCAGCACAGGAGGAGTAACACCACAGGACCAGAGTCAGCAGTTTACCTTCATCTAAAGGAAAAAGGACACTCATTTGAGGACATTAATGTTCACATTTTAGACAGAGAAGATAGGTGGTTTGAGAGAGGTGTCAAGGAATCCATTTATGCCAACTTGGAAAATCCTTCCTTGAATAGAGGTGGGGGCCTCAGGCACAACCTCTCGCCCATCTTCCTCCCCGCATTGTCTTCTGTGCCTAGGAAGATTAAGACCATTTCACAAGCTCAACAGCAGCATGGTGATCTTAACGATCCTCCTTTAGATGATAAAAGGACTTAAAAATAACATCTCAATATAACCATGACCTAGCCCCAGGTGTAAGGTCACACAGCTACCTAGAAACATATTTAGTATTCCCTTACCAACTTTGCTCAGAATGAAGAAGCTCCTTGGATAAGGAGCGAAACGTTTCCACTGAGAAAATAGAAATCCAGTTGACATGATTCAAGCTACAGCTGGTTTTCCATGTTACCCTAAACCAGGGTTTCTCAACCTTGGCAACTTTAAGATAAGTGGATTTCAAGTCCCAGAATTCCCCGGCCTGGGGAATTCTGGGAGTTGAAGTCCACCTATCTTAAAGTTGCCAAGGTTGAGAAACACTGCCCTAAACCATAGTTTGTTTAATTATGATTTACTGACTGCACCCTGTTTGGCTTAGTGTGGGATATTAAGCCACAAGCCCTGGCCTACAAACTACAATGTCTGGTATCAACTCTTACTTCATTTTCAGGAAGGGAAGTATCCCAAGAGCCAATACTGTAAGTAGGCGGACACATCGCACTAAGCCAGGGGTGGGGAACCTTTTTTCTGCCAAGGGCCATTTGGATATTTATAACCGGGGACCGGGGGGGGGGGGGGTTTCTGGGATTTCCACAGACCGGGGGCCGGAGTTTGCGGGCGGGAGCCAATCACAAGCACTGGGGGGTGGGGTTTGCAGGCGGGAGCCAATCGCGTGGAAGGGGCAGGGTTTGCAGGCAGGAGCCCCACGGGCCTTAGGTGGGAGCCCTGCGGGCCTTATACGGCCCGCGGGCCTGACGTTGCCCACCCCTGCACTAAGCCATCAGAGGTTGCTTTGGGTGTTGCATGAACCCAGCCATGGTGGTTGGTAAAGTGCATTTTGTCGCTGTGATAAATGTGAGAAATCATTCTAGGGTTATTTACAATGTTGGAAAACTTCCTTTTAAAAAAACAGAAAGCAAAACAGCAAAACGGTTGTCTTCATTGGTGTTTTTTGGTTTGGTTGACACACAACCCACCTAGACCCAAAAGCTGCATTTGAACGTGGTTAATTTAGGGCTTTAATTTACCCCTTCATGGTTAATTTACCCCTTCATGGATCACTGCCTTGTCGTGGCGAAGGGGCTTGCGTAACTCAATGAAGTCAGGTCAAGAAGAACAGGTCATGATGGAGAGTTCTGACAAAACGTGGTCCGGAAGATGACGCCAGAAGATGAGCCCCTCAGGTCGGAAGGTGTCCAAAATGCTACTGGGGAAGAGCGGAGGGCAATTCCGAGTAGCTCCAGAAAGAGTGAAGCGGCTGGGCCAAAGGCGAAAGGACGCTCAGCTGTGGATGTGTCTGGAAGTGGAAGGAAAGTCCGATGCTGTAAAGAACAATATTGCATAGGAACCTGGAATGTAAGATCTATGAATCAAGGTAAGCTGGATGTGGTCAAACATGAGATGACAAGATTGAACATCGACATCTTGGGAATCAGTGAACTAAAATGGACAGGAATGGGCGAATTTAATTCAGGTGACCATCGTATATACTACTGTGGGCAAGAATCCCTTAGAAGAAATGGAGTAGCTCTCATAGTCAATAAAAGAGTGGGAAAGGCAGTACTGGGGTACAACCTCAAAAACGACAGAATGATCTCAGTTCGAATCCAAGGCAAACCATTCAAAATCACAGTAATCCAAGTCTATGCCCCAACCACTGATGCCGAAGAAGCTGAAGTTGACTGGTTCTATGAAGACCTACAACACCTTCTAGAACTAACACCAAAAAAAGATGTCCTTTTCATCATAGGGGACTGGAATGCTAAAGTAGGAAGTCAAAAAATAACCGGACTAACAGGCACGTTCGGCCTTGGAGTACAAAATGAAGCAGGGCAAAGGCTAATAGAGTTTTGTCAAGAGAACAGGCTGGTCATAGCAAACACTCTTCCAACAACACAAGAGACGACTCTACACATGGACATCACCAGATGGTCAATACCGAAATCAGATTGATTATATACTTTGCAGCCAAAGATGGAGAAGCTCTATACAATCAGGAAAAACAAGACCTGGAGCTGACTGTGGCTCAGATCATGAGCTTCTTATCACAAAATTTAGGCTTAAATTGAAGAACGTAGGGAAAACCACTAGACCACTCAGGTATGACCTAAATCATATCCCTTATGAATAAACAGTGGAGGTGAGGAATAGATTTAAAGGATTAGATCTGGTAGACAGAGTGCCTGAAGAACTGTGGATGGAGGTTTGTAACATTGTACAGGAGGCAGCAACTAAAACCATCCCAAAGAAAAAGAAATGCAAGAAAGCAAAGTGGCTGACTGATGAGGCTTTACAAATAGCTAAGGAAAGAAGGGAAGCAAAAGGCAAGGGAGAAAGGGAAAGATATAACCAACTGAATGCAGATTTCCAGAGAATAGCAAGGAGAGATAAGGCGGCCTTCTTAAATGAACAATGCAAAGAAATCGAGGAAAACAATAGAATGGGGAAGACTAGAGATCTCTTCAAGAAAATCGGAGATATCAAGGGAACGTTTTGTGCAAAGATGGGCATGATAAAGGACAAAAAAGGCAGGGACCTAACAGAAGCAGAAGAGATTAAGAAGAGGTGGAAAGAATACACAGAAGAACTATACAAGAAAGATCTTAATATCCCTGATAAACATGATGGTGTGGTCACTGACCTTGAGCCGGACATCCTAGAGAGTGAAGTCAAGTGGGCCTTAGGAAGCATTACTAACAACAAAGCTAGCGGAGAAGACAGTATCCCAGCTGAGCTATTTAAAATCCTAAAAGATGATGCTGTTAAAGTGCTGCACTCAATATGCCAACAAATTTGGAAAACTCAACAGTGGCCACAGGATTGGAAAAGGTCAGTTTACATTCCAATTCCAAAGAAAGGCAATGCCAAAGAATGTTCAAACTACCGTACAATTGCGCTCATTTCACATGCTAGCAAGGTTATGCTCAAAATCCTACAAGCTAGGCTTCAGCAGTATGTGAACCGAGAACTACCAGAAGTGCAAGCTGGGTTTCGAAGAGGCAGAGGAACTAGAGATCAGATTGCCAACATTCGCTGGATCATGGAAAAAGCAAGAGAGTTCCAGAAAAACATCTACTTCTGCTTCATTGACTACGCTAAAGCCTTTGATTGTGTGGATCACAACAAACTGTGGCAAAGTCTTAAAGAGATGGGAGTACCAGACCACCTTACCTGTCTCCTGAGAAACCTGTATGCGGGTCAAGAAGCAACAGTTAGAACCGGACATGGAACAACCGACTGGTTCAAAATTGGGAAAGGAGTACGACACGGCTGTATATTATCACCGTGCTTATTTAACTTATATGCAGAATACATCATGAGAAATGCCGGGCTGGATGAATCACAAGCCGGAGTTAAGATTGCCGGGAGAAATATCAACAAACTCAGATATGCAGACGATACCACCCTAATGGCAGAAAGTGAAGAGGAACTAAAGAGCCTCTTGATGAGGGTGAAAGAGGAGAGTGCAAAAGCTGGCTTGAAACTCAACATTAAAAAAACCCAGATCATGGCATCTGGTCCCATCTCTTCCTCGCAAATAGAAGGGGAAGAAATGGAAGCAGTGACAGATTTTATTTTCTTGGGCTCCAAGATCACCGCAGATGGTGACTGCAGCCATGAAATTAAAAGATGCTTGCTCCTTGGGAGGAAAGCTATGGCAAACCTAGACAGCATATTAAGAAGCAGAGACATCACCTTGCCGACAAAAGTCCGTATAGTTAAAGCTATGGTTTTCCCAGTAGTAATGTATGGCTGTGAGAGTTGGACCATAAGGAAGGCTGAGCGCCGAAGAATGGATGCTTTCGAACTGTGGTGCTGGAGAAGACTCTTGAGAGTCCCTTGGACTGCAAGGAGGTCAAATCAGTCAATCCTAAAGGAAATAAACCCTGACTGCTCATTGGAAGGACAGATACTGAAGCTGAAGCTCAAATACTTTGGCCACCTAATGCGGAGAGAGGACTCACTGGAAAACACCCTGATGCTGGGAAAGACTGAAGGCAAAAGGAGAAGGGGACGGCAGAGGAGGAGATGGTTAGATAGCATCACCGATGTAACGAACATGAATTTGAGTAAACTCCAGGAGACAGTGGAGGACAGGAAGGCCTGGCGTGCTATGGTCCATGAGGTCACGAAGAGTCGGACACGACTAAACGACTGAACAACAACAACAAGAACAATTTAGGGCATTTAACCAATAATCTTTTGTTGTTTCAAGTGTGGAATAATAATAATAATAATAATAATAATAATAATAATAATAATAATAATTTTATTAAATTTATATGTCGCCTCACTCTCAGCAGTTTGCCTTGTGCAAACTCAGAAAAATGATTTAATTCAATCGCATATGCTCTAAACCCATACATTTCTCAATGGTCTTCCAGGGGAAGCCTTTATTTCCATGGGGCTGAGGAAGCAAAGAAACAAAAACATCCAATCCGGGATTTAACTCTTCCATGAGCCAAATTTATACTTCTATAGAAGAAGGGAGCGGCCGCTCGTGCAGCAATCTCTATTGCTCTAGAGACCTGCCTCTCTACCCTTTCCTCCTCTATGGGAGCTGCCGAAGCTTTCTGCCGATTGGGCAGGAGGCCACCTTTCCTGCCTGGCATATCCGGGTCATTGCGGCCGCGCAGGCGCAATGCGGCCTAAGCGGAGCCGCGACAAGGATCCTCGAGGGAGACGGTGCGCTCGGAGGCCGCGGTGAAAATGGCAGAGGAGGCGGAGGAGGCGTCGGCCAACCTCGGCCATGGCGGGGCGGAAGGCGTCGAAGAACTCCCGGGGTCGGAAGCCGGTGAGAGGGACTGCCGGGGCGGGGGAAACAGGAGTCTCCGTTGGTCACGCTGCTGCTGGGATGCGGGAAGGATGGGGGGGGCTGTGAAGGGGGGTCCCGAGGGCACTCTAGAGGAGAGCCAGGGAGGGCTGGGTGGCTGGATCCGACTCCAGTTTTAGATTTTCAGCAGGAAAGAAGATAAGCGGACCTTCCCTGGTTTTGGCATCTGATAGACAGCTCCTGAACAGGGAGGTTCTCTTCTCTGTTGTTGTGGGTCCTGGCGCTGGATAGATCGAGCTACCAAGATGGGCTCCTTATACCAGTGTTTCTCCACCTTGGCAACTTTAAGATGTGTGGACTTCAACTCCCAGAATTCCCCAGCCAGCAACCTATTTACAGCTTCAACTCTCAGAATTTCCCAGCATCAACAGGCTGGGGAATTCTGGGAGTTGAAGTCCACACATCTTAAAGTTGCCGAGGTGGAGAAACACTGGCTTATATTATCATGTGGTATTAAATGTACTTCTGGGGATAGTGTAGTAGGAGACTTGTGTTAAATTTATGGTAGCAAAACATCAGGAGGCGTCAAGTGCCTTTTCTGACTGGAGGATTTTGTTAAAAGGCAGAAGCTTTTGTGAGCTGTAAAGTTATGCCTTTTAATAAAATGTGTTGGTCAGAAAAAGTGTTACCTACCCCTTCTGATTTATTGGCTTATTTATTGATTAAATGTGTCTGCTGCCCATCTCCCAATGACTCTGGGAGGCTCACAAGTAAAAAGATTTTGAAAAATTCAATAAGAAACAAAAATAAAGAATGAAAGATAGCAAAAATGACAGAAGCTGGACAGGAATGGGAAAAAAGAAACAGACCCATGGAATCCAAGGGGGCTTCACTCACCCTTGCGTGTATTGATTATCAGATACAGGAATTATATCCTCAACTCAGGAGGAAGCCCAGGATGCAGAACTAACAAACAAGTAAATGAAAATAAATATGGGGAAACTTCTCATTTCCTCCCGAATCTGCAGGCATTGACCAAGAGGTGCTTCTGAATCCCGGGAGTGATGGCACTCCGAAGCCGGAGGAGGCCGTGCCAGCGCAAGGGTGCAACGGGGTTAGTCTGGAAGACGACACTGCAGCTCTACAGGCTGAGCCAGCCAGAGAGGAAGTTGCTCAGCCTCCTGCTGCAGATGTGGGGATGCTGATGGCCTTGAGCCAGCCCACGGAAGACCTTTCCATCACCTACCCCCTGGAGTTTGAACGGTACTGGAGGGCCACTCAAGAGAACCCCCTCGACTTTACTGCGTGGACCGATCTGTTACAATATGTGGAACAGGAGGTATGAAGAAATTGTGTCCTAAGCTACGAATTGATTGTTGGGGTTCAGCAAGTTGCATCAACCCAGCCATTCTTAGTTTATTCAGTCAACCATGGTGAAAGCTTAGTTGATGACCACAAGGTAGTCCTTGACTTACAACTGTTTGTTTAATTTCAGTCTGAAGTTACAACAGCCTCAGAATGGGTGCTTTACAGCCTGTAAAGCACTTCTGAGCGTTGCAAAACATCGCATGCGCACCCCCCCCACAGTCACATGATCGCATTTTGGGCGCTTGGCATCCAGCTCGCATTTACGGCCGGTTGCAGCGTCCCGCGGTCACGTGATCATGTTTGCAACTTTTTTGCCGTTTTCCAGCAAAAAAAAAACGCATTGGAGAAGCTGGCTTCACTTAATGCCTGTCATGATTCGCTTGACGACCGCAGTGACTTATGATGGAAATTCCTGTGCCAATTCTAGTCGTAAGTCGAGAATTACCTGTAGGTCAAAATGCGATGGCTTAATTGCGGAGCTGCTGATACAGTGAGAATGGTCAGCTGCAGGTTCAGACATTTGGCGTAGTGGTGATCTGGATTAGATTCTTCTTGGCAGCAGCAAACTACCTTCCATTGTCTTCTGCACTGCCTGCCCCCATTTCTTAGGAAGCTGGGTTTGAAAGGCTCTTCTTTTGATGGCGGCTGTTCACTGCAGTTCTGCGAAAGCGCTGCAAACCCTAAAGCAGAGCTTTCCAAACTCTGTGTCGCGACACAAAAGTGTGTCGCCACACACAGTCGGCTGTGTCGCCACACAACCCGGAAGTGGCAGCGGGGGCGTGCACGGCGGCGGCGGCGGCGCACCATCGGTGCTTCCGCGTTTTAATGGAGGCTGCCGCCGCCATGCACACCCCCGCCCGCACCGGGTTTTCCCGCGGCGACACATGAAAATCTGAAGGCGCCGCAGCTGCGGCGGCGCGCAAAGACCGAAAGCGGCAGCAGCGCTTCCGGCTTTTTGCGCACTGCCACGGCGGCAGAACTTCCGGGTTTTCCCGCGGTGACACACTAAGGGCGGTTGGTGTGTCGCCGCGGGAAAACTTTGGAAAGCCCTGCCCTAAAGTATTGATTCTCCTGCTCGAAGAGTCCTCTCAAGGGCATTGAACCTTCACCTTCCCTGCTGACATTTAAAAACAAGCATCTCCTGCAGAGGATTGCTGTTTGTTGATATCACCCAGGGTAGAATTCCACCCGAGTTTATTTTTAAACTGGGTTTTTAAAGGACTTAATTCTAGGGGTCTCTATTAAATCATCTTTTCAATTATATTTTTAAAGGGGAATGTAATTTTGATTTATACAGTTTATTTATTTATTTATTTATTTAATTAAATTTATATAACCGCCCATCTCCCCCAACGGGGAACTCTGTATAGTTTACAAACTGACTCTGCGTTAAAAGGTCCTTTTTGAACTTAAGACGGAGAATAATTGGGAGACGGGCAGGATAACTGTTCTGGGGCCAATTCCAGGCCTTGCTTTTTATTGTGGGTTCATCTGGAACTAGAAAGAGATATGTCATTGGGTTTAGGAGAGCTTGTCCTGTATCATTTGCATGAGAAAAACAAAGTCAGGTACATCTTCTTTTATTTAACAAAAAGCCAAAAGGGAAGAGTTATCGACCTGCTTCACACACCGCACTAAACGATAACGTGGGTTGCTTGGTTTTGGCATGGCACGTCGTACATCCCTGGCTGGGTTCGTGGCTTAGAACGATGTGTCAACCACAGCCAGGGACTTTTAACTAATGACGCACAGTAGTATGATTTGTGAACTCCGATGGGAGTGAGGAGTATTTAAATCTAGGTAATCCTTTGGGCTACTGCTTGTATTGTTCTTTTTACCCCACTCTTTATTCTGCATCAGAAGAGCTTCAGGGGGTAGAGGTCAGCGGCTACCTGTAAGGCTAAGCCAGTTTGCTTAACTCAGGTTTATTGAATAAACCACAACTGGCTCGCATGACACCGCAAGCCAAAATCAGAGACCACATTTTGGCTTCTGTTCCATCCCAGCTTCTTGTACGTTCTTTGCAGTTTTTCTGCAGTGTTTTGTATTTTCCTGCGATTCTCTCAAAAGCATCCAAGCTTTTCTCTCGACTGCTCTTGCAGAATCACATCTACGCAGCCCGCAAAGCTTTTGATAACTTCTTTCTGAGGTACCCTTATTGCTACGGCTATTGGAAGAAGTACGCAGACATGGAACGACGCTTTGACTTCATCAAGGAGACGGAGGAGGTACCCAGTAACCGTGGAGATTGTGCGCGCGCGTTAGTATGTGCAGGTACACCCCTGTCTTGACCCACCAAGTACAGGCTGCAGTACGCCAGACATTAGAACTGGTGACACCGGCTGAATGAGACAAGCCAGTTCCAGATGTTGGGAGAGCAGAGGAGGAGGGTTGACCCTGTTTTAGAGCGTGCGTAGATACATGGATGCTTCCTTAGCAGCATATGCAACAGCAGGTGTGAATGTGAAATGAAACTTCTCTGTGTATCCCTGGAATACGACCACGGTAATGAAGCCAAGGTTCCTGTGGGCATGGCCGTTGCAGGTGATAGAACGGGATCTTGTGGATAGAGACAGTTCCAAAGCTGGGGAAAATAACATTTCTTTTTTCCCTTGTGGATGCTCACCACGCTCAGTCCACCGCTTCTTTTAGAATATCTGTTCTGGAGAACTCGGAAGCTTTCAGATTTTTTGTTAATTTGGTATCACCCTGCTGTGTCAACAGCATCTGGTTATCTTCTCCCATTGGCCCCTGCTGTGTTAGAGAAAATGTGGGGATCTGAAAGGTCAGCGTGAAAAAACTTTAGTTCACAGAAACTGTCCTTTGTACAAGGGGGGGGGAACACTAAAGGTTTATTTTCTCGGCTGCCCTGCAGGTTTTCCAACGAGGGTTGCAGTCTATCCCCCTCAGCATGGACCTCTGGATCCATTACATCACTTTCCTGCAGACCACCCTGGACATGAATCATCCCGATTCAGCTCAGAAAATTTGTGGGTAGGTCACGAGAGAGCTTTGAGTGGCAGCTGAAACTTGGAGGTGCTGGTGGAGAGGAAGAGTTGCCCAGGCACTGAATCCTCCCATCTTGTCCTCCTTTTTCCCCCAAAAAGTCAGTTCTGCCCCTCAGCCCCGTTTGATATTGCTGCTGCTTTGGCTATATGAAAATGTGAAGTAAAAAATAAAGTATGTTTTTTTTATAAAAGCTTTATTAATTTTAGAACAAAGATAAACACTACAAAAAATAAATGAAAATAATTTTTTTAGAAGATTATATAACTAGATGACTTCCGACTTCATTCATTCATTCATTCATTCATTCATTCATTCATTCATTCATTGATTTTCTATCCCACCTTTATTATTTTTATAAATAACTCAAGGCGGCAAACATACCAAATACTCCTTCCTCCTCCTATTTTCCCCACAACAACAACCTTCTGAGGTGAGCTGGGCTGGAAGTGAGTGACTGGCCCAAGGTCACCCAGCCGGCTTTCGTGCCTATGGGAGGACTAGAACTCTCTGTCTCCTGGTTTGCCATTGGCTCCTTCCTAGGGCTGAGAGAGAGGGACTGGCCCAAGGTCACCCAACCGGCTGAGTATCTCTCAGCCCTAGGAAGGAGCCAATGGCAAACCAGGAGACTGAGAATTCTAGTCCCACCTTAGGTATGAAAGCCGGCTGGGTGACCTTGGGCCAGTCCCTCTCTCTCAGCCCAACTCACCTCACAGGGTTGTTGTTGTGGGGAACATAGGAAGAGGAAGGAGTATTGGGTATGTTCGCCACCTTGAGTTATTTATAAAAAAATAATAAAGGGATATAAAATAAATAAAATACAAAAAATAAATAATAATTACATAATAGACTTAAAACCCCAACTCATTGATTTGTTACTAAAAGCCTTGTTTTTATAGCTGTAGTTTAAAATTGGGCTGTTGCCACTGTAATCTTAAGGTTTTCACCTGCAAGTAAAATTTTTACATGCTCAGAAGTATCTCTTCCTGGTTTGGATTTTAAAATAGGCCAAATAACCTCCTGCCGAAGACTCTAATAAAATTCACAATACAATAAAATACGATCCACTGTTTTAGGATCAGTACCATTACAGGGACAAAATCTTTGAGAGATGGGAATTTTTTGAAATCTACCGGATAGCGTATTTGATGGCAACACACTTATCGTATTTAGGGATCGTATTTAGTCTGACCTCTCTGCCACGACCTTCCCGTCTTGGGTGTCCCTTCACGGTTTAGCTCATGGTTTCATTGAGGTGCTCAAGCTCCAGCACCACGACAAGGTAACGATCTCCTTTGCTGGAGGTTGAAAAATATATCTGTAGTTAATTCCGAAAGTTACAGGTAAAGACAAAGCATTGGCTTTAGCCATTCATTCTTGTACTGAATTATCCCACAGTCTTTGTTTGAGATTATCCACCTAACACGGAGGTTGGGGCACCCGGTTATGGAAGACACCATGGACTTCCAAGATAACCCCATCCTCCCTACGTAGGGAAAGGGAGCCAAGGGTACCTCTCCAGGCCTAGAGCTTGGTCCGAGAGATGGCCTGATCTTCTCCAGAACATCAACTGGACTAGGGTTTTCCTGAGATCAGAATGACTCTGAGCTGTTGTGGTTTGTTCAGCAAATCATGACAAAAACAGCCAAATCTCAGAAGCACCTGGATGATTCTTGACAAATTAAACCTTGTGCTTGCTGTCCTTAGTGCAGCGGTAGAAATCTGTGAACGGCCCTGCATGTCGGAAGAGTCAAGGATCGGGGGAAACTGGCCCAGCGGAGCAAAGGAAGGCGTTTCAAGCTCCATGGGAATTGCAATTGCTGGTCTCCCATGTTCCGTTCACCGGAAATAAGTCTGGTGCTGCCACTGTGTACCAAAACGGAGCTGCTGAAAGACAGGAGGGGAAGGATCCATAGACTTTGGGGAACTATTTATGTTATTATTTCCTAGTCAAACTGGGAAGGCTGCCCGTCTATCCGACGAGACTGAGCTTTGCATAGCATAGCAGAACAAAAAAGCCTTTCAAAAACTCGCCGCCTCAGAGAGCAAACCATCCGAAACCCCCTCAGCGCACAGAGAGGCACAACCAGCTATTAAAGGCTGGAGATGTTTAGTACTTACGCCTGCCCCGAAAATGTAGCTGATGGATGTGGCTTTGCTTGTTCATAGACGGCTTGTGTTCTTTAAGAGGGTAGAATAGCCTGAGCTGGAAAAAGACCGGGCTTTCTCAGATCCTGACCGAGAACCCCCCTGCTGTGGGGTGAGCAGACGCCATAATGTCCCGTTGCGGGTCTTTCGAAGCCGCTAATGTTCTTTGTGTTCTGCGCAGCACCTTCGAGTCCGCTGTGGCTGCCGCGGGGGTAGATTTCCGTTCCGACAAGCTCTGGGAAATGTACGTGGAATGGCAGAAGGAGCAGGGGGACCCGAAGGCCGTCACCGCCATTTACGATAGGGTGCTGTGCACCCCCACCCAGCTCTACAGCCACCACTGGGAAAAGTAAGTGCAAGAGGTGGGCTGCTTCGGTGGCGGCCTTCTCCCGCCCGGCCTTTGGCAAAGCCGCCCCCAGACTTAGCTGCTTTCTGGGTGGCCCTCCTTTCTCCCTAACGCAGCTTCAAGGACCACCTGGCCAGCCATCCCCCTGGAGACATCCTCTCCATGGAAGAGCTGGTGTGGATGCAGTCCAAGATGGCCACGGAGACGGTCACCAAGACGACGGAAATGGAAGCCGAGGAAGCGCCGCCTGGGGAAGACCTGCCCCTGAAGCCGGAAGCCAATCAGGAGGCTGCAGACGGGAGTCAGCCGTTGGTGAGTCCATTCCTGGCTACACCCTCTTTCTCCTCCTTTTGCGGCGTCCCGGTCTCGGTTAGGATCTTATTTATTTATTTTATTTATTTATCATATTTATATCCCGCCCATCTCCCTCACATCTTCCCTATTTCTCTTCCCTGGCTCAACCCACAACCAAAAGCTTGGGCGGGGCGGGGGGGGGGGGCAGTGGCAGCGACAGCCAAGCCATCAGAACGTCTCTGGGTCCAGAACCGGATGCAGTCCGTATCGCTCGGGCATTGGCCCGTTCCGTTGTGCTTCAGCCCTTCCTGCACCGTCGGCCCCGAAAATGCAGCTGACGGATGTGGCTTTGCTTGTTCATAGACGGGTTGTGTGAGCCCTGGTCTCCGCCTCTTTCAAAAATACCTGTCTGTTTTTGTCCCAGTTTCGTTCTTTGGGATCAGTGACACACTTTAAAGTGGGGGAAAGGATATAGTCATTCCGTTGGAGAGGCCGGCAGGGTGGCTGGATCCCTCAGCTGCCACGGACACACTTTCCCGTGGGGCTCCCCTGCTTCATTCCTGTGTGTGTAGCCTGCTGGCTTCCTGCTGTCTTGTCATCACACAGCCTCTTCCTGGCTTCGGCCAGGAGGAGGAGGAAACCTCGGCAAAAGTATTGGTCCATCTGTCACGACCACCTTTGCTTCCGTCTGTCTCTGGCCAAGATCCGTCTGCCCTCCCCTGCCCCCCTATCATTACTGGGTGGCAGAATGTCTAGCCCTTCTTTGCCCACTGACTGACTCATGCTGGAACTAAGGTGATAGCAACTGGGTCCTTTTCCTCCAAACTGCCTCGTGCTTTAACCGGGAAGACGCCCGCCTCGGTTTGGCCTTCTCTAGGCTGGAGACGAAGGGCGTCACGTTGGGCGAAGCACTCCTGGCTGGGGGCTCCGAGGGAGGTTGTCTGGGCAGTTCTACCCCCCGTCGCCTGGACTCACCCTAGGTGCCCGTGGACGTCGGTGGTGTTGCCCCTTCGTAGTTCACGGTGCTGTGTGGACTATTCCTCATCTTAGTATGCTGGGCAAGTCACACCATCGTGCGAAGCCCGAATAGGGTTTCTACCTTTGGGCCTGGCATTTCTCTGAATGCTGCCAATAAGGTTTCTTAACCAGATCTTGCGGGTTACGAGTGCAAAAGGAATTCAGAGTTAAGAGCTAAAGTAGAAGTGCCCATGGGAAGTTGCTTAGATCTGATCCCAGGGCCAGTTCACTTCTTTTCATAAAGATTCCCTTTCTTGATATCACCGATTTCCCCTCCTCTTGGATTTCAGGGGACGCTGGACCAGGATAAAGTCCAGGAGCTGGCCGTTTCAATCCGCCAGCAAATCTTCAGTCAGAACGAAGCCGAAGTCGGCAGGCGCTGGAATTTCGAGGAAGGGGTATGTATGACTGAATCAGATTTCTCGGCCCGATGGGTGGGAAGTGAGTTTGACTCTCTGCCAGCAGTGCCTGTTGAGCCTTAAGAGCCTGGGAGGGATTTGGGAGTCCTTTTCATTAGCACATTGCCTGCTTCCCATCAGGAAATAGGTCTACGGGGACCTTGAGGGATTTTGCCCCATGTATGTGCAGGAAGGGGAGATGCCCCACAACCATCTCTTGTGAGCAGCCCTGGGCGATGGATATGCCCAGCCTGGCTGAGTTATCGGGTGGCCTTGAGGCAGGTCTGCCCCAGTTCTTTGCGATGGATCACTCAGGGGGAGCGTGGCATCCCGCTTGTGCTGCTCATTGCTCTCGATTTATTTATACCCCCCCTTTCCTCCACAAGTGCTAGGCAGCCCTCGTGTCACTGAGTGATCTCTGCTCACAATTCAAGCCGCCTCCCTCCATGTCCAGCACCTTAATCGTTGAGCTATGCTGGTTCGTCCTTGTTCCTCTGTGAAGCTCCTTCCCATTGTCTCGTTTTCCTGTAGATCAAAAGGCCCTATTTCCATGTTAAACCCTTGGAGCGAGCACAGCTGCGGAACTGGCGGGACTACCTGGACTTCGAGATCGCCAGTGGTTCACATGAGCGCGCCATCGTGCTCTTCGAGCGCTGCGTCATCGCTTGTGCCCTCTATGAGGAGTTCTGGATCAAGGTGGGCAAGGCCGCCTTCTCAAAACGGGCCTGTCTGTCTGCCCTGCCTGCTCACTGAATGAGGGGATCAGTTCCCTATCTTTGCCTCTTGGGCAGCCTCTGAGATAGCAGTCAAACCCTTTTCTCGTCCTTGGGTACGTGCAGCTCTCTAGCAAGTAAAACCTGCAGGCATCATCTTGTTGGGGCTGGGTATGTTCGAATTGGCAGTAAGAGAAAATACAGGTAGTCTTTGACTTACGACCATTCGTTTAGTGACCGGTCAAAGTTATGACGGCGCTGGAAAAAGTGACTTGTGACTGGCCCTCGCACTTAACGACTGTCCCTATCCCTGCAGTCGCGTGATCAAAATTCAGACACTTGGCAACCAGCATGTATTTACGGCAGTTGCAGTGTCCCAGGGTCACATGATCGCCATTTGCAACCTTCCCAGCCAGCTTTCAACAAGCAAAGTCAATGGGGGGGGGGGCTGGATTCACTTAACGACATGGCAAAAAAAGGTCGTAAAAGCGGTTGTGATTCACTTATTTATTTATTTATAATTTGATTTATATCACTGCCCTGTCTCCCCCAAAGGGGACTCTTAACGGCCGCCTCGCTTAGCAACGGAGGTTCTGGTCTCAATTGTGGTCATAAGTCGAGGACTACCTGTACTAGGTAGTATCCACTCAGAATACAGCGTGATGTGGAGCTGGCAAGGCAGGCCATTCCGAGCCTCCCTGCAGGACAGGCATTCAGTTTCCATGGGGCAGAAGAGACCAAGGCTCTGGAGGCCCTGGAGATCTGGGTCGGAAATCTAGTTCTGCCCCCAAGTTAATAGGGCCTTGGAGCAGAGGGGCAGCTAGGGATGTTCAGTGTGGGTGGAAGGAAGCACATATAGCAGAGGGGTCGTGGCAACAGCAAAGAATTGGAAGCACAGTCATCCATGGGGAGGAACGAGTGACAACATGGGTGGCGTGACATCATTGTGCCATCGATGCAAATACATAACCCACGTCCTTTGTGTGATGATGTCATGCTGCTCAAATCATCCTTTTGATGTCTTTGTGCCTTCAAACGGATGTTGATGTTGGGAAGAGTTTTTCTTATTTGGTCACACGTTATAGCCACGTTAGAGAAAGCTGTGGATAAAACCAACTGAAATCCACCAGGAGACAAGCAGAGAATGATACTGGCACACTATCAACGCACCATGTGGTGGGTTTGATTTTAGCCTTGTGTGTTGCACAGACCCAGCCAGTTGTGATTCACTGAATAAGTCATTCAACAAACTATTGAATTAGCGCGTTGGACAAAACCAGCCCCTGGGAAGCACAAATGCACAACAGACTCTCTCCATCGATTTCTCTTTTAGTGCGAGCCTACTTTTCCCCTTTCCCTTTACGGACACTTTTCCTCTAAAGAAGAAGAAAGGAACAAATGGAAGGGTGAAACGAGGGGCCGGTGTTGTGCCCCTCTTCTAAAAATTTCTGCTGCCATCGAGGGATTTCAAAACTCTGACGGGGCAGATCTTGGCTTACCCTGGGGAATCATATAAGTTAAATAAATAAATAAAATTAGCTGGCTGGGGAATTCTGGGAGTTGAAGTCCCCCTATCTAGGTTCAGGTTGAGTAGATGTTGCCCTATGAAACATCCATTGTTGTCTTTGTAGCTATGAAATCACTTTTTCTGACTTTTCCCCCCCTCTTTTCCTACTTTAGTACATCAGGTACCTTGAGAACCACAGCATAGCTGGAGCCAGAAACGTTTTTCAGCGAGCTTGCTGTTTCCACCTCCCCCGCAAGCCCAACATTCACCTCCTGTGGGCAGCTTTTGAGGAGAAACAAGGTGAGCAACAGCTGATCTGCAGTCTGCTCTGAGAACTACCTCAAGATGCCTACTACGTCGGTCACATCTCTTTACTGACTGTTGATCAGTCGGTTGATAGCAGTGTGCAAAAACCTTCGTTGGAGTCTTCCACCGACTAAATTTTTCTACCAAACCGGGAAAGCAAAAAACGGAAGCATCTGCATCAAAGTTGATTTGCAGAGGTTACTTCATGAGAGGGATCAAAGTGTTCCTGAAAAGGAAAGGTGGCATCTGGTCCAGCTGCAGGATTTGAGATGTGTGTGGAACACTAGTATTTAGCCTTGTTCTTTATTTTAATGCCCTTTCACAATAATAATTGTTTGGGTATTTATTAACTAACTTTTTTTTAGCTTCGTTGTACGCCGCCCAGAGTCACTTGCTTTGTGAGATGGGCGGCTGTATAAATTTGATAAATCAGGAAAGAAAGAAAGAAAGAAAGAAAGAAAGAAAGAAAGAAAGAAAGAAAGAAAGAGAAAGAAAGAAAAAGAAAGAAAGAAAGAAAGAAAGAAAGAAAGAAAGAAAGAAAGAAAGAAAGAAAGAAAGAAAGAAAGAAATTCTCTACACCAGGAGGGAGCGATCTGTGGCGCTCCAGATTTTGCTGAACTACAACTCCCAGTATTTTTCTACATTGTCTGCATTTCCTGGGGTTGGTGGGGATAGAATCTCAGTGTCATGTGAACCCCACCTGTTCCCCATCCTATGTGTGCCCATAACATCATGAATGCGCAAACCTTTTCTTTACCAATGTGTCGCTTCTAACATCTGGAGGGAGAGAGAAAGGATTTGTTAATATTAACTGAATCAGCTTAGACCAGCCTTTCTCAACCTTGGGCAACTTTAAGATGTGTGGACTTCCAACTCCCAGAATTCCCCAGCCAGTTGAAGTCCACACATCTTAAAGTTGCCCAAGGTTGAGAAGCACTGGCTTAGACATTCCTGGACGTAAGTCATTGGCAAAAGTTTAGAATTTTAGTCTAAACCTCTTTAATCTTGACTGCCTTGGCAAAGAGAAGACAGGATAATGGGGAAGAAACGTTAACTGGGCTTATCTCCTAGTTGCCTCTCCATCAGACTTGCTGAACGCAAAGGCATTATTATCCAAGGCAGTCCAACTAGGTGGCATCTGAGTTGATCATAAGAGGCCCTGAACTGCTGGCGCTTCCACTGCTGATGCAATTCCCCCATCTGTTCCCACAGGAGAGCTGGATGAAGCGCGGCGCATCTTGAAGACGTTTGAGGACTGTGTGCCCGGCCTGGTTATGGTGCGTTTGCGGCGGGTGAGCCTGGAGCGTCGGCTGGGGAACGTGGAGATGGCAGAGGCCCTCCTGATGGAAGCCATACGGGACAACGAGGGGATGCCCATCTCCTCGTTCTACTCAGTCAAGCTGGCTCGGCAGGTCCTAAAAGTGCAGAAGAATCTGATCAAGGCACGGAAGATCCTGCTGGAAGCGTTGGAGAAGGACCCGGTAAAAACCACGGCCCATTTAGGGGCATGTAGCACCTTACGCGAGTTGCCGAAAGGAGCAAGATGGAGGCCCCTTGGAAGAGCACAGGATTTGCCTTCTGTGGGCGCTTCATTCATACATCTGTAGCCTCCTGAAGTCGCTAGTTCAGGTTCTTTTTTTAATCCATTCCATCATGTCCAATTTATTTATTTTTTATTAATTTAATTTTCCCCACCTTTATTATTTTCATAAATAACTCAATGTGGCGAACATACCTCATACTCCTTCCTCCTCCTATTTTCTCCACAACAGCAACCCTGTGAGGGGAGTTGGGCTGAGAGAGAGGGACCGGCCCAAGGTCACCCAGCTGGCTTTCAGGCCTAAGGCGGGACTAGAACTCTCAGTCTCCTGCTTTGCCATTGGCTCCTTCCTAGAGCTGAGAGACAGGGACCAGCCCAAGGTCACCCAGCCATTTTTCCTGCCTAAGGCGGGACTAGAACTCACAGCCTCCTGGTTTCTAGCCCGTTGCCTTAACCACTAGACCAATTCTCAGAGACTGCCTGGACAATTCCCTGCAGTTTTCTTGGCAAGGTTTCTCAGAAGGGGTTTGCCATTGCCTCCCTCTTAGGGCTGAGAGAAAATGACTGGCCCAAGTCACCCAGCTGGCTTTGTGGCCTGAGGCAGGACTAGAACTCAGTGTCTCCTGCTTTCTAGCCTGATGCCTTCACCACTGCACCAAACTGGCTCTCATTTCACATTTTTGGTGACAGCTGAATAACATTTGGGCATCTCCCTTGTTGTAGCCAAAACCAGGCTCACGTAAAGCAACCAAATCACTCTGAAGATACAACATAAATGTGAGGATCATGATCTTATGGCCCAAACTCAGTAATTAACAACACAAGCCACATGGGATATGTGCAATTCTTTATTGGACCAGCATCATGCCACGTTAAAGCTGTGAATGGGGTTCCTTCCCCCCCCCCCCCGATCTTTCTTTAAGCCCTCGGTTCCCTTCTCGTTCTGCCCATTCTCCCAGCCTTCTTCTTTTGTTACTCAATTTCTTTTTTCGCGCCCTCTGTTCTCTTCTGGTCTCTGTGCCTGCGTGCGCTGGTGGCTCTTTTGTTCGTGGCTTCTCGTGTCCTCTGGACCGGATGTGTTGATGGCTGTCTGTTCTCCTGGGGGCTAGTGCTCCCCCCCCAGCTTCCCATCATCTTCTCACCCCTCCCCGTTCTCCCTTATTTTATCCTGTGTAAGGGTGGAGTATCCAGTCCATTGCTTCTGGATTCTCCATCCTTACAATGAATTTATGAAGCATGCAAACAATTACAGCGTACACTGGGCTCCCAGCAAAGCATTGGCAGCTTATTGAGCAGCCCTGACCAAAAGATCCACAGCTTATATACCTTTGGCCTACGACACTGCAAAGGCCAGGCCAAGAAAAAGGCAGACAAGGTGTAACTTACAGCATGACAATGGAAGGTTTTTAAAAGAGAAAGCCCATCTGGGTGACCTCATTATTTATCCTTCCCTAGCAGGTCAGCATGGCAGCTCTTCTCTCTCTCAAGATATGGTCAGTGAATCTTAACAACCTGGTTAACTGGGCCACTGGTTCCTGTCCGATGCCTCCCCCGGTTGCCTAGCTCAGGGTCAATTCAGCTTTCTGTCAATGTTTTATTACAAGGGCGCTTTGGGGGGGCATTTTTTGGGTGGGGAGTCTGAACTCCTGAGGTGAACTCAGTGTTTTTTAAATTATTATTATTATTCCTGATAGCTTAAAAGGCAGATGTTTCGGCTCATATAGAAAGTTTTGGGTTGCTTGAATCAAGGTGGGCACTCCAAAGTAAAATAAATGCAATGTTCCTTTTAGAGTACAGGTAGTCCTTGCTTAACGACCACAATTGGGACCGGAATTTCGGTTGCTAAGCGAAGCAGTCATTAAGAGAATCTGACCCGACTTTATGACCTTTTTTGCTGTGGTTGTGAAGCGAATCACTGCAGGCGTTAAGTGAATCACGTGGTCGTTAAGCAAATCACACAGTTCTCCATTGATTTTGCTTGCCAGAAGCCGGCCGGGAAGGTCGAAAATGGCAATCATGTGACCACGGGACACTGCGACGGTCATAAATGTAAACCGGTTGCCAAGTGCCGAAATCGTAATCACATGACTGCGAGGATGCTGCGACGGTCATAAGTGTGAGGACCGATCGTAAGTCGGTTTTTTCAGCACCGTCGTAAGTCTGAACCGTCACTAAACGAATGGTTGTTAAGCGAGGATTACCTGTAGTAATTTTTACACTGTCTTCCGATTAGAAGCGAAGATGCTGGCATCTGACTGAATTTTCCCTTCAAATGGGATGGAAGTGGGAGGGAAGAGGGCAGAACTCCAAAAGAGCTCAAGAAGGGTGATGTAAAATTGCTAAGAAATTATTTACAGAAAGGAGTTAGCAACGTGGATGTAGGTAAATAGGAATCTTCATTTATCCTGGGTTTTGTTCACAATCCTACCATTAGTTTGAGGCTTTGGGAGGATTAACATCATACAAAGATAAGGTTTTTTAAAAAAGGCTATCAATCTGTGGAGTCTGTGGAAAATATTCGCTTCGATTGGTATCATTAATCTGTATGTTCCCTTGAACATACCACAGAACAGTGGTGTTTATTTTTTAAATAATTTTATGGCAATTTTACAAAAGAAAACAATACAGAGAAAAATTTTACACGTGTCCGACAAGTTAATTAGTTATTAAGTGATAATGCCAAAACAAACAAAAGGAACGGGAATGAAACGAACAGAAAATCTGTTTTTGTTCAATATAGACCATTTGCTAGAGTCCGCCCCTTTGCTCTTCTGAATTTTCTCTTCTTGCCTCCCCGTCCCAAAAAAACGCCTTGGCCGGATCCGCTTCGGTCGCAGGACAATGCGAAGCTCTATGCAAACCTGTTGGAGATGGAGTTCAGTGCCGACGTCCGCCAGAACGAGGGCAACACCATGAGCAGTTTCGATCGAGCCCTGACCAGCGGGCTGCCCCTGGAGACCAAGATCATCTTCTCCCAGCGCAGAGTGGAGTTCCTTGAAGATTTTGGGTCGAGCATAAACAGGTAACCGGGGGGGGGGGGGCACTCGCCGCCGCCTCTTCAGCCTCCGATGACCCAGACCGAAGGATCTCCAGCGCCCCGAGTTCACCCCCCTTCTGTCTTTCCAGTCTGCTGATGTGCTACGAGGAGCATCAGAAACTCCTGAACCAGCAAATGATGAGGAAGAGGCTCCTGGAAAATGGGTGAGAATCTTTCTCGGTTTCTGCAGTTCTGTCCTTGTTTGCCTCTCTAGCTGCATTTGCATGTTGGAGGGAACGAAGATCGCCTTGCCGAGACTCAGTTTGTCATGCAGTTCGGCTTAGGTGTGGTCTTTATCTAAACCCAGCCCAACCGTAATTAAGCAAACCATGGCTTCCTGTGAGGTGTGGACCCTTGCTTAGTGTAAATTATTCCATAAACCAAAATTCCATAAACTGATTTAGTGAAAATATCTTTCCAAGATTACATTTATTTTGGAGAGAGTTTAGCTTTTAATGGTAAATTATACAGCACTGATTTTTTAAAGATCTTCCAAGTTTTTCTACAAAAGAGTGGCTCCACCTGACAGTAGATCAGTATTATTTCTGGATTGAACCATTTGGTGTCCCACCTTTGCAGAGTTAAAAGCAACTGGCTTTTCCTGTATGCTTTCCTATCTTTGCTGGGAGGCTCTGCCAGTGATGTTTGGGGTCATAAACATTAGGGCAGGCCCAGCAGACACCCAACTGCCTGCAGATAATTAATTAATTAATTAAATAAATTAATTTTTATCCCTTTATTATTTTTATAAATAACTCAAGGCGGCAAACATACCCAATACTCCTTTCTCCTTCTATTTTCCCCACAACAACAACCCTATGAGGTGAGTTGGGCTGAGAGAGAGGGACTGGCCCAAGGTCCCCCAGCCGGCTTTCGTGCCTAAGGCAGGACTAGAACTCTCTGTCTCCTGGTTTCTAGCCCAGCACCTTAACTGCTAGACCAAACTGGCTCTATAAGAGAAACACTAACCTAAAATTTACATTTTTAACCTACCTTATGGGATCGTTGTAAGGATTATGAATGTGACATGTTTTGAATTACATAAAACACTTTGCAAATGTTGAAAACAGTCATGGGTCTCCGTCACTTTCAACCCTGAAGCATATGGCCTATTTTTAAATAAAACTTCAGTTTTTGTGGATTGAAGCTGGTTCAGGGCTCATTTGAATACATGCATTTCTTTTTTCCCCCCCTTTGGTACAATGACATGCAAGCCTCAAATTGAGTACCTGATTTTTTTTAGCAAAAAGCAGTATTAACAGCTCCCTCAAATTACTCATTTCTGTGGGTTATTTTCCCGAAAGCTCTAACCTTTAGGCTGCTTTATTCTGCTGTCTGTATGGGAGCAAACATGGCTTGGAATTCGCAGTATAAGCAGTACATTTTTAATTATTTCTTACATGAATTTATATGGCTGTCTATCTCAATCAAATAATTCTGAGTGGCTAATAGACCTAATAACAGAAACCTACACATAAAAATAATATTAAAAACAATGCGACACCAAACCAAAAAACTTGCATGTTTTCCTAGAACGGGAATCCCTTCAGACAGTCACTCATGCCCTGGTCACTTTGCGGCTTGACTACTGCAATGCGTTCCACGTGGGTCTGCCCTTGATGGCCACCTGGAAGCTTCAGCTGGCCCAGAATATGGCAGCACGAGCAGTAATGGGCAGTGTACGAGTTGAATAAACAAATAAAGCAACAAACCAACTCCACAATCGGCACAGGGCAAAACCACAAACTGTCCAGTAACATCTTGACCCTAAAACCTGAGGGAAGAGCCCATTTTTTTCAGCCTTCCAGGGGTCAGAGCTATCTGAACCTCAGAGGGAGGCTGTTCCATAGGGCGGGCACCACAACAGAGCCGGGCCGCTTCTTGAGGAAGCTACAGTCAACATGATCAGCCTAGTGTTATAACGGAGCCCAAGGTGAGTACTTTGAACTGGGATGTCGGCTGACAGTGACACTTTTTAAATCCCCAAGCAGTGCCGATGAAGCCGACGAGAAAAGATTGAGGCTTGAAGATGCAGCCGTGGGGGGTGGCACCCTGGCCATGGCAACAACGGGCATCACGCCCTTGATGGCAGCTGACGTGAGCACCGGCACAACGGGGACTTACAACTATAACACGTGGTACCAGGTGAGTTGCCAAAGGCAGCTGGCACCAGACTGCAAACCATCTGCCCCTAGCAGTCTTGGGACTGCAACCCCCAGGAAGCACAAAGGCCCCGCTGGGAGGGCAGGCTGGCCCCCTCGGTCCCAGGACATCTGGGGGGCACCCGGTTGGAGAGGGAGATCCGAGGACACGACAGGATTGGCTCTTGAGTGTGACCCAACCCGATGGTCTGCGCAGTCCAGATCAAAAGAGGTCCAATTGGGCTACAGGACTGGGATAAGTATTTGGTTTTTGAAACAGCACTCTGGTCTGGGTGAACAGAGATATTGCTGCCTTTTCTGAGGTTCAGAGCCAGCAGAAGTTTTTGTGTAATTTAGCCGTTTCATATTGCCCCGTTTGTAAAAGATTGGCCCCATTAAAGCATATTTTGCCTACTGAGCAAAGCCTCTCTGAGATACACAAATAAGCATGCAATAACTTAAAATCTATTGCCACTAAGCTGGTTAAAAAGATGGAACGAAATGCTGCTAACGTAGCTGTTCCAGCTCCCACTGCCTCTGATCAAAGTAGCTGGAGTTGTGAATCTGGCCTGGTTCAGGGGGACGGTGGGAGAGACGCTGTTTTAGGATAAAACAACATTTCTGTAATCATCCGCATTTCTTCCTTTAACGTAAATGCTTCCCCCCCCCATTGCTACTTTATTTTGGTGCAGAATTATGGTAACTATGGATACCAGAACACGTGGAACTACAATCAGTATTACCAACAAACCTAAAAATGACTGGCGGGAGATGCCAATAGCATCTGGGGCAGCTGCAGCTACTTTTGCGCAACTTACCAGTAGAAGCAAATGTCTGTGACCCAAAGGTCCTCTCCGACAGTTGTGGAGAAACTTGTTGCTATCTTTAGAAAAACCTGACCCTTTTTGTATTGACCTGACCTACCAACCATTTTTCCCTCAAATTTCCGAAACTTGAGAGGACACATTGCCATCAAGAGATCAAGGGTGGGGAAACAGAATTTATTCATTCCATGGCAGGGCTGAAAGGGTTCGATGCCCACGGGAAGTTGAACAGAAACACTCCTGAAGATGCGCAGCTACGGACTGCTCTGGCACGGCATCCTCTTGACGGGTGCAAAATTAGCTTCATTTTAAATCAAGGCCTCTGAAACAGCATGTCTTTTGTAAAAGGTTTTTCCCTCTGTACATTTTCACTTTTTGCAGTTGTAAATAAACTGGAATTAATAATGTCTCATCCTCTCTCCCCCTCGGTGCAGACACTTGTAATGTTGCTCAAGGAAAGGCCTGGCTCAGCAGGTGCTAACACATAGCCGACCTCAGCTAGACTCAGAGCGCCAGTCAGCTCCGATCCCTACCTGGATGGGAGACCAACAGGAAATCCCAGAAGGCAGCGGTGGCAAAGCACTTCTTAATCCTGCCCTGAGAAGTGTGTGGAGTTGCCTATGGAGCCACTGGGATTTGAGCTTTCACAAAGGCTGTGACCTAAACTCGTACTTATTGATGTGTCTCAGTGCTTAAGTTTCAAGGAGGAGATACAGCTAAAGACCTTTGCAGCCTCCCTTCGTTCTTATCTACAGCTGAAAGGATAAAACAGAGAGTTCTTCATTACATGAATTGTCTGGTGGAGCAACGAAACTCCTAGACTGAACAGATGCCATCATTTCCCCCCTCCCCCTGCCCCATAAGACATCAAATCCTATAGTCTTAGTGCCCCTAGGTTGGCTTGTACCACATGTAAAGGTGGGTTAAAAGTGACTCATGCTTTAATCCTGGTTAATCATGGATATAGAAGTGGTTTGTCCATCGCCACCTTATGGGATACAGCATTTTGTTTTCCCAGTCTAACTTTACAGGATTTCTGACGGTCTCCCATCCAGCTTGGCCTAACCCTGCATAGCTTCCAAGTCCAGGCAAAAGTGTCACCAACTGCTGAGACAGGAAACCTGAGTTAACCACAGTTGTGTTCACAGATGCCACATTCAGACAAACCGTCTTCTGGTTTTACATGATAGCACACATTCCGCGTGACGGAGTGAGCTCCCGCACTCGCCCCAGCTCTTGCCAACCTAGCAATTTGAAAGCATGCAAATGCGAGTAGATGAATAGGTACCACTTCGGTGGGAAGGTAACAGTGTTCCACGCCCGTCACGCCGGCCACATGACCGTGGAGGCGTCTTCGGAGAACACTGGCTCTTCGGCTAACAAACGGAGATGAGCACTGGCCCCTAGAGTCAGACATGACTGCACAAATGTGCAGGGGGAACCTTTACCTTTACACATTCCAAATAGCCCTGAGGTGCATTAGCCCAGGACAGCATTTACTTGAAGAGACTTGGCTGAAGCTATTAATGCTCAGTCAGTTTTGGAAAAGCTGGACCTTTTAAGCTGTAAAATGGGAATTGCGTAATTGGATTTGAACAATTGTAATAGAATGTCTGGAAGGGGTGACACTTTATCAAAGATTTTGTTTACCCCACTTGAGGGAGAGGAGGGTGTTCATGCTACCCACGCTTTCAAGCGTGCATAACTTGTATTTAGTAAATCAGTGATTTTTACTAGGAAGGGCACAACTGGACTAAGCCAGAATGGGGGCATTTAGACTTGGGTAAGAACAAGGTTCCAAAGTAAATCTTCACAAAGGGACAGATCTCACCACTCATCTGCCATCCTTTATTTAAAAGCCTCTGTCCATTAACCATGTCTTTAATTCTTGGTCAAAATAGCCCTTGACATGGATACTACAGGCAGTTTCATTGACTCGGGTCGCTGGTGTTCGTCCAGACAACTCTGTGACGAAGGCCTTCACGTCGTTCTCTAGTGCCTGGAGAAAGAAAAATGTAGGTTTATAGGTTGCCACCAGTAGTTTAAATTGCACCTGGAAGCCTACCAGTATCGTGTAGGGCCGACAACGTTGGTGTGACCAGCTCCCGCTGGCAAACGCTAATTAGCATATGGACCACTGCACCCTGAACCAACCGCAGTCTCCAAGCCATCGTCAAAGCAGCCGCAGATAGAGCGTGCTGCACTAGTGTCGATGGATGGTGGTGGTGATGTCAGCAGCAAGGTGGTCCCGCTCTAGGCAGGGCTGCAACTGGTGTGCCAGCCAAACCTGGGCAAAAGTCGCCACCGGCTGCAGCCTCCACCTGTGGTTCTGGCAAGAGCTGCGAGTCCAGAAGGACCCCCAAGTCATGGACTTGCTCCTTCAGGTGTAATGCCACCGGTCAAGAAAAACCCACTGGACAAACAGCAACTCTGTCTTGCTAGGGTTCCACTTAAGCTTGTTTTTCCCATCCAGACCCTCAGCGCCTCCAGGCATTAGGACAGGGCTTCAGGTTCAGTGTCACCCGTCTGGCTTGGGGTAGGGATGAAAAGTTGGGTATCGCCAGCCTGTTGATGATGCCGAACTCCCGACTACCAGATGATGTCTCCCAATGGCTTCACGTAAATGTTGAATCGGAGGAGGGAGAGGGCTGACCCCTGCGGCACCCCAAGAGCGCGCAGCTGCTCGGCTGATCCCCCTCACCACCACTAACTGGAAGCACCCACCGAGGAAGGAGTGGAGCCGCTCAACACGGTGCCCTCAACCTGCACAAGTGGTCCTTAAGAATACCGTGATTGATGGCGCTGAAGGCCAGTGAGACATCTAAAAGGACGGGGGGTACCTCATCCAGGTCACAACAAAAGTCATCTGCAATGTGACAAAAGCTGTTGCTGCGTCGTCTCTAGGCCTGAACCCTGACTGAAAAGGGTCCAGATAATTTGCTTCCTCTAGGGCAGGTATAAGTTGTTGCTGCCCAGATATTGTTGAAATATAACATTTCTGAGAGTACGATCTGTCCAACAGTGGAGCTCTGGAGGCTGTGGATTTTCCACCTCTGGACGTTTTTAAGCACAAGCAGGTCAACCACCTCTCAAAGATGGTCTAATTCAGGGTTTCTCAACCAGGGTTCGGTCACTAGGGGTTCCCTGGAAGGTCAAGATTTATTTAAAAAATTATTTCAAATTCGGGCTACTTCAGATTAAAAGAGAGAAGTTTCATTCTTTATTTTTAGTTTAAGAATGTTGTTAGTTCGCATATACAGGCCTACCCATGAAACGAATATAATAATTTTGTAACTTCCGGCCTCTATTTGAGCCTGAACGTGCAGGGGTTCCCTGAGGCCTGAAAAATATTTCAAGGGTTCCTCCAGGGTCAGAAGGTTGAGAAAGGCCGCTCTAGGGTATTCTCCAACTTCCCATAAAGGCAACAGTTGTCTAACACCATTGAATCAAGGGAGGGGTACCACATCCTCTTTCAAGGCCACTGGCAGCATTCCCTCCCACAATGAAGCATTAACAATTTCCTGGATGCAGGAAATTACCCCCTCCACCTGCACAGATGAGCCAAGGTGGCAGAGATCCAGCCGGCAAGTGGCAGAGCCCATCCCAGAGAGAGAGCAAAAGAAATCCCAGGTAACCAAACAAGGCATCTCCCCAGTCATCAACCTGGACCCTGCTCACCTGGAAGCAAGACCTGAGAGTATCTGGGTGGCTTTGCCAGTGAAACGTGCTAATTGATCAGAGCAGCTGGGCGGAAGCTTTGGATGTAGGTTCTTCCCTAGCAGGCCCTGGACAACCCACTGAAGCGGTAGGAGAGAAGGAACTGTGCTTCGTCTCTCTAATTGCCATGGAGTAGGCCCAAATGTGGGCACGTACCCATGCTCTGCCAGAGCCACTTTCTCTCCTCCTCCACTGGCAATTCAGGCATTGCTTCGGCCTCTTCATCTCCCAAAAGTCCTTGATAAACCAGGAAGCCGTCTGGGATCAGCCAACAGAGAGGCCATCGAGGAGTGATTTCAAGGACCTAAATCGCTTCACATTGTCATCAGCCCTTGTAACAGCTTGGCAGAGAATGCTGTAACCTACCCAGATATCACCTTCAATTTTCCTGATAACAGTCATCTTCCTGCTTCCGTGGTGGGTGGAATCTCTGTACACGGGTACATTGTGCATGCGCGATCGCCGTACAAAGTAGGGAAGATCAGGAGGTGTATCTGTGGAAGAATTGGAGACATAAAATAAGCATGACCATATTGTCTCATTTTAGGTAACAAGTAATTTATATCAAAATCTGGTCAGGAGAGATCTACCTCTCTCTTGCTCAACTATTCATTTTACACACACCCTTAAGAAATGTATTTAAATTGCAGAATGTGAAGTTATAGCAAGAGGTATGAGTCAGGAAGTTATAAGGAGTTATAAGAAGCTGTTTTTTATTATTTTATTATTTTATTTTATTATTTTATTTTATTTTATATTTTATTTATTATTTTATTTTATATTTTATTTATTATTTTATTTATTATTTTATTGTTTTATTTATTATTTATTTATTTTTATCCCGCCTTTATTATTTTTTATAAATAACTCAAGGCGGCGAACATACCTAATACTCCTTCCTCCTCCTATTTTCCCCTCAACACCAACACTGTGAGGTGAGTTGGGCTGAGGGAGAGCGATTGGCCCAAGGTCACCCAGCCGGCTTTTGTGCCTAAGGCGGGACTAGAACTCTCAGTCTCCCGGTTTGCCATTGGCTCCTTCCTAGGGCTGAGAGACGGACTGGCCCAAGGTCACCCAGCCGGCTTTCACGCCTAAGGCGGGACTAGAACTCACGAGACTCCTGGTTTCTAGCCCAGCACCTTAACCACTAGACCAAACTGGCTCACATTTATTTTATAATAAATGCAGTTGCCCTACCAAATAGTCCTAACTTTGCTCAATTTCCCTTACAGGGGGGACACTTGCTAGAACACTTTTTCAAATGTTATACATTAAGGCTACGAGCCTCATGTGGCGCAGAGTGGTAGGCGGCAGTACTGCAACCGAAACTCTCACCACAACCTGAGTTTGATCCCAGTGGAAGTTGGTTTCTCAGGTAGCCGGCTCAGGTCGACTCAGCCTTCCATCCTTCCAAGGTCGGTAAAATGAGTACACAGCTTGCTGGGGGAAAGGTAATCATGACTGGGGAAGGCAATGGCAAACCACCCTGCTCTATAGTCTGCCAAGAAAACGTCAGCGAAAGCGGTGTCCCTCCAAAGGGTCAGTAATGACTTGGTGCTTGCACAGAGGACCTTTCACTTTCACTTTCATACATTAAGGCAGGCCCGCCCAACATTTTTGGCACCAGGGACCGGTTGTGGAAGACAATTTTTCCATGGACCCGGGGGGGGGGCGGGGTTTGCAGGCGGGAGCCAATTGCGTGGACCAGAGGACAGGGTTTGCAGGCGGGAGCCAATTGCGTGGACCGGGGGCGGGGTTTGCAGGTGGGAGCCAATTACGTGGACCCGGGGGGCGAGGTTTGCAGGCAGAAGCCAATTGCGCGGACCGTGGGGCGGGGTTCGGAGACCCGCATGGCGGCCCGGTTCGTAACACCGCGGCCCGGTAGCGGTCCACGGACCGGGGGTTGGGGACCGCTGCATTAAGGAAACCAAATCTGGAAATATTTTTGCCCCATTTTACCTTGTGGTGCTCTCCATCCAGAAGGTGTAGGATATTGATCGTGTTTTGGAGGTACAGGTACCTTGGCAGGAGGTATCAGCCTCTCCACAAATTTATATTCTTCACTAGACTCAACAATCCCTGGGTACTTCAGGCCTGCAGAACTGGGCTCACCCGAGACATGTCTCTGAAAGACAAAGATGAGATAGTAGTGAATTAATTTTTCCCTACAAAATCCATTTTAATTACTGCACCCAATTTAATAAAGCTTGGGGAAGAAAATTGTTTTGCCTGCTTGCCTGGAACCCATGAGTCCCAAGAACTCCCAAGACAAAAGCAGGAAGGTGGCTGAGCATGATGGAGGTGAAAGTCAAAACCATTGGTGGGCCCCAGGAAGCAAGGGAGGATGGGAGATGCCTGTTAGCAGAAGCCATAAAAGTTAAAGAGAATGGCTATGTAACATTTAGAATCTAACTTTAATCAATTGCCCCATCCCACAATGAACATTCCTAAAGAGTAGGGAGGCTGTGTTTTTGCATTTTGGTACTGGGGAGGAATTTATGAGGCAAAATGCAGGGGTTAAACTAAAGCAACCACTTCTCCCCTTAAAAGCTGCAAACCTCCCCCTAAGACAGAGCTTTCCAAACTGTGTGTCGGGACACGTTAGTGTGTCGGCTGCAGTGTCTGGGTGTGTCGCGGCTGCTGCTGCCTCCGAACCCTGCCAGGATTCCGCGCAGGTCCTAGTGCCTGCCTTGTGCCTTGCTGCCTCCAAACCTGCTGTGATTCCGCGCAGGTCCTAGTGCCTGCCTTGTGCCCTACTGGAAGAGTGTGTCGTGAAATGATGCCCTGCTGTAAGAGTGTGTCGCGAAATGATGCATGTCTAAAAAGTGTGTCACCAACATGAAAAGTTTGGAAAGCTCTGCCCTAAGAGGACTCTCCCAGTTGCATTGGTCTGGCGGGGAGATAAACCTGCAGTGTTTCTGCCTGTCATACCAAGAACTAGCATCCAAGCAGGGGTACCATATCTAGGCTGCAAAAACCCGGACGGCCGCTAGAAATTAGTCCCATGCGCCTCTTTGCTGCTCTCCGGGTTTTCGATGCATATGGCACAATCCAAGGGGTTGTGCCAGCCTCGCCATCCCAGCCCGAAATGTTACCCTCGGCGGCCCATAATCTCCCCTCCGCCACTGCCCCTACCATAAAGGCCGCCTCCCAGGGCCGCCTTGGCCGCCCGCCCCCTCGCAGGACCAGCAGCTCCTTCCTCAGCCCGACCCTGGCGAGGGCCGAGGGAAAGGCCGCCATCTTGCCTCGGAGGCGCGCGTGGATGACGTCAAGGCGACCTGGCTGTGCAGCTCCCTGGTGACGTCAAGCACAGGCCGCGCAGGCGGATGGAACAGAGAGACGACACGGCTCAGACCGTGACGCCCTCCCCTTCCGCAGTGCGCCTGCGCTTGTGGTTGTCCCGCCCCTTCCGTCAGTCTTTCCTTTCCCTCGTCGGCGTGAGGCGGCGGCGGTTTCTCTTCTCTCAGGCCTCCATCTTGGCTCGGCGTGAGGCAGGTGAGGGGCGTAGGGGAAAGCGGTGTCTTGAGTTATGGGATGAACAACCTCATTTATTTGGGGACGGCATCAGAGATCAGCTTCCTCTCCCTTTCCTGATCCTGAGCGCTGTGGCCTTAAACTACCATCATCTCCAGCCAAATGCCTCCCCGGCCTTCAGCCTGCTCTGGTGCTACCCATCATCCCCGGCCAGCTCCTCTTCGCTTCTTGCTCTCCCCGCCCCCCAAGTGCTTTGCGGTTCAACATCCCTTCCCTCCTTTCTCCGGCTCTCCAGAGGCTTTGAACTGCAAACCCCATTCTCCCCAGCCTCGGTTCAGAAGGGTTTCAAGGCAGTACGCGAGACAAATTGTGCCTTGAAGGTTATCGCGGGGAGCGGGGGGGGGGGGGCAAGAATGAAAGCTCAGCTCTTTAAAGGGCGGGCTGTGAGCAACGCTACCGCGTCTGAAACTGCAATCGGGGTATGCTTGGGGAGAGAAATAGGCAAGGAAAAAAACGGTGTAGCTCTGGCCTGTAAGAAGGGTGTGAGTGATTTGATGGAAGAGATGGGTGAGGAGGAACCTGAAATTGTAGAATTGGGGTTGAAGGGACCCCAAGGATCAACCCTCTGCAGTGTGCAGGAAAACCAATTAGACCAGCCTTTGTCAACCTTTTGACCCTGGAGGAACCCTTGAAATATTTTCCAGGCCTCAGGAACCCCTGCACATTCAGTCTCCAATATAGGCCAGAAGTTACAAAATTATTCTATTTGTTGCATGGGTAGGCCTGTATATATGCATTAACAGTGGTCTTAAACTGAAAATAAAGAATGAAACTTACCTCATTATATTCCCTGCATCACCTTTTTAAGTACCTGATATCATCAGGATAGAAAACCTAAGTCCACATTTTGTTGTTGCCAGGAAGGATGGAGTGGATTGAACAGAGAGGTTAAAGACACACAACTCTTCTTTGTGGGTTGTTAAACATCCACTTTATGCTGTTCACTGCTTTGACTAAAAACAGCAAGGGGTAGAAGAGATCAGTTTCTTAGCCTGTGCCATTGTTAGGATACTAGATCTTGGGGTCTTGGATTGCTAATATTAATTGCTGCTTTCTTCTCATCATTGCAGGTGAAATCATGCAGCTCTTCATTCGTGCTCAGAATCTGCACACCCTTGAGGTGTCTGGACGAGAAACAGTAGCTCATCTTAAGGTAAAGAATTATCTTTTTTTTTTTGCTTTATGTTAACCTTTCATTTTGCTGATGAGCTGTTGTTGCTGAAACAGAGTAGTATTTGTCTCTCCCAAATAAATCTTCCTTCAGACCAGGGCAAGTGCTGAAATCTTTTGAAGAGTGAGGCTTTCTTTTTCCTCTTTTTAAATCAATTTGTAATACTAAATTATCGTTTGATTGGTACATGATTGCAATGAGTTTTCCATTTAATCGGCTTTGGCCAGCAAGTGGCAATATATAAAATTCAGTTAATTGTTGAAGCTGTTTGCTTTGTGGGCTTTTTTTCTCATTGTTCTTGCAGCTTCTAGTTCATAGCTTTCCAAAGTGTGTGTCACGACACACTACTGTGTCTCCTGCGGTGTCCTGGTGTGTCACGCAAAAACCCGGAAGCACTGATGGGGGAACCGAAAGAAGCGGCACCCCTGCCAATCAGCGCTGCTGTTGGCGTGGCAGCGGCAGCGCTGATAGGCGGGGGTGCCGCTTCTTCCGGTTCCCCCCATCAGTGCTTCCGGGCTTTTGTGCGACAGACCAGGACGCCGCGCCACCGCCGTTGGTGTGTGTCGCCAACGTGAAAAGTTTGGAAAGCTCTGTTCTGGTTTGTCATCTATTGCTTGGGTTAGAATTAATCCATTAAAATAGTGTTTTAGGGCAAGCTTGCTGTCTTTTGGTCCTTTGCAGCTTATTCTAGGATATTTACTTGAAGGTTGCTGACTGGAAGGAAATTGCAGTGGCTTTTCTGCAAGCTAAGCTAATGTGAATTTCAGCTGTGCTAGGGTGGAAGACAGTTTGGTAATACTATATCCACACCATGAATTCTGTTGAAGGAACTGGAGGTGTGAGGGTGATCCTTTTCACCGCATTTCTTGGGCGACATTTCTTCTTCACTTCCTACCGGAACTCCCCAATTTCAGTGTTTGATTACTTTATTACAAGTCACAGACCCAACATGGACCCCAAACCCTCTCCTTTTCCTGCTTCCAGATCTGTTTTTCAAGGGAAACACAAACTGATGAGTGCGGCCAGGACTTCAGTGCAATGTTGTGTTTGTAAGGCCTTTCCTAAGTATCGACAACTGCCAAGATTTCAAACGTGAACTTCCATATAATGTCCAAGGACTGTTGGAGTCCCTCACCTACTCTCTCCTCACTGGAGGAAGTGTAAACTGTCTTTTCAGCATCTTTATCACCTTTTATGCAAGAGCTGTTGTGGATATTGAAAAATTATTGTGTGTCTTTTAGCCTGTTCATACCCTTCATTTCCCTCCCTTAAAAGAATACGCTATTTTAGTGAGCTAAGGGTCAATTATTCATGTTCCCACTCCTCTTCCTTCCCTATTAGGCTCACATTGAATCCTTGGAGGGCATTGCATCTGAGGATCAAGTGGTTCTTCTGGGTGGGATCCCCTTGGAAAATGATTCCGTCATTGGGCAGTGTGGCATCAGCGACCTTGCGACTTTGGAGGTTGCTGCACGCATGCTTGGTGGTAAGTACTAAAGAGAGACCACCTGGATGGAAGCTTGTTAGAAGAGGTATGAAATTCCAGAGCGAGAAGGTTTTGTCTGAAAAACTGCATGTAGAAAAGGAAAAAGTGAAAAGTGTTGGTAGAATATACAATCATGATGAACTTAACCATACGCTACTCTTTACTCAGTCAATGCAATTTTCTGGGTTTGGATAACACACAAAACGATGAGGTAATCACCTAGAGTTCATTGTCAGGGAAATTGGCGAAGAAACAACGCTGAGCCGAGGTTCAACTCAGAATCTTGCCAGACTAAAGGTTCCTAAACTGAGCTAAGGGGAAAAGTACCCTTGGGAATCTAGGGCGGTGCTAGTCTAACTTTCTTCCTTGGCCCCCCTACACTCTCCAAGCTGTGCGAATGCTTATCAGCCTGGAATGCGCGCTCTACCCCCTCAGCTCCCAGCTCCATCACATCCATACAGGCTAGTGTGTGATTGGCTAGTTTGCAATTCGGTGGGTAAGATTAGAAAAATAAAGTGACTGTGGGGTTGGGCCTCATTCCTGATAACTTCATGAATGTCCTGCACAGTGCTTTTGGCAACAATACGGAAGTGGCTTGCCGCTGCCCGCTTCTAGGTTGTTTTTTGACTTCCCAGTCTAGCTTCCAACCCTAGGATTTCCTAGTGGTCCCCTATCCAAATACCAGCACTGGCCCTGCGTTGCTTCCAAGCCCAGACCTGCCTGGTTAAGTTAAGAGTGCTAAATTCAGATTGACAGCCCCATTTCTCTTGTGCCAAACAAATAGTTGGGTTTTCACAGCATGCTGCAATATGGTCAGCTCCATGTTAGTCCATGTAAATGTCTTTGAGTCTTTTGTGAAGAATTGATCCAGTATATTAACTTCATGGCACCTTGCTGACTCTCTGATTCATAAGGCCACTTCCTTTGCCGTCATATATGTTGGCTCTGTTTTCTGTTCTATGTAAAAACAGCCGCCTCCATTTTACCCTTGGGCTTTTCTCCCCAGGCAAGGTCCACGGTTCCTTGGCTCGTGCTGGCAAAGTGAGAGGCCAGACCCCAAAGGTAGGCAGTTCCAGATGACCCGTCCGTCGTTGTGCCTGAGAGGGAGGGGCAGTGCTTGGGCATCCTTTGACCTGCCATTTGGGGGACCACCAGGACAGCTGAGGGCGCCTGAATTGCTGGCTCTTCGTGGTTCTAGCCTTCACCTAAAGCAGGGGTGGGCAACGTCAGGCTCGCCCGCGGGGCTCGCAAACCCTGCCCCTTCTACGCGATTGGCTCCCGCCTGCAAACCCCACCCCCCAGTGCTTGTGATTGGCTCCCGCCCACAAACTCCGGCCCCCGGTCTGCGGAAATCCCAGAAACCCGTCCCCGGTTATAAATATCCAAATGGCCCTTGGCAGAAAAAAGGTTCCCCACCCCTGACCTGGTTAAGACGCTGAGGCAGAATCCATTAAGGCTGACAGCTCGGCAGTTTGAAACCCGAGAGCTACCGGCAATTAGTAAAAATCAGTCCCAGCTCCTGCCGACCTAGCAGTTCAAAAGCATGCAAATGCGAGTAGATAAATTAGGTACCACTCCGGTGGGAAAAATCACAGGGACATGAAAGGAGCCTCCTTGGGCGTCCCCTGGGCAACTGGCAAATCCTTTCACTACAAAAGCGCTTTGGTGCTTCTGACACGAACACACGCATACCTTCGCCTAGAAGCAAAATTGGGCTGCCTTCTTCCCTGATGAATGGGAAAGAGTCATGCTACTAGCAGGAGGGCAGTGGGTTATTTCTGCAGGGAATTGGAGTCCCCCGGGCAACGGTGATGTCACCGGCAAATCCTTTCACTACTACAGAAGCACGAACACACACACACCTTTGCCTAGAAGTGAAATTGGGTTATTTCTGCAGGGAATTTAATAATTCGCTATCTGCTTTTTTGTTTATATCTATTTTATTAGCTATGTGGAGAACAGCTGTGCTTGGTTCCTGCTGCAGAGTTACCTAGGTTCATTTTGCAGCCCCGCCATTTTACTACTACTTAGTAAATTGGCTAGTTTGCAATTAGTAGAACTAGACGAGGGCCACAGAAAAGCAGTTGCTGAATTGCTGCCTTTCTTAACTTTGGATTAAAGTAAGGGTGGATCGTATTGGCCCCTGAGACCAATTTTCTATTTGAGACCAATTCCCACTGGCTGCAACTCCCATTCGAAAACACCTGAGCGATGTTGAGACGACAACACGGGTCCAAATCTCGGGAAAAGAAACCTCTCCCAGCTGCAGGCGTGATGCGGCCCTTCTTGCTGCCGCTTTCATCTCTTCCCCAAACGTTGCGCGCGTCTCCCGGCTCAAAACAGTATGAGGCAGGATGTTTTTATGTGGGGTGACTTAAGGAAGGGGCTTGAGACTGCTCAACATTCAGCCGCTGAACGAAGCTCTGGAGGAGGAGGAGGAGGAGGAGGAGGACTGGCCGAGTTCAGGGATCTTTTACTCATTCCTGCTTGCTGTTCTCTCAGGTTGCGAAGCAAGAGAAGAAGAAGAAGAAGACGGGTCGGGCCAAGAGGCGCATGCAGTACAACCGCCGCTTTGTCAACATTGTGCCAGGGTTTGGCAAAAAGAAGGGGCCCAATGCTAACTCCTAAATAGCACCCAGCCATATAATAAATCAGATATTTGCCTGGACCGTTTCCTGGTGCTGCTGCTTTTCCTGTTTGGGGCATGTGTGCATTCAGCCTTCTGACATCGTTGGCAAAAGAGGGAGGAGGACTTTATGGCTGTAGCTACTCGGAGCTGAGCGTTCCATATCTAGGAGATCTAGTGGGTTGAGAACCACCTTTTCATAGGATCTAGTTGGGCGCTCACGTTGTGGTGAGCTGAGTCCACATAAGAACTTGAGAATTCGATGGTGGGTGAGGGCAAAGTCCAACAGGTGCCTTACGGAGGAATCAAGCAGTCTCAGAATTTTAGGTGATTTATACTTTTGTTTATTGTTTTTTAATTGCTAGCCGCCCAGTCATGGACTTAAGATGGGTGGCCATATACTGTACATTTAACAAATAAATACATACTCAGGCAAAGAGATGCATTCAATAGGTGCGAGACATATTTTTACATAGAAAGGCTGCGTCATGGAAGCCCTTCTTGTCTGAAATGTAGCAGCTCAGCAGTTACTGTCTTTATAGCTCAGTTGCTGCTGTTTGCCCGTATCACTCCTCTTTTGCTACAACTCTTCCATTCTTCTGGTCAAGAGTTTGGGAAATGCCGAGGGTGTTGGGCTGAAGTTGTCTTATGGATCATTCCTACTTGAATTTAGTAATACAGGTAGTCCTCACTTAACGACCATGATTGGGACTGGAATTTTGGTTGCTAAGCAAAGCAGTCATTAAGCAAATCCAACCCGATTTTATGTCCTTTTTTGTGGTGTTCGTTAAGCAAATCACATGGTTCCCCATTGATTTTGCTTGCTGGAAGCCAGCTGGGAAGGTCGAAAATGGTGATCGCGTGACCATGGGACGCTGCAAACTGGTTGCCAAGCGCCCAAATTGTGATGTAATAGTGGGGGGTGGTGTAACAGGTGTAAGTGTGAGGACTGGTCGCAGTCTGGTTTTAGCACCATCATAAGTTCGAACCATTACTAAACGAATGGTCGTTAAGCGAGGACTACCTGTATGTACAATATGTTTAACTTTGGTACTGAGTTCACACAGTACATGGAACTATAACCTAATCAGGGTTCACACCACCAGCTAAGGCATGAAAAACAAGATAGTTACAGTTTTAATTCACCCAGTAGTTGGAATTCTGCAGTATCCATGCTGGGTTTCCCTTTTAACTTTCAAACAATATTTCTTGCCCTGCTGTGCATCTCTGACCATTGTGCTGTGATGGTTGTGCAAATCGGGAGTGCAGATCTGCCAGGTTAGGGAGGAATAGAATTAGACACAAGCAGAAGCTTTAGAGTCATTTTTCACAACCAGAACAGAAAAAAGTGCTCGGTTAGTTTATGATTCAAGATACTGTGTGAATCCAAAAAAAAACGGGCTAATTTAGTGGCCATGTTGTGTGAACCAAGCCACCTAATCAAAAACCCTGATTTGCAAGCGACAGTGTTCATGGTTAAAGGTTGCGAGCCGCAGTTGAGCCTGTATGGTTATGAGCAGCTTCTGAGCAAAGCGGCAGAAGAGGGAAGGATCGGGCGGAGAGGAGGAGGAGGGTTCTTAAAAGAGGCCGTTTTTGAGTTGAGCTTGACTCCTAGTAATAAACATGTGACCAGGTTCTCTTGCGAACAGTATGGAAGTGTTTTGCCAAAGGCTTCTGAAATATTTTGCAGTTTTCCAGTTTAGCCCAAAGCCCTGAGATTTCCTAGCAGCCTCCCATCCAAGTACTAAGCAGATCGAACCTTTTAAAGCAGAGTTTCTCAACCTTGACCACTTTAAGATGGGTGGACTTCAACTCCCAGAATTCCCCAGCCAACATGGCTGGCTGGGGAATTCTGGGAGTTGAAATCCACCCATCTTAAAAGTGGTCAAGGTTGAAATCAGCTCCGGGCTGCCGGTGGAGCGGGTTCTTCCTTCAAAAAAGCATCTATATTAAGAAAAAGGACTGCGGAGGGAAGGGGGGGTAAAACTAATTCAAGCACCCGTTCTTAAAGCTACAGTTGCCTTCAAATCTCTCCCCGAGCCTCGAGGAAAAGTTAAGGAAACATCTCTGCCGCTACACAACTGTTACAGTAGCGCCCGGTGTATCATGGTCGATGTAGTTTTCTTCCGAGCTGATGCAAGCGGTGGCTGCGTCGGCAGGACTACATCTCCCACGCCGCCTAAGCGCTCTCGAAGCAGCGCCTGCGCCGAAGGGAAGGCGATTCCCCTCGCCGGAAACACCCGAGCGTTCTCGGAGGTGCTCGGGCGCCCTTCTGCTCATGGAGGCCTCAGGCGAGCCTGGCTGCGGGTTGTGCCAGGCTGAGCGCGCCCCGTATACCTGCCCGCGGTGCCACGTCCGGTTCTGCTCCGTGCCTTGCTACCGGGAGCACGGCTCCTGCGCCCGGGACTTCCAAAACCGAGAGTGGCAACTTCGGCTCCAGGGCCAGCGAGGGGATGTGGCTGCGCGACGCCGCCTGGAGGAGGCCCTGGTCCGCCTACAGGAACTACGCGAGCCCGGGGATGCAGACCCCGATCTAGGCCTCGACCCGCACGGGGAGGACCTGTGGGGCCAGTTGACCCCGCAGCAGCGCAAGACTTTCCAGGAGCTGCTGAGCAGCGGGAAGATCTCGGCAGTCCTGCCCCCCTGGCAGCCTTGGTGGGTCGTGGGCGGCCGGGGGGCCTCCCTGATCCAGGAGATTGGAGCCAAGGATGCACCAGACGCACAGAGCCCTTCGCAGCAGCGGGCAGCCACCCAAAGCCTGGAGCTTCCAAATGAAGGGACCGTTGCGGGGGGCCAGAGTCTTCCTCTTGCGCAGGACTCGAACTCGGTGCCCGCCCTGCCCGGGGTGATCCCGCCGCTGAGCACTCTCACCAGCGGCCCCGTCTCCCCCCTGGTTCGCTTCCAGCTGCCCAACGTCCTCTATGGCTACGCGTATTCGCTGTCGCTGTACCACGGAGAGGCTGGCGATGCCGAGCTGCTGCCCGAGTTCTGCGAGACTGTCCTGGACCTCTCTGCCGCCCTGGGGGCCACGCGGGTCTTCTCCTCCACAGGGGAGGCCCTGCAGGCTGCCCTCCAGGCGGTCACGGGCAGCCTGTACCCGGAATGCCCGCTGGGGAACGCCGGGGTGATGGTGGCGGTGGCCCAGATTTTGATGGGGCCCTGCCAGGCGGAGCAGAGCGGGTTCAGCCTGGCTGCCCTCGCCCATCTTTCCAGGCTGCTCGGCAGAGGGAGGCGGCGGGTGCCCTCCGAGGACCGGCCCAGGGTGTACAAGGCCAAGAAGAAATGCGAATTCTTGCTTTCCTGGGTGAAGGAGCACGGGGAGGAACTTACCCTCCTGGCTTTGGAAGTCCAGAGGGAATACAAGGCCCATCTGGAGGCAGCCAAGGAGGTTGGCGTTATCACCCAGGAACTAGAGAAGATGTGGGGAGGGAAACTCCCCCCTTCCCAAAAGCCTCTGATAGAAGAATTGGACTGAAGGCACTTCTGCATAGGATTGGAGGCCGGACTTTTGGGGAAGAATGGGAGCCTAACCCTGCCGGAAACCGGGTTGGTTTTGCATCGCAGCACAGGTTTCCAAACACGGGTCTCAGAATGGAACGGGTTAGCCTTGTTTTTCTCTCCCCACACCCCCTTCCCCCCAAACTGGACATGGATTGGGCGGTAAGAGTGGGAGGGCTGCCATTAAAAAAACAAAACCAGGTGTCCTTGGTTTGTTCCCTCTGTTTTGTTTCCGGCTTCCTTTTAATCTGGTTAACATACATAAGTAAGTGTGCTTCCTTGGGAGTCACCAGTGAAATCTCTTCGTCCTCCTTAGTGAATTGAAAATTGCTCCCCGTTTATAAAAAGTGTGAAAAGGGGTGATAACTCTTTGAGCGATCTGGAGAACAGGCTTAACAATGAACCCCTGTTGACAAGCTCTGTCTTTGGCCAATCAGAATGGGCTTTTGGTAGGGGCTGATGGGAACTGTAGTCCAACAAATACGAAGGATACCGGTCAGCAACAGCTCTTTAAAATGTGTAGAGGAATAGGCTGTTTTGCAGTTTGGAAAGCAGATTTCCACTAAGTAAGATCAAAACTACAGTATTAATTTCCAAGTGGGACATCTAAAATGAATATTCAGAGACGGATGTGTGCCTCTTTAACAATAGCTACTGTCCCGCCAAATAATGCAATGTAGAAACATTGCAAAAATTGTATTCCAGATCCAGTAGAGTTTTTAATCACCTTTATTTATGTTTCCTTGCTCAATCTCCTTTCAAAACTCTGCAGAAGCCAATAACTCCTTAAATCTGAAGGCAACCAGAGGATCCCAAGGGAGAAAATACAGTTCAGCTCTCCATGTTGGGTCACCTCAAGATTCCTTTGCCTGCATTATTTTGCCTCCCTTGTTCCAGTAATTAAATGGCTGGGGGGTGAACTTGAAAACCCTTCATCTTCCTTCAGTTTGTTCCCTCAGTTGTTCTATGAACAGATGTGCCTCTGCACCAGAAGTAAAACAAAAATTGAATAAATTTGTTATTCTTGCCAGTGTGACTCAGAGAAATCCCTTTCAAAACGTATTTCATCACTCACTAGAAATAAGCAACTCACTATTTCCCATTGCAAAGAATATTCATATTATTCCCAGCATCACATTATTTGCTATTCAAGAGCAGAAACACATTTGAGTTTTAAATGCTCTTTTTTTAAAAGCTGGCGTTCTGTGGATGTTACTTTCACCCCGACCCCCCAAAAGACATTCTACAATTCTACAAGCACTGAAGATGTTGCCTAGTCGGGCAACAAAACATCTGCAAGCAAACAACCAAGCTCGGAGAGCGCCAAGGACTCCACCATTCTGCAATTTAAAAGCCCTGAGCTTAGTTAAAGCCATAAAAAAATTAAAAGTTAAGCGTTCTTAATGTCTCTTTTTGAAAATCTCTGTAATACATGTTTTCAAAGTGACATTTTATGACACTCCAAATTACATCCGGTTCTCCTTTATTAATTCAGCCTCCTAGTTAGTATTGCTTTGTTAATTTGTATAAATAGGACTTGTGGTTTTAACGGTTGCAGAAGCTTACTTCCCAAGGATCCTGGCCTTTTAATCTCTTTAAAAAATACTCAGCTGCTAGACCTTCATATTGAACACTAGCAAACGTGGTGAAATGTTAGAAGATCAAGAAACATCACCAAGGTGCTTTGATTGTTCCGTTGATATCCCTTCTCTTATTCTCTAGAAACAGAGTAAATCATTAAAAATCAGTTTATTTCCATAGAAATTACTCCAGCTCCAGAGTCTACATTTCCAGGGTCTTTTCATATCGTGAACAAAGTCTGGACAAATTCAAGACTGAGAAAAGGACGTCAAATGAAGATATCTTCCAGGCAGTGAAAGTGAAGCAGGAGAACGTGCGTGGGGAAAAAAACCAGGCACGTCGACGGAGTAAAGTTTGGGGAAACAGCCACGTGCAGCTGGCACTTCTGCCTGCTTGCCAGGCGATGCTGGTGTCTTGTTTCCCTGGCGTGAGGCCAGAGCACAGTCGAGCTCAGAGGTGAGTCCAGGGAACGTTTGGAGATGGGCACTTGAGAATTCAGTAGAGATAGGGGAAGATCCGATAGGGGACACGGCGGCAATATTCTTGCCACGCCAGCCCATACTTCCTCAGGCACTGGTGCTCATCCCTGGCTTCCCGATGAGCCAACAGCAAGGTGAAATAGATGATATAAAAATAAGGTAAGATGTGAGTGAATCCTGCAATGAAGCAAAAAGTTAAGAAGTGCCCATCTTAACTTTGCTGCAGAAAAACAAAACCGGAGCACATCCTAGCCGGCTCCCACTTACCACAGGGCAAGGACCACGCGAAAGCCATGATGAGGTCTCCTAAATAGTTGGGGTGCCGCACAAAGCCCCACCAGCCCGACACGAGAAGGCGCCGTCCGGTTGCCGTAGGGATTGTCCGGAGCCCTGGAGGAAAAGAAGATCCTGTCCTTATTTAGTCAGGATGCTGATGTGGAGATCATGGACGTGGGGAGCTCACAGCTTAACAATTCAGAACGTTGGAACACCAACATGTCGGACACAACAGTGATTTGAGGGCACTGAACATCTTTAAAGCAAAAGTGGCGTTTCATGTAAACCCCAAACTTGGGGGAGCGGGCATGTTCAGAGGGCTGGCAACATGCTGTCACAGAATAGCCACCACGGGGGGGCGGGACCAGCTGAAAGACGAGCGGTGAGGATGCTTCTTAAGTCACTGTCACCCATCCCACATCCCTGGCCACACTTCCATTCCTGTCTTCCATTATGGCCCTTTTCCCTAGGCAGCTGGGCACACCTCCAGATATCAGCCTGAAGCCAGCCAATCCTGTTCCTTTCCAAAAATATGTAGGGAACGTTCACAGAGTCAAAGACATCCCCATAAAAAACGAAAGGATACATGCAATAATGAAACTGATGCATCAAAAAAAAAACCAAAAAAACAGAGACCCCCAAAAGGGAATCGATTGTGAAAGCACTGGGCACCCTACTCCACTGTATTATGGATTCATTTGCACACTGCAGGCACTTGGCTGGTTTACTGACGTTTTCTGGGGTTGCACAAGCCACTGAATTGCAACCTGACCAAACGGGTTCTCGCCATGTGCGAAGGCCTCCTTCCTACCGCAAAACATCTCCTCAATAGCCTAGCTTAAAAGCAAGCAGGCCTACCGTGTTGTGTAAATGCACCTGCCAAGTTCTGGAGCTGGTTAAGTAGATCATGTGGACCCACCCCATAAACTGAAATTTCTTGTGTTACAAACCAGCCACTCTGGGATCAGCGGGATTCCGGCGGAAGGTGTTTTTCTGCGAGTTGGCACCACGGAATATGAAATACCCCAGGCCTGCAGGTACCAGAAGAAAAGAGTGACCATCCAGTCTCTGTCTGAAGAGCTCCAGCAAAGGAGAACTCGCCACTTCATGTGGCAGCCTGTTCCACGGGTCAACCGCTCAAACGGTCAGGAAGTTCCTCCTTCAATGCAGTTTTGTAGCTGTAGCGCTCTGGGCAGCACCAAGATGGGAAATGCCAACATAGATACATAAATGCAGAGCTTAGCATGCACAGCCAGAGTCCAACTGAAACGTTTGCTGTGACCAGAGGGGAAAATTCCTAAATATATGATGGCCGCCACCCTCCTGGGCCAAGAGGCTGTGCATACCTGGTTTAGCTACCGGGAGCCGGGGGCAAACTGGGAAAACAAGAAAAGGTGCTCATTGACACAGTGTTTGCTCTTTGAGGCTAGGAATTCAGCTCTCTCGATCTGTTCCCTAATGCTCTCTCCTCCTGAACTTGGAGGGTTTGCCTCCCCCAAAGTTCAAGGAATAATCGATTCGCAGTTCCCGGAAAAGGAAGCTGCTCTGTAAATGGGGCTGAATATGATTGACGGAGCAGGAATCTTGACCACAGCCGGTCTTATTTTCCAATTTCCGTATTTTGCCACCAAATATTTTTTTTACTCCCTTTCTGCTAGAGCTCAGGATAATTACAGGCAGTCCTCACTTAATGACCATTTGTTCAATTTAGGAGAAGAAACTGGTATGTACTCTTCCTTAAACTCCTGAACGAAAGCTGGGACACCAATTTAATAAACAACGGAAACAGAAAGCCCAGCGTGCACATATTTTCAATAGTGGCCAAGAGGAGGAGGAGAAAGCATCCAGTGCATGCTCAAAGGGCCTGCTGGCAGCCCCACTCACCATTTAGCAGGACAATGGCCCCCGCAAGAGGCAGGGTAAGCTTCTGGGGGTGGGTTACGAGGAAGTATGACTGGAGACTGTACAAGAACGGCACCCAAGCTAGGTCTCCATAAGCCAGCATGAAGCCAAAGCCGTCGTGGACGATATCCATCGTGGTGAGAATGGCTTCCTGCAAAACATTCGCAAGCTGCAGCCACGGATGCCCCTGCCCTGGCCCAGCCGTGCAAATGGCTGCAGATTGCTCAAAGCAGCGAGTCAAACCAGGTGGCGGGACCCGTCTTCTCCAGCCTCGCACCTCCAGAATTACTGGCTGGCAAGATAATCTGGGAATTTCCAGGTGGGGGAAATCTTTCTTTCCCCCAAGTTCCAAGGGAGAACTCGTCCCCCAATCCCCACTCTGAAGTTGCACGCTTGAGTGCACCTACAGAGTGATCCACAGGCTGAAAATAAGCTGGCCAAACACCGACTCATAGAATCCCAGGGCTGGGAGGGACCTTGGAGGTCTTGTAGACCACGCCATGCCCAGGGCAGGAACCCTCGGACCATCCCAGGCAAATGGCTGCCCAACCTCGGATTCAAACCTCCAGGGACAAACCCCCACAACACGGCCAGGAAATCCTGCCAGATTCCGAGACTGCCTCTTCCTCTGCAAAGGTTCCCCTCGGGGGTTCTTGTCCTACCCTCGGGCGCTATGGAGAATAAATCCACCCCTCTTCCCTGTAACGGCCCATCAAGTATTGGAAGATTGCTATCATGCCTTCCCTTAGCCTTCCCTTCTTTAAGCTAACCAGACTCCGTTCCTTTAACTGTGTTTCATAGGACTTCGTCTCCAAGCCCAAAGACACTCTGATGGCCTCCAGCTTACAGGTGCTAGATGTGGCCTGGTGGAACTTCCTACAAAATGCCCTCTTGCACGTTTGATCTTTGTTATGTGTCTTCTGTGCATCTGACATCCAGGCTAATAAAGCACTGGGTGGTAGCACCATCCAGGCAGCAGCAAACGAATCTCACTGTTCGCAACCCTAGTCCACATAGCAACCCAGAAAGCTGTAATATGGAAAGGTGGGTCATTTGCAAACTCAGCCCTGCCTCTCCTCCAAATGCTGAAGAAAATGTAGGAATTCAGGCTTCTTGAAAGCCACAAGATGCAAGCCCAAAGAATTGCAACCCAATGGAGTATGCTTTGTAAACTTTGAGGAGTTTACTGTTTGGAAAGTTCCAGGTTTTCATCTTGCGATGGGCACCCAACACTCGTAACCTGGTGACCATTTTCTGGGTTTGCACAACGCATCGAAACGTGGGTAGACGGTGTGAAGTCCGCAGCACAGGAATCCCGTTCAAAAGGGGCAGAGCTGTGTGTGATTGTGGCCGCCGTCTTGACTTTTTTGACCCCCCTTCCCCGTGGCCACTCCTGCTGGCCATGGGTTAACCTACCTCATGCCAGAAGGCATCCACCACATAGAGAAGCTGGAAGGCGTTAACCAGGATCATGGCCAAAGACGGGCTGCCTCTCAGCTCCGTCTCTTTCACTAACATCGCCATGTTGATCAGGGCCTGCGGGGAGGCGGGAGGAGAAAGTCAGGCCAGGGATGAGGAGAGACCCATCTTCAGTTTCTCCCCTTTTTGCACCCCTTTAACCCTGTTACAGGTTTCGACAGCTGGAGCCTCTGCTTAACACAGGGGAGGGGGAGGAGCAAAAGGAGCAAGTGGGCGGAGCAATGAAGAAAGGGGCAGGTCCACATCAGATCCTGGGACAGACCTTTTCATTCCCCGTCCCCTGAGCTGGAGGGAGGGATATGTTTTAAAAAGTCATTAAATCGATTTAGCATTCGGTGGTTTTTATTGATTTATCATTTCTGTGCTGCCCCATTGGCAAATGACTCTGGGTGGCTGGCAGAAAGCTAAAACCAGTAATAACAGTCAATTAAACCAACAGTAAAAAAAAAAAACATGCCACGCTGGGGGGAAAAAACCCTATAAAAGTTAAACAGTATCAACTCAAGCAGTGATTTCACCCAATGTCCTGGCTCAGACTGTGGGGCTGGGGTTTTCCATCTGAAAAATGATAGAAAAGGGTAGGTAATTATGCCACTGACTGTTGACCTTCCTTACTTTTAATCTTGGTCATCTGCTTTGTGGGTTGTGCAAACACAGACTGTTGAGGGTCCAAGGTATTGTATGAATACAGTATTGCCAATGGGTATAACTGATGAAACTACAGGTGGTCCTCGCTTAATGACCGTTCGTTTAGCGACCGTCCGGAGTTACGACGGTGCTGAAAAAACAGACTTATGACTGTCACAGCGTCCCCACAGTCACGTGATCATGATTTGGGCACTTGGCAACCGCCGTGCATTTACAACGGTTGCAGCGTCCTGTGGTCACATGATCGCCATTTTTGACCTTCCCAGCCAGCTTCTGATAAGCAAAAGCAATAGGGAAGCATGTGATTCACTTAACAATCACGTGGTTCACTTAACGGCCATATGATTGGCTTAATGACTGCTGCAAAAATGGTCATAAAATCGGGTCTGGATTCGCTTAACGACCGCATCGCTTAGTGACTTAAATTCCAGTCCAGGCTGTGGTCGTTAAGCGAGGACTACCTGTAGTGAAGTGTTGCAAAGTCCAGCTAGGGAGAGAAGGGAAGCAGCCACGCTTTCCCAAACATGCCTCTCTCTCTATTTGGGGCAGGATTTGTTCTCATCACCACCAGCGCAGCGATGCTTACCCAGCCAAGGAGACCTGGGCGCAACTCACAGAAAAATTTGAGATCGAAGTCACCGATGCGCGGGTTCAGCTCGTGGCCCATGAAGAAGTCATAAAGGGGGTTTCCTGCAGGAGGGAAGGAAGGAAAGGAAAAACTTTCCCTGAAACCTTAAGAGCGTCCTGGGTGATCATGGGCTTCGTTCCTCTCTTGCTTTCCAGGAACCCTGCTCAAAATACCCTTCCCGGAGGTCTCTCTCAACCACGCTGATGGGAAATTCCAAAGGTTATCCTGAATGCCACAATTCCGCGCCACGGAACTTTCCCAGAGCCCCTTGTAAATCCAGCCAGAGGCAATGCCGCAGTCCGAGGCACGCTAGTTGACGGGGAAAAAGGGCTTTCCAAAGATCGACAGTTTGCCAAGCCTTGCCAGAAAACGTCTTTCTTGAAACTGGGCTGGAGGGGTTTGCAAAGGGGCAAGTCACAAACCCCAAAGACTAATCGGTCTTAGAGTGGTGGGCAAACAAGGCTGCAAAGGGGGTTGGGGATGCCTCCTCTGGGCACTGGCGCGTCCCACCGCCCCCGTTGAGCTGTCCTGGGTTTGGGAAAGCCTCACCTGAATTCCCGCCGGGAGCCAGCGCTGTCTCGGGGGCCAGCAAGCCTTTAAAATAGAGGAGGACGCTGAGGCCGAAGACGAGGACGGTTGCCGCGAATGCGAGTTGCAGGAGGTGGTCGTAGATGTAACTCAGGCGCAGCCCCGCGGCCAGTCCGGCGCCCACCACCAGGGCTGTGACCAACATGGCGTGGGAACCTACCCAAAATAAAGGAGGAGGGAGGGGGATTTGCACCAGGAGAGGAGACCTACAGCACCGTGGTTATCTCAGGGAACTCCGAAAGCTGGAATAGGCAAAAGTTACGGTTCTGGAGCATATTGGGAAGTCTGAGAGCCTGCGCTGGGCGCGTTCACACAACGTCAATCACAAAACACCCCTTTGCTGCAAGGCAAATTCTCGCCCCGGGGGAGCCCTTTCTTGCAAAGAAATATTTATTTATTTGATTTATCACCGCCCACTCCCCCAAGGCGGACTCTGGGCGCTTATACCAGGGGGTCCGGCTTGGCTTGGCAGCAATCCTGTTTCCTCTATGAAGCTTGTTGTGAGAACCTTCTTTCTTTTTGAACTGAGGGGAACCCCGTCTAGCACCCCAAGATGGTATTTGCCTCTTAGCAGGTTTTCGTTTTAATCGGTTCAATCGTGTCCGATTCTCGGAGACTGCCTGGACAAGTCCCTGCAGTTCTCTTGGCAAGGATTTTCGGAAGGGGTTTGCCCTTGCCTCCCTCCTGGGGCTGAGAGAGAGTGACTGGCCCAAGGTCACCCAGCCGGCTTTCGTGCCTAAGGCGGGACTAGAACTCTCAGTCTCCTGGTTTGCCATTGCCTCCTTCCTGGGGCTGAGAGAGAGTGACTGGCCCAAGGTCACCCAGCCGGCTTTCGTGCCTAAGGCGGGACTAGAACTCTCAGTCTCCTGGTTTGCCCTTGCCTCCTTCCTGGGGCTGAGAGAGAGTGACTGGCCCAAGGTCACCCAGCTGGCTTCGTGCCTAAGGTGGGACTAGAACTCTCAGTCTCCTGGTGTCTAGCCTGGTGCCTTAACCACGACACCAAACTGGTTCTCTCTTAGCAGTAGCGTTATTTAATTGAAATGGCTTTTTAAAAATATTTCAATATAAACCAAATCTAGGTTCCGTTGTCCTCACCCATTTCTTTCCTTTTTGTGTGAACGTTGCATTTGAATGAAGTTTAAACCCAACCTCTGCCACCTCATTTAAGTATTCCATCTTAAATATTTTAATATAAATGTTTTGCTTAGTTATTTTGCTTTCCCCATGTTGCTTTTTAAAATAATTTTACTGGATGCTTTAATTATAATGCGACTGGTGTTTTATTTTTAATTTTCTCCCCATCGCGTCTTTTAAAAGTTTTGTAGTGAATATTTGAGCATTAATATTTAATATATTAGAGAGCCAGTTTGGTGTAGCGGTCAAGGCACCAGGCTAGAAACCGGGAGGCCATGAGCTCTAGTCCCGCCTTGGGCACGAAGCCAGCTGGATGACCTTGGGCCAGTCACTCTCCATCAGCCCTAGGAAGGAGCCAATGGCAAACCAGGAGTCTTGGAGTTCTAGTTCCGCCTTAGGCACGAAAGTCGGCTGGGTGACCTTGGGCCAGTCACTCTCTCTCAGCCCTAGGAAGGAGCCAATGGCAGACCAGGAGACTGAGAGTTCTAGTCCCACCTTAGGCACGAAAGCCGGCTGGGTGACCTTGGGCCAGTCCATCTTTCAGCCCTAGGAAGGAGCCAATGGCAAACCAGGAGTCTTGGAGTTCTAGTCCCGCCTTAGGCACGAAAGCTGGCTGGGTGACCTTGGGCCAGTCACTCTCTCTCAGCCCCAGGAAGGAGGCAATCGCAAACCACTTCCGAAAAACCTTGCCAAGAAAACTGCAGGGACTTGTCCAGGCAGCCTCCAAGAATCAGACATGAATGAATGGATTAATTTTTTAAAAATATATTAATAGCAATACATTACTATTTAAACAGAAGAAATAGATGTTATTATAAAAAGACTGGTTAAAGACCGGCAGTCTACTGAGCTGTAGACTGCCGGTCTGCAGTTCGAACCCCGCAGAACGAGGTGAGCTCTCGTTGCTAGTCCCAGCTCCTGTCAACCCAACAGTTCGAAAGCTTAGCAAGTAGATAAATGGGTACCACCTTAAGTGGGAGAATTTGCTGGCGTCCTGTCGGGGGGCGCCCACCGAACAGAGAAGATCTCGTGAATGGCGGCGGCGACGACGGATCCCAAAACAGCAACATCCAGGACGTCAGCAGCCGGCTCCGACGCAAGGTGGGACATGTAGTCCAGTATCCACGGAAGAGTCGGTTCCCTTACCCCTTACAATTGTGTCGCGACACACAGTTTGGAAAGCTATGCGATAGCCATTCACTGACCATTCTTTCTCCTCTATTTGCCCCCCACCCCATCTGCTTTCTTTCTTTGTTTTATTTATTTATTTATTTATTTATTTAATCGTATTTCTTCACCGCCCATCTCGTTACAAACAACTCTTTTACCAGCCCTTTTGATTTTCCAGAGATACCTACCATTAATACGATATTGCAGCCGACTCTTGTCCCGAAGGAGGATCCCTTCTGTGAGCTGTTGAAAAAAAAAAGATTCAGGAATTGCTTTCATAACATCTTTGCAGAGCTTAGGGAAGCCTCTTCTGTCAGACAGAACAGAAATAAATGTCCATGCAATTGGGCACTTAAAAATTAAAAGATTCCCCAATGGAAATATCTAGATCAGTGTTTCTCAATCTTGCTGGCTGGGGAATTCTGGGAGTTGAAGTCCACACATCTTAAAGTTGCCAAGATTGAGAAACACTGACCTAGATAATAGTTCAGTAGATAGATGGCATGATAAGATCTGGTCTATAGCTTTGCTTGAAAAATTATCTGATAAAACACATTGTGTGGCAAGGCAAAGTAATATATTGTTGTTTTGCAAGAGACGGTGGGTTTTCATTGCTTACATAAGGTATAAGCATCCTGGCAACAGCTTGCATCAAAAATCAGGGGTGTGTTAAAATGTGCCAGCCCTACGTAATGTTTTAAAATTTAAATAATCATTGGCGATCACTCATAGCCGAGTAAGATTGTCTTCCAAAGGTAAAGTTTTAACAGTGGATCCGTAAGTGGCTATAAAGGCCAATTCTGGATCCGCACAACCTCCCACAATGAGGGCATAGGTTTCCGGGTGGGAGATGGTTGCGATGAGGGTTTGCCTGACGTGCCTTCCTCTTAGCTCGTTTCTCCCTTTCGCCCTGTACTCGTGCTTCTTCAAACTCCGTAGCGCCTTTAATAAAGGCTGACCTCCAATTGAAACGCTCATGAGTTAGGGCTTCCCAGTTCTCAATGCTGATATTACATTTTTTAAAATTAGCTTTGAGAGTATCTTTGAATCTCTTTTGCTGTCCACCAATATTCCGTTTTCCATTCTTAAGTTGGGAGTAAAGTAGCTGCTTTGGAAGACGATGGTCAGGCATTCGAACAACATGACCGGTCCAGCGAAGTTGATGTTGGACGATCATTGTTTCAATGCTGGTGGTTTTCGCTTCTTCTAATACGCTAACATTAGTCCGCATATCTTCCCAAGTAATTTGCAGAATTTTTCGGAGGCAGCGTTGACGGAATCTTTCAAGAAGTTGGAGGTGGCGTTTGTAGAGGGTCCATGTTTCACAGGCGTACAGAAGGGTTGGTAGTACAATGGCTTTGTAAACAAGCATTTTGGTCTCCCTGCGAATGTCCCGATCCTCAAACACTCTACGCTTCATTCGGGAGAAAGCTACACTCGCAGAGCTCAGGCGATGCTGAATTTCAGCGTCGATGTCAGCTTTTGTAGATAGATGGCTGCCGAGATCAGAAAAGTGGTCGACATTTTCTAGTGACACACCTTTAAGCTGGATTGATGGTGCTGCGGAGGGATTGGTTCGAACTTGCTGGTAAAGCACTTTGGTTTTTTTAATGTTAATCGAGAGGCCGAGCTTTTCATATGCTTCTGCAAAGATGTTTAGGATAGTTTGAAGATCTTCTTCAGAGTGTGCACAGACTACGTTTATTTATTTATTTATTTATTTATTTATCCTATTTATACCCCGCCTATCCCCTCCCTACTGGAGGACTCTAGGCGGCTTACAACAACATCAGTACATTTTTCCAATTATACATCACATATCATTTGTAAATTTACCGCGCGATAGGGAGGAGGGCAGGGAACCGGCTCTTCGGCTGCAGGCACTGGACTACAAGCCCCAACATGCCTCGCTTCTGTGCCGGCTGCTGACGTCCAGGAAGCTGTTCTTTTTCCGGATCCGTCGTCCTCCGCCGTCATCACCGGGATTCCCTAGGTCTTCTTCGGAACGAGGACGACCCTCCGCTGGACGCCGGCAAATTGACCCACGAAGTGGTACCCATTTATCTACTCGCATATGCTTTCGATCCGCTGGGTGGGCGGAAGCTGGAGCTAGTGGCGGGAGCTCACCCCACCCCGCGGTTTCGAACTGCCGACCTTATGGTCGGCAGACTAACGGCTCAGCGGTTTAACCTGCTGAGCCACCGCGCTACGTTATCATCAGTATATTGAAGTTCTATAACAGAAGTTGTAGTTACCTTATTTTTTGCTTTCAGCCTACTAAGATTAAAAAGCTTTCCATCTGTTCGATATATAATTTCTACACCAGTAGGAAGTTTCTCTTCAACAAGGTGTGTAATCATAGCGATGAAGATAGCAAATAAGGTTGGAGCAATAACACATCCCTGTTTAACGCTGGATTCCACTTTAAATGGATCGCTTTGAGAGCCATTGTTATTCAGGATTGTTGCCATCATGTCGTCATGGAGTAACCGCAAGATGTTCACAAATTTATCAGGGCATCCAATTTTCAGAAGGATGGTCCAGAGAGCAGTACGATTTACAGTATCAAAAGCTTTAGTCAGATCAATAAACGCCATGTACAGAGGGCAGTTTTGCTCCTTGCATTTTTCTTGAAGCTGTCGTGCAGTGAAGATCATATCCACTCTTCCCCTGGAAGGGCGGAAGCCATTTTGTGTTTCAGGGAGGATGTCTTCTGATACAGATAGGAGACGGTTTGTGATGATCTTTGCCAGGATTTTGCCTGATGTGGCTAGAAGGGAGATGCCTCGATAGTTTCCACAGTCTGTTCTATCACCCTTTTTAAAGAGAGTGATAATTATGGCATCCCTAAAGTCTGCTGGAATCTCCTCCCTCATCCAGATTTTTTCGATGAGCTTATGAAGTTGTTGTGTAAGTTCAGGCCCGCCTTCTTTAAAGACTTCAGCAGGAATCCCATCAGGTCCACTAGCTTTGTTATTTTTCATTTGTTTAGTGGCTTTACTGACTTCCTCCAAACTAGGGGGTACTGCAAGCTCATCTCTTATTTGTTTTTGCGGGATTTGCAAGAAGACTTCATCAGCCACAGTAGAGTGACGATTAAGGAGATTGTAGTAATGCTCTTTCCAGCGCAGTGCAATAGACTCTTTGTCCTTTAGAAGTTTAGCACCATCTACTGAGCGTAAGGGATTTGTACCATGGTTTGTTGGTCCATAGATGGCCTTTATGGCATTAAAAAAGCCCCGTGCATCATGAGCATCTGCAAAATGTTGGGTTTCTTGGGCTTTTTTTATCCACCATATGTTCTTAAGTTCTCTAGTTCTTCTTTGGACTTCTGCCTTTGCACTGGCATAGATTTTTTTCTTAACGGCACAGTTAATATCTTTTTGCCATATCTGGAAGGCTTTCCTTTTCTTGTCAATAATATGTTCAATCTCACTATCGTTCTCATCAAACCAGTCCTGATGTCTCTTAGTTTGGTATCCGATAGTTTGTTCACAGGCTGAAATAATAGAAGTCTTCAATTTAACCCAGTGTTCCTCAACATTTTCAGGAAGTTCCATAGGCAGATGTTCCTTGAGAGTTGATTGAAAGCAAGCTCGTTTGATAGAATCTTGAAGGGCCAGTGTATTCATTTTACGCCTTGGTTTTCTTCCTTGGAGCCTACGATGAGGGACAATCTTTATGGCCATTGTGGATCGAATTAATCGATGGTCTGTCCAGCAGTCATCGGCGCTCGTCATGGCTCTGGTGAGAAGTACATCACGGCGATCTCTAGCACGGACAATTACATAATCTAAAAGATGTCAGTGCTTGTAAAGCACTGTAAAATGTACAATTTACAACATTGTAAAGATGTACAGTGCTTGTAAAAAAAAACCAGTAATGTTTTAAAATTTAAATAATAATATTAATAATACTGTGGAGTCCTTGGTGCTCTCTGAGCCTTGTCGTTTTCTTGCAGATGTTTCATTGCCAGGCTAGGCAACATCTTCAGTGCGAAAAATTATTATTATTATTTTATATATAATATTATTATTTTATAATAATAATAATTATTAAAATATTAATAATAATGAAAAGTTCCTCTGGGTAATAGGGTCCAACTCTCCTATTTATCAGGGACAGTATTCATCATCTCTTTTGCCCATTTTTCTGCCTGCTGGAAAGGCCTCCAAGCTTATGGCGCCAGTTTGCAACAATTATTATTTAATTTAACAATTATTTGCAACAATAAAACAATTTTTTTATTCCTCGCTGGTCCGTTTCTGCACAAGCATTTGCCACCTTCCAGTAGTATACTAAAAAGTCCCATACAGCCTATGGCTCTTCTTCCCATTATTTTGTTGTTTATTCGTTCAGTCGCTTCCGACTCTTCGTGACTTCATGGACCAGCCCACGCCAGAGCTTCCTGTCGGCCATCGCCACCCCCAGCTCCCCTAAGGTCGAGTCCGTCACCTCCAGAATATCATCCATCCATCTTGCCCTTGGTCGGCCCCTCTTCCTTTTGCCTTCCACTTTCCCTAGCATCAGCATCTTCTCCAGGGTATCCTGTCTTCTCATTATGTGGCCAAAGTACTTCAGTTTTGCCTTTAATATCATCCCCTCAAGTGAGCAGTCTGGCTTTATTTCCTGGAGTATGGACTGGTTTGATCTTCTTGCAGTCCAAGGCACTCTCAGAATTCTCCTCCAACACCACAGTTCAAAAGCATCTATCTTCCTTTGCTCAGCCTTCCTTATGGTCCAGCTCTCGCAGCCATAGGTTACTACGGGGAATACCATTGCTTTAACTATGCGGACCTTTGTTGTCAGTGTGATGTCTCTGCTCTTAACTATTTTATCGAGATTTGTCATTGCTCTCCTCCCAAGAAGTAGACGTCTTCTGATTTCCTGGCTGCAGTCAGCGTCTGCAGTAATCTTTGCGCCTAGAAATACAAAGTCTGTCACTGCCTCCACTTTTTCTCCCTCTATTTGCCAGTCATCGATCAAGCTGGTTGCCATAATCTTGGTTTTTTTGAGGTTTAACTGCAACCCAGCTTTTGCACTTTCTTCTTTCACCTTCATCATAAGAGTCTACCATGGTAGAGATGGGCGGGGATAAATCAATCAAACAAACAAACAAACAAATAAATAAGGCTCCTCAGCTCCCCCTCGCTTTTAGCCATCAAATTGGTATCATTCATCTCCATGAATTGCTGGAGTCTACCTTGCAATATCTTGATAATTACCTTACTGGCATGTGAAATAAGTGCCACTGTTCGATAGTTTGAACATTCTTTACTGTTTCCCTTTTTTGGTATGGGGATATAAGTTGATTTTTTCCAATCTGATGGCCATTCTTGTGTTTTCCAAATTTGCTGGCATATGGCACGCATCACCTTGACAGCATCATCTTGCAAGATTTTAAACAGTTCAGCTGGGATACCGTCGTCTCCTGCTGCCTTGTTATTAGCAATGCTTCTTAGGGCCCATTCAACCTCACTCTTCAGGATGTCTGGCTCTAACTCACTGACCACACTGTCAAAGCTATCCCCGATATTATTATCCTTCCTGTACAGATCTTCCGTATATTCTTGCCACCTTTTCTTGATCTCTCTTCCCATTATACAGATGAGGAAAACTGAGGCCACAGCAAACCGTGTTGCCCCAGGCAAGGGCCTTACCTTTCCCATTGGCAGCATGTAGAGCAGGGCTTGGAATCCTACCCAAGCCAGGACCAGGGCGAAGTCGGGGGGGCTCCAGAGGGAGCGGAGCGAGGGCAATGGGTGGGGCAGGGTCAGCACGCTGGCCTGCTCTGTCCGGCAGATCAGCAGCAGGTAGAAGACTGTGGCGGGCATCAAGGCAGTCAGGAGGGCAGCCCCTGCAAGGAGGAGGACGGGCTGTTAGGAGGAGGGAGAAGGGTGGGAACCAGGGAAGGCTGGCGCCCCCCAAGATGGCGACGCCCCTGATTGCACAACCGGTATCAGTTTCCCCATTTTCAAAAGGGCAGGCAAAGATTACTCCAAGGTAATCAATAAAAGTCACTTGCCCAAGAGTCAAGTCTCCCCTCAACCACGGAAGCACTTCGGGGGACCTTGGGCCAGTCCCTCTCTCTCACCCCCAAAAGTCAGGCTGGCCCAGCGGAGAAGGTGCCGGACTAGAAGAAGGATGTTCTGGGTTCAAATCCCCCCTCAGTGGTGGGAGCTCCCTGGGGGACCTTGAGCCAGTCCCTCTCTTTCAGCCCAGCCTAATTTGCAGGATTGGTGGAATAGGAAAAATGTGAGGAGGGAGTAGAGGAAAGGCTGAAAATACATCTGAAATATACAAATACTAAAATGCATAAAACCTGTTGGGATTTTTTTTTAGGGGGGGGGTTGGCAAAAGCTTCCCAGGTTGAATTTCCCTACCCAGTATTGAAAGCACTGGGGACCTGTTAGAAAATAGGCTTCCATCCACCCATCTGATGCATCTTGACACCTCCAATGTTTCATTAGAAACAATTAGCAATTAATTAATTAGTTAGATTGGCATGCCACTTTTTTTTTTCAGGAGGTAAAGGCTGTGTACACAATGCTCCCTCTGTTTCCCTGTCACAACAACCCTGTGAGGTAGGTTGGGCTGAGAGAGATCAACTAGCTACAGGTAGTCTTCACTCAATGACCCAAATTGGGACTGGAATTTCGGTTGGTAAGCAAAGCGGTCATTAAGCGAACACAACCTGATTTTACGACCTTTTCTGTGGTGGTCGTTAAGCGAATCACTGCAGGCATTAAGCGGACCATGTGGTCATTAAGTGAATCACACGGTTCCCCGTTGATTTTGTTTGCCAGAAGCCGGCCGGGAAGGTAAAAAATGGTGATCATATGACCACGGGACACTGCGACAGTCATAAATGCGAACCAGTTGCCAAGCGCCCAAATCGTGATCACATGACAGGGGGACGCTGCAACAGCCGTAAGTGTAAGAACTGGTCATAAGTCGGTTTTTCCAGCACTGTTGTAACTCTGAACCGTCACTAAACAAATGGTTGTTAAGCGAGGACTACTTGTAAAAGGGAGTTTCTGCGGCCAAGGATGGACTTGAATCGTCTCCCTGATGCCAGTCCTGCACCTTCCCCCCACTGGTTTTCAGGAGCTTTAATTCTTGTGTGAATCAAGGAAACTCTGAAAGGAGGCTTAAAATTTTTGCAAAATTACATTGCAATCTTTTAGGGGTTCTAGATTTTTTTTTTTACAAAGCTTTAGTTTTCATTACCCCCTATCTTAAGGTTGCCAGTGCATCATTCCATTTCAGCTCTTGTGTTTCTGTAACAGCAGCCCCGCTTGCATCTATTGGTAGGCAATGGCGTTTACTTCCAAGGATCACTTGCCAATTTCTACAAATTAGCGAGAATTTAAAGGTGTGAGGTCTCAGCAGACAGCAGTGCCTGGCTGAACGTGTCTGGGCTTGGAAGCTAAGTAGGATAGAACCTAGTTCATATTTGGATAGGAGGCCACCAGGAAATCCCAGGTTAGACAGGGAAGTTAAAAGCATCCTGGAAGCAATTTCTTTTGGTTGAAACATTTTGCTACTTGTCCAAGTAGCTTCTTCAGTCTTGGACTGAAGAACTTGGACAAGCAGCGAAACGTTTCAACCAAAAGAAAGAAATCCAGTTGCCATGACTCAACCTACAGACAATTCCACCTGGATGACTGAGAATCTTCATCGACATCCTGGAAGCAAGCAATGACAAATGACTTCTGTGTACTGGCCAAGAAAAGTGCATGGGGCTCAACTCCAGGGACAGGTTGCTTCTTTTTAAAGATGTGAAAGTGGGAAATCGGCAACTGTTATGACACCCTTATCATTCCAGGGATTGCCTTTCTACTTTGGCACCGGAGAAAAGAAGCCACCTGCTTAATTTAGCTGCATTTCCTGGACGCACGCCATGCACCCACCCAGAAACTAACCAAACAAAAAATGCATTTCGCCAGCAAAAAAGGTTAAAATTAACCAGGCTTAGCATTGTTGGATGAATGGATGAACACCATCTTATATTTTCCTCATTGCCAGCTTTCTAATGGTCAAGCACACTTCTTAACTCAAGGTAGCTAAGCTACCCCTTTCCTTTCTTTAACCCCTTTTAGTACCAGCCAAACCAGCGACACCATAGCTAGATATTCCAAGAATTTGCAAAAGTTCCTAATTTGGAGAGGTTCCTTTTTATGGCTTAGAAGCTAAGGTAGTTACCTAGCAGGTAAAGATAGGGAAAACAAGGTAATCTCTTTCTTAAAGAGGAGGGATTAGAAGGGATGGTGAAACTCGGAGATCGGCTCCCCACCCCAATTGTCCCCCTTACCGAATACACCCCCAAACTCCAGTTCTTTGGTCCGGGGCACCTTCAGTCGATCCATTTTCTCTCTGAGCTCAGACCCAGGAGTGTCTTCGGTTGAAACTTTCCACCAGCGGAGAACTCCTGCGCCTGTTCTGTGCCTTGATCTGCATTAAAGCCAGGCACCTTCCGGATCTGGGGAAAGAATCCAGTTTGGTCAGATTGCCGTCCCGTTCTACAGTGCCCCCTCTGTGCACGTTGCCCCTTACTACAGCTGGAAGGTTAGAGACCCTGAATATTTTCGCTCTCCAGCTGGCTGATCCACTTCCAATTTAAGTCCATGAAGAATAGATTTTGTCTTGGCAGAAGTGGGCCTGTGCCTGTGTGCAGCTGGGGTTGTAACTCTAGCCAGGTTGCCTTCTGTTTTTAGAAATTAATCACAAAGGGAACATGCAAAGTCCCTTGCACAGGGTTAACAAAGGCGAACCGGGGTGGGCCTCCCCCTCCTTTGAGATTTTTAACTGCTGGTTGGGATTCAAGAATACAGGGCAAGCCTTTCACCATGCAGCTCTCGTGTTTTTATCCATGGGTGTCCAAGTGTGTCTGTGTAATACTGTAGTCAATTATGCCACATGTTTTGCATTTTGGAAAAGCACTCTATTATAAAGGCCTAGTTTCTCTAATCCAGTGTTTCTCAACCTTGGCAACTTTAAGATGTGTGGACTTCAACTCCCAGAATTCTGAGAGTTGAAGTCCACACATCTTAAAGTTGCCAAGGTTGAGAAACACTGCTCTAATCACTCTGCAATGCTAGAAGGGAGTTCATACCACCAGGATCCCAGTCTCACAGGAAAGTGAGTGTATGCAGAGCTTCAGCCATTGATAAACAGATCTGACCGTGGGAACCAAGAAGTTGCAATGAACTTGGCACCTCCTAAGTGATGCGGCCTCCAAGCCTGGGTTTACACAGCATACCAAACCATGGTTGGTTTCAAATAGTATTCGAAGAAGCTATTGAGGGCCAGTTCACATGTAAGGCTGTCCTAAACCATGGTTCACAAACCACAGCAAGGGGAATCACACAAGACCCTAACCTGAAACCAAAGCAACTGTGTGCCAACATAGGCTTGCACTGGTTTCAAGAAAGACATCCTAACTTTAGGCTACATCTTAACCCAAAGAGCACATATACACAACAGACACACAGACACCAGATCTGAATTAACGTACCTGGTACGTAGCTAAAACTTAAGTTATTTTGGCTTGTACACAAAGCACATTTAACTAAATCAGTTACAAACCAAGCAGATGCATACTACTTTTAACTTTCTCTTCGATTGGTACTTTTAACTTTATCTGGTTTGCTTTGGTTCTGTGATTTAGGATAGAGCAAATTCAGCCTGAGAGCCAATTTGGTGTCGTGGTTAAGGCACCAAGCTAGAAACTGGGAGATGGTGAGTTTATTTTTATTTATTTATTTATTTATTTTTCAACTTCTATCACCGCACCATCTCCCCCAAAGGGGACTCTGGGCGGTTTCTAGTCCCGCCTTGGGCACGAAGCCAGGCAGGTGACCTTGGGCCAGTCCCTCTCTCTCAGCCCCGGGAAGGAGGCAATGGCAAACCCCTTCTGAAAAACCTTGCCAAGAAAACTGCAGGGACTTGTCCAGGCAGTCTCTAAGAATCGGACACGATTGAACAGATTTTAAAAAAAATACTCAGCCTGTCTCTTATTTATTTATTGTGGGATTTCTATGCTGCCAGTATCACACATGGACTATCAGGCTCATCTATGTTCTAATTCAGGAGTGTCTGCAAGGTGTGGTCAAAAAAGTCAAGATGGTAGCCATGGTGGTACAATCAAAGCTCTGCCCCTATTTAGTGTGTGCCGAGGAATGGCACTTCAATTGCACTGTTGTGGCCACCATCTTGACTTTTTTGACCAAACCCTGATGCCTCCATTGTTCCAGTGCATTGTACATTGAAGAAATGCAGAAAATGGCCAACAGAAAAATGAGAAGAAAATCATCAAAGTCCATCACGATGTTTTCCTATAGTTACACAAATTACATAATTCATATCATTCATGTGATGATGTTACGGGGGCCTATATGACCTCGTGGCTTGTACCAGATGCCTCTGATGATTACGTGAATTTTATTTCAGGCTTTTTATGTAATTTCCCTCTTCCATCAAACACCATCTTCAAATTACTTCATGGTTGAATGCTGAGCCATTTTGTAAATATGCTTTCTCAGACTCAGAAAGAGTAAAACAGTTGGAATTGTAAGTGTTAGGATACATTTCCATGTGAAAAACAGTGAGGTTTCAGCCACGTTTCCTACAAGGTAAATTGGGGGAAGAAACTTTTGCAGAGAGACATGCTAAACTAGAACACCTTGTGAACTGGAAAAAAAAGGTAAAGGTTCCCCCCGCACATTTGTGCAGTCGTGTCCGACTCTAGGGGCTGGTGCTCATCTCCATTTCTTAGCCGAAGAGCCAGCGTTGTATGAAGACGTTTCCGCGGAACGCTGTTACCTACCCACCGAAGTGGTACCTATTCATCTACTTGCATTTGCATGCTTTCGAATTGCTAGGTTGGCAAGAGCTGGGGCGAGTGTGGGAGCTCACTCCGTCACCCGGGGCTAGGGATTCGAACCTCCGAACTTGCGATCTTCCGATCGACAAGCCTGGCGTCTTACCCGCTGAGCCACCATGCCCCCAATGTGAACTGAACTCAGCCCCTAATGCAGTGTTTCTCAACCTTGGTAACTTTAAGATATGTGGACTTCAACTCCCAGAATTCCCCAGCCAGCATGGGAGTTAGTTTATTTCATTTCGGTCAATGACCAGCAAAATTTAAAAGAAAAAGAGACAAAGTACAATCAGAAGATACGATGATAAACTACAAAGTAACAAAATATATCACATAATAACACAGCATTCACTCTGCTATTACTGTGTTAATACATTTGTTACCATTATGGGGTAAGCCCTAGAACATTAGAAGTTATACAATAAGAAATTATAACATAAAAGTAAAATTGTATATCCCCTGACAAATTATCAATTAAAATATTTCAATTTAAAAATATACATTTAAAATAGGGAATTATTTTTTTCGTCTGGATTTGTCTTATTCTCATTGCAGCAACACAAAATTTGGCAACTGTACACGTAATATAAGGTTTTAAATCCTGAAGTAGATAATTCACGTAAAAATTATCTGGATACCCAGGGAGTTTTTCTATTAGGGGCGCAATGTAAATTGACCTGATATCCCTATAAAATTTACAGTGTAGCAGTACATGTAAAATGGTTTCTACTTCCATATCACCACATAGGCAGATGCGCTCAGTTACGGGGACTTTGTTGTATCTGCCTTGGAGTAGTGCAGATGGGAGAATATTGAATCTGGCTTTAAAAAATGCAACTCTCAACTTAGGGAATGTTAGATTTAGGAGATATTTATTTATTTATTTATTTAACTTATATGACCGCCCATCTCCCCCAACGGGGAATTCTGGGCGGTTTACAATAAATAATATCTTAGATATCTTGCTGGTTCCCATACGCCCGTTTATCCAAATTCTATTATGTTGTGGGAGCCTACTAAGTTCATTCTGGAACTCCATGTCCTTTATTCTTTGGGTGACTATTTGTTTGGCTTGATCATAGCCAAATGATATTAAGAAAAGAGGAGAGAGTCCATACGAAGCCAGCTTGTGTTCTACCGCTTGCTTCCAGGGTGAAGAGAAATTATCTACTAGGACTAAAGGAGTTAAACCAACTGGGAAAAATTGGATTTTTAGCCAATAATTTATCATCTGCTTCCAGGCCCTCACTTGAATTGACGGCATTCCTGTCTCGAGACTTAACTGGGCGTTTGCTGTACTGTTGGGTGTGGCCAAAATTAATTGCAGGAATTTTGTTTGGACTGTTTCCTGCGGCACCTTCTTCATATAAATTCCTATCTGTGACCCATAGAGAATTTGGGCCAATGTTTTGGCCTCGAAAAGTTTTAAAGCCGCAGGTACTAATTGTCCTCTGCCAGTATAAAAAAAATGTTTAATGGCGTTCATTGACCTGAGGGCTGATTGGGCTACGTAGTTCTGGTGTGCATTCCAAATACCTTTTGAGTGGAAGACCACCCCAAGGTATTTAACTACATTGACCTGTTCTAATTTGTGCCCTTCTACTACCCAGGAGTGCTGCCTAGCTCTCTTAGCAAAAACTAAAATTTTTGATTTATCAAAGTTGAGGACCAAGTGATTCAAAGTTGAGGACCAAGTGATTCACAGTGTCTACAGTGATTTTGACTACAGTATCTTAGTGTTGCTGCAATTGCTCTTTTCAATCCAGTGGGGGTTTGCGAAATTAAGGCAGCATCGTCAGCATATAGGAGAATCGGGATTTTACGCTGTGCTAAGTTGGGTGCTGTTAACACAGCGTTCCGCGTGTGTCATGCGGCCACATGACCGTGGAAGTGTCTTTGGACAACGCTGGCTATTTGGCTAACAAACAGAGATGAGCACCGGCCCCTAGAGTCGGACACAACTGCACAAATGTGCGGGGGGTACCTTTACCTTTTTAAGTTGGGTTCATGAATATCCATATTATGTAAGAGGTCCACGAATGAATTAATATAGAGATTAAAAAGAGGGGGGGGGCAAGAATACAGCCTTGTCGCACTCCTCTCTGCACATTTACTATGCCAGAGGGGGTCCCGAGAGGGTTACACCTCACTCTTAAGGAGGAATTGGAATACAATTTCTGCATAAGGAAGAGAAGGCGCCAGGCAATAGTTGTATTTTTTAATTTTTCCCAAAGGACATTTCTGGATATTGAATCAAAGGCTTGTTTAAAATCAAGGAAGGCTACAAAGAGGGATGATTTCTTTTTGTACATGTATTTTTGTACTAGATGATGGAGTACCAGTATGTGATCTACTGTTGATCTCCCTTCTCTGAAACCTGCCTGTTCATCTTGGATTATGCCCTCTGACTCAATCCAGTCTTGTAATTTAAAATTTAAATGTTTGGCGTATAGCATACTAACCACACTCAAAAGGCTAATGGGCCTGTAATTACATGGCTCTTTCTTGTTACCCTTTTTGTAAATTGGGACAATTATTGCCAACCCCCAGTCTCTTGGGATGTGACCAGTCTGGGAGTTGAAGTCTACCCATCTTAAAGTTGCCAAAGGTGAGAAACACTGCCCTAATGTCACAGGAGGAGGGAGGGATTTTTACTCTTTTTTACCATTTTGTAAAAACCACAGTCCTAACATAAACCAGGTATTTCAAGCATGGATACTGGGGGCCCTGTTTGGTTAGGAAACCCCTCCCTTCATATGGGATTATATTGTGCACATCAGAATGTCCTGGTGCACAAAACTGCATGTTGTACACACCATCTTAAGCATGCAACTTCCCAGATAAATGAGACTCAGAAATAGAATCAACCCTGACTGCTCATTGGAAGGACAGATGCTGAAGCTGAAGCTCAGATACTTTGGCCACCTAATGAGAAGAGAGGACTCACTGGAAAAGACCCTGATGCTGGGAAAGACTGAAGGCAAAAGGAGAAGGGGACGGCAGAGGACGAGATGGTTAGATAGCATCACCGATATAAAGAACATGAATTTGAGTAAACTCCGAGAGACAGTGGAGGACAGGAAGGCCTGGCGTGCTATGGTCCATGAGGTCACGAAGAGTCGGACACGGCTAAATGACTGAACAACAACAACAAAGAGGAGGCTATTAATGTATTCCAAAAAGAAAATGGGCACCATGTCTGGAGCCTCTGAAAGCCACAGACTCTGATTGACAGAAACATATTGCAACGATTAAATCCGAGAAACATATGGAGAGCCAGTTTGGTCTAGTGGTTAAGGCAACAGGCTAGAATCCCGGAGACTGGAGTTCTAGTCCCGCCTGAGGCATGAAAGCCGGCTGGGTGACTTTCGGCCAGTCCCTGTCTCTCAGCCCAACTCACCTCACAGGGTTGTTGTTGTGGGGAAAATAGGAGGAGGAAGGAGTATGAGGTATGTTCGCCGCCTTGAGTTATTTAAAATAAATAAAGGCGGGATATAAAATTTAAAAAAATTCAAGTATTAAATCCGAGCCTGCCTTAAGTTGCGTCCTTGCTTAAGTTGTTGTTTATGGGCTAGGTAGAAATTAAGCAAGTGGATAAAAATGAAACCGCTCTCTGCCCTGGCCGGCAAGGATCCAAATCCTTCCCTCTTAAGATCTTGCGGATTCAAGCGATCCATTCTGCTGCTTGAAGGAGAGGGTCGTGGCGGGCCTTCCTCCAAAGGCATAAACCTGCCACCGGGCTACGCGCAGAAACGATCTCCTCAGGGAGGCTTACCTGCTGGGCAGGATGCAGGATGCTCCCGGCTCTGGCTGGCGAGGACGCCCACCGGCTCCTTACAGCATCTTCCCTGCAAGCCCGACAGCTGAGCAGCAACCTCCCTCTGCCCATGCTATCCCTACCCAGGAACAGCCAATCGCATCCCGGGGAGGGACTGACGTCACCGGTGAACGAGCCCATCAGGAGGTGGTAGGAGGGCCCCGGTGCCGTGGATCCCTTTCGGTGCGAGTTCGGTCCGTCGATGAAGGTTCTCAGTCATCCAGGTGGAATTGTTGACATGATTCAAGCTACAGACGAGTTCAGTCATGTTCTCCTCCCTTAAGTCGGAGAGAGGGAGGGAGAGAGGAAGAATCGGAAGGAAGGAGGTAGAAGAAAAAGATGTGTGGACCTCAACTCCCAGAATTCCCCAGCCAGCCATGCTGGCTGGGGAATTCTGGGAGTTGAAGTCCACATATCTTAAAGTTGCTAAGGTTGAGAAACACTGGTGTTCAGTAGAGGAGTACAGAGATTACCTTGAAGAAGGTCATCTCCTGCCTCCTGGTGGTCTATATAAGTAATAATGTGCAAAACCCAAATTCACACTTGGGCTGTGTTTACAAAACAATAATGCATGCAGGGACACCTGCAGAAGGGGTTAAAAAACATTGAGATGGTAGCCTCAAGCATGCAGTTGAAGCTCTGCCCCTTTTTAACATGTCCCATATGTACGATGCACATAAAAAGGGGACAAGAATCGGAAAACTGAGGCTTCTGAAATATGGATTTACACATGATTATTTGAGAGCCTGTTTGGTGTAGTGGTGAAGGCACCAGGCTAGAAACCAGGAGGCCATGAGTTTGAGTCCTGTCTGAGGCACAAAGCTAGCTGGGGGACCTTGGGCCAGTTGCTTTCTCTCAGCCCTGGGAAGGAGGCAATGGCAAACCACTTCTGAAAAACCTTGCCAAGAACCCTGGGCAACTTCACCTTAAAGAGGTAAGTTTCGTTCTTTCTTTTCAGTTTAAGGAGGCCTATCCATGAAATGAATATAATAATTTTGTAACTTCTGGCCTATATTTGAGCCTGAATGTACAAGTGTTCCCCGAGGCCTGAAAGATATTTCAAGGGTTCTTCCAGGGTCAAAAGGTGGAGAAAGGCTGCACCAGATTCTTCTTCTTCTTGGCAATCACTCGTAGCTGAGTAAGATTGTCTTCCAAGGGTAAAATCTTAACAGTGGATCCGTAAGTGGCTGTAAAGGCCAATTCTGGATCCGCACAACCTCCCACAATGAGGGCATAGGTTTCCGGGTGGAAGACGGTCACGATGAGGGTTTGCTTGACGTGCCTTCCTCTTAGCTCGTTTCTCCCTTTCGCCCTGTACTCGTGCTTCTTCAAAGTCCATAGCGCCTTTAATAAAGGCTGACCTCCCATTGAAACGCTCATGAGTTAGGGCTTCCCAGTTCTCAATGCTGATATTACATTTTTTAAAATTAGCTTTGAGAGTGTCTTTGAATCTCTTTTGCTGTCCACCAATATACCATTTTCCATTCTTAAGTTGGGAGTAAAGTAGCTGCTTTGGAAGACGATGGTTAGGCATTCGAACAACATGGCCGGTCCAGCGAAGTTGATGTTGGATGATCATTGTTTCAATGCTGGTGGTTTTCACTTCTTCTAGAGAGCAGTACGATTTACAGTATCAAAAGCTTTAGTCAGATCAATAAACGCCATGTACAGACTACATGTACAGATTACGCTGGACCAGATTAACTAAACCGTGGTTTACTCAACCAACTTTCGGGGCTACTGTAACACACTGGGCAATGAACTAACCATACCAGCAGAATTCTCACAATATACAGTACTAGGGTAAAAAATGTTTCTCAGGGTTCTCTTCGATTGGTAAAAAATGTTTGGCTAGTATATAGATTAGTGTAAAGATCTAATTACATTGAATTGCAGTGTTGCAGAAAAAAAATGAAAACATTAAATACGCAAATGGGAGCCCGAAGTAAGTATACTGGCACGGCACACAATTTGCAACATTTATTTCCAAAACATTGGTTTTACTACACCAGATCCACATCTTTCTCCAATGACACAGCACTACTGTTAAGAGGGCTACACTTTCAACAGCCTCTCTCTCCTATCTATTTTTATTGCTTTTTAATTAATAATAAAAAGAAAAAAAACACCATGATAATACAGGTGGAGATACATACATTGTCATACAGAGAAAAAAATACATTAAAAGTGCTTTACCAAATAGTAGAAAAAAATGCAACCAGAAAAAAGAAGAAAATAGTACATGTCTATAAAAGAGCCTCTCTCTCCTATCTATTTTTTATTGCTTTTTCATTAATAACAAAAAAGGAAAAACAAAACAAAACACCATGATAATACAGGTGGAGATACATACATTGTCATACAGAGAAAACATACATTAAAAGTGCTTTACCAAAAAGTAGAAAAAATGCAACCAACCAAATAAATAAATAAATAAATAAATAGTTCATTTTTAGCAGTATAAATATAGCAGTAACCAGTTACAATTCTATATATATTTATCTAACAGAAATATTATTCAAGAACGTATATCTTTCTAATGCATTTGTATAAAACAGCTTCTCTCTCCTATCTATTTTTACTGCTTTTTAATTAATAACAAACAATGAAAAAACACAAAACACCATGATAATACAGATGGAGATACCTACATGGTCATAAAGAAAAAAAAAGACATAAAAAGTGCTTTACCAAAAAGTAGAAAAAGTGCAACTGCAAAAAAGAAAAAAGAAAAAAATAGTACAATATGACATTATAGCAGCAACCTGTTACAATTCTATATATACTTATCTAACAGAAATATTATTCAAGAATAATACATTTGCATAGAACAGCCTCTCCCCCATCTGATGTAAAAAATCCTCCCGCCTCAAAGTAAAACAGTGATTGGCTTGCCTTCTCAACTAATAGCAAGACGGACCTCATTATTTCCTGCTCCTCCCACCTACTTCCTCTTTTCGACAGCACTTGCAGGTAAGCGCTGCTTTTTTGCTAATGGTGAATCCATTAATAATCTTAGTTATCTTTTGCCATCCGTGCCTATTATAACCTTGGATATATTTTAGCAAATGCCAGGAAGAAGTTCCCGTAAAACTGCCGTCAGATTATTAATCCGTATTAATCTAAGCCACGATTCCAAAGGGGTTTGCTTCACGCGGGGCGCCTTGAGTGTGATCAGGCTGCGTTTGTAGTTTTTAGATCAGAGGAGACGCCTTGATTCTCCTTCCCTGATTGCAATGTGTAACTTTGTAAAGTGTAATGCAATTGTGGCTTATTTTTTATTTATTGTAGATATTTTTCACATGCACGACTTTATAGCAGTGTTTCTCAACCTTGGCCACTTTAAGATGGGTGGACTTCAACTGGCTGGGGAATTCTGGGAGTTGAAGTCCACATATCTTCATGCATGCTGGCTGGGGAATTCTGGGAGTTGAAGTCCACCCATCTTAAAGTGGCCAAGGTTGAGAAACACTGCTTTATAGTGTTCTGTTCTCCAAAAAGTTTTCCTATGTGGAAACTCAGAAATGTAATTCATTTGAGTTTTGTGTTCCTACCACCCTATTTTAGGCTTTGTAATTAGAACCAAGAGCTTCCGTGTTGGTAGAAAACTGAGTGTTCTCTTAACCCCTTTCCCCTTTATTTTTACAGACTGAAAATGGAGAATCTGTTCTTGAGGCATCTCTTTAGGGAGAGGTGTCTTTATGGAAAGGTAGCAACATCTGGGTCTGGACGCCAGATTTCTTTGTTCCTCATCTGTTGAGGTAAGGCCTGGGTGAGAGGCATTTCTCTGCTTTGAATTTTGTGAACTTTATGGAAAGATCATTATCTTGTGCTACACCAGTCTAGAGAACTCGCCTCAATAAGAGTAGCCCCTTCAGTTTATATTGAAAGCACCTTACTTTTTTTAACCATGACATTGCTGAATGCAGGAAACAGTCTTATAAAATGGGGAAAGGCATATAAAGATTGCTTACTTTAAAAATAATAAAATTTAAATAAATTTTAAATTTTAAATAAAATTTAAAAATAATAAAAATACTATGCAAGCTCTCTCTGACCCAAAATTCCATTTGTTTTAAATGGAAAGTGCAAATAAATTGATACAAGGAACGCATTCAAGCTGTGGTTTTCTGGCCTAATATAATCCACCCTTTGGAGGGGGAGTGGGGGAGGATAAAATGAGAACCACGTTCTAGTTTTTCATAAAGTAAGTTCCATATAAAAAGGTAAAGGTCCCTCCCGCACATTTGTGCAGTCGTGTCCGACTCTAGGGGCCGGTGCTCATCTCCGTTTGTTAGCCGAAGAGCTAGCGTTGTCTGAAGACGCTTCCGCGGTCATGTGGCCGGCACGACGTGCGCGGAACGCTGTTACCTACCCACCGAAGTGGTCCCTATTCATCTACTTGCATTTGCATGCTTTCGAATTGCTAGGCTGGCAAGAGCTGGAGCGAGTGCGGGAGCTCACTCCGTCACGCGGGGCCAGGGATTCGAACCTCCGAACTTGCGATCTTCCGATCGACAAGCCTGGCGTCTTACCTGCTGAGCCACCACGCCCCCTCATGTTCCACATACTGCGGTATATTTTTGTACGGTAGCAGGTCTGAGGTAGAGGTGGCAAATGACAAAACCAGTGTCATAAGCGCCACCCATTTTGCACACTCATTGTGACACTGCATGAATGTATGTAAGGGCAGGGCTTACGGCACAGTCGCCATGTTGTTTTTGACAGCATCAGATTTGGCAGGCGCCTCTGTCTAAATAAGTGAACGTATTTTCTAATATCTGATCTCTTCTCTAGAGCTTGGGTGCTGCACCTGAGCAGCTACGTCACAAGATGAACTGAAGGAATTCTGGAAATGCCTTGGATAACTAACTCTTTGGGGAGTTCGGTATATTTTGGTACGACGATGAGGAACAAGGTATCTTGACTTCTGCTGGCCCCTTTTTTTGACTTGGAAATATTAATAGGATTTTAGGTAGTCTGCTATGATGAACTGCATGTTCTGTCCGTGTTTCACCTGATAAATCATGATTAGAAACATGCCCTGAGCAGAGCCATCAATTGTTTGCACAATACTACCTTGACAGAGAAAATAAATAAATAAATAAATAAATAATAAAGTTAGCCTTGAATATGTCCCTCTTGGTCCAAATGAATTGTGTATAGCAGAGCTTTCCAAACTCTGTCGCAACACAAAAGTGTGTCGCCGCACACAGTCTGGTGTGTCGCCACACAACCCGGAAGTTTTCCGGGTTTTCCTGCGGCGACACACCAACGGCGCGCAAAAATCCGAAAGCGGCAGCAGTGCTTCCGGGTTTTTGTGCGCTGCCGCAACGGCGGCACTTTTGGAAACTTTGGAAAGCCCTGGTGTATAGCAATCAGAACACTGGCCAAGGAGTTTGGAAGCTCAAGACTACATATCCCATCCTGGGGCAGCTCACACATACTTGTAGGCTGGGCTAGCTGATCAATACTTGAATTGATTCCCCTGTAAGGAAATTAAATCAATAAAGTCCCATCCCTGCTGTACGGTGACTATTCCTATATACAAGATTGTGGACCATCCCTACATATGCATGACTCAACTTTTGTTTTGCAGTATAGAAACAAAATTGAAAACGCCCAATGAACTCTCTTTGGCAATAAAAAAAGAAGGGAAGGAGAACAATTTCTGAATTACAGACTTTTTAGTGCCAGTGCATCAAAGTACTTGGCTGGTTGCTAACTCAAGAACTATTGTTTTTCCTTACAGGATTGAAGATTCTGGCAAGGGTTGCAGGGTGGAAAACATCATTTCCCCCCACTTTGGGAATGTAAGTGTTGATGCTTTTTTCTGGTTTAATAGGAGACATTTAAGCTTCGATTTTTTTTCCTGTACCTTAAGAAGGGGCTGTTGATGTACTAGAATTAACTAGAATGTTTATAGGGATTAAGCGGATCACCATAAGGTTATTTTTATCGCCTTCTCGTGCTCACAGTTTAAAAAGGCAAAGTATGCAAGAAGAGAGAGAAGTGATGGGTGTCAATGTGTGCAGCATTTAAGCAGCCAAAAGATTTTATATATGTTTGAATGATGACAGTTCCTCTCATTGTTGCAAGCCTTAAACAATGGGATTTTATGTCATCAAATACTAAAGGTGGCCTTTCTTCACTCAAAGTGTCTTTAGGTGGATTGGTCCATCTATGACACTATTGAATTTTGCGGGGTCACACATTCTAAGGAGCAACAAAAAGGATTTTTAAGTGTCTGAAGATCCTGGCTGTTCTCGTATTACGGGATACATAGAATGCAAACTTGTGAGCTGAAGTTAGCGTCTGTCCATAGATACTGCTCTGCACATTGTTTTTTTCACAGACAGTTTGAATTACATCTCTAAATTGCTACATTATGCTTTTTCCCACAGGGATGTTGTTGAATATATATTGGAAAGAAAACAGTTCTTCCTGCTAACCATTGTAAAGAAATTACATTAGAAAACAGAAGAATTGGCCGTGACGTTTTTGAGTAACGCAGTGAATCCTCTAGTAAACCATCTTGCATACTCGCTCACCAGACTAGAAACAAGGGGGGTAAAACATTAATAACCACTTCAATGTATTTCTTTCTGAATTAAATAGTGCAGTGTTGTCCCAATTCACAAATGCACAACTCTGAATTGAATAGGGTGACATTTGCAGTCTTAATGCACATTTACCCAGGACTAAACTGAGATAAACCCAGTGAGATTTGCCTTAAAAGTAGATGCGTTGGATGCTCATGTCAGAACTTTGCATAAAATAAAATATCATACAGTATATTTGTGAGTGTATTCGGTCTGTTCCCCGCCTTGAGTTATTTATAAAAAAAAAGGTGGAATTTAAAAAATCTAAAAAAAGACTCATATCTAAGCATCCACTGCAAATGCACAAGGCTCACATTAATTCACCAAATTAGCTCCACCCTGAATCTCCCTGCAAATGTTCTGCCCATCTGAATGGAAATAGAAATAGAAATCACTGTAAAATGGCAACAACAGCACTGTCACGTATGGCCCCACCTGGGCACCATCCACGACATGGCGCCAGCCAAGAGACACGTAGACAAGACTCGCCAGAACAAACAGAAAGAGGAGAATGTATATTCAGCACCATGGACATCAATGAGCTGCAGCGGGGTGCGAGAAGTTTACAGTGCTCAATGGGGAGGGGATAGGAGAGTATGTATATATATATCTTAATCTTTGTAACCTTAATTCACTTGGAGCATTGAGGTGCCGGGGATCACTCACATAATAAAGATTCCTAATGATTCCATCGTGTCTCCTGTGTGGAGTGCTGATTATAATTCAGGATCATCACAAGCACCCCCATTATTGATAATGGAGGAAGAGCATCAAACCCCAGTGCATGCACTTTATCTAATTTCTAATACGGTTTCGGGGTCTCTGTGAAGCCTTGAATTGAGAACAGTAACTGCATAAACATGGAAGCCCTAATATCACGCACGATTGGATGAAGTAGCACTCCATGGTCTCAATACTGCACATTCTACCAATAGGCTTTCTTTACAAGCAGCCGAAGGAATCAGTTGCCCTTCTGAATAGTCACAGGAGAAGGTTGGACCAAGAAGGAACTAAAGTACCTCGATAGTGCTCAAGATTAAAAACTAAACTTTCCTTTGAATCGAGTGTGCTTTTACATCACATTTGAGCCCAGTACCCCTCTCTCAGCCCCAGGCAACCCCCTTCTGAAGACCTGCCAGGAGCCAAGACTGACTCCAAGGCATTGAACAAAAAAGACAAGGAATGTATTGGGGTGGAGAGGAACCTCTAGGTCAGAGCTTTCCAAACTCTATGTTGCGACATGTTGCAGTGTGTAGGTGTGTCCCAAGAAGGTAACAAGAAACCGAAACCTCTGAGTCAGACCTCCTGCCTCTGATTCCACGCAGGTCCTAGTGCCTGCCTTGTGCCCTGCTGTAAGAGGGGAGCTCTGTTTTCATGAGATACGTTGTGTCCCCATACATTTCACTATTACAATTTATGTATGTGTCCATATCTCTTATAAGTTAGTTTAACCTCCAGTTTGCTAGTAAAACTGAATTTTTGTTTTTTGTGTTGCGAAATGATGCATGTCTAAAAAGATTTCTAATACGGTTTCGGGGTCTCTGTGAAGCCTTGAATTGAGAACAGTAACTGCATAAACATGGAAGCCCTAATATCACGCACGATTGGATGAAGTAGCACTCCATGGTCTCAAAACTGCACATTCTACCAATAGGCCAAATTATTAACTTTTCACCAACATGAAAAGTTTGGAAAGCTCTGCTCTAGGTACATAAATTCGTGTGTGTGTGTGTGTGTGCTAAGGAATTCAGAAACAGAAACAAACTAGGCCCCGAGGCCTAGTCAGGCACCAAACGAGCCCAAAGCCTCTCGCGCAGCCTCCCAGGTCAAGAGACTGAGGCGAGCGTAGTGAACCCTGAGGTAAAACATCTCCCTGCCCCAAGATCCCTCCACCCTCCCTGTGATTGGGCAGCTAACAGTGGCCTGATTACTCAGCTCCCTCTGATTGAGCAGCAGGCCTGTCACTCATGGAAGTCCGGGCCTCTCCTCCCGCCCCGCAGAAATGGCGCCGGAGCTGCTCTTCCTGCCAATGGCCTCCGGGTCTATTCCAGCCAGGCATGTTCTTGATGTTCTCTCCCCTTTGGGGGACCCTGCAAGTCTTTGTTTGGGCAGGGCTCCCGCTCAGGGGCACCAGGAGCACCAGACCATGCGGAGGAAAGCCAAAGCCCCCCAAAATTACCTCATGCATTTTTCCCTGGTTGGAAGCGTGAAAAGCCAAGAAAACAGACAGGTTTGCCTTTCCCAGGAAATTGAAATCTTCCCAAAAGGGTTTGAAATTGATATCCAAGATTTGCTGAGTTAAAGACACAGAATCCCCCAAATAAGCCTCCCATGTCAGGAACAGTCTATCCTAGCTTGTTTTGAAGGAATGGTAAGTGAATGCAGAAGACAGAGAAAGGGATCCCTTTTATCTTAAGGGGGAGTTGGGGGAGTTGGGCGGTCATATAAATTTAATTAATAAATAAAATAAATAAATATTTTATACGGATATAAAATATCATTTTAAAAGCCTGGTCTTTCTCTGCCAAGTGAGAGTTTTTTGCAGCTGCATTTTGAAAGGAAAAAAGGATTGTTCTTCCCCTTGGTACCATTACCTGGAATTTTAAGCTTCATTATTAGCTTTTTAATGAAGGTGATATTAGCATTTTAGCATGGCATCCATGCCTACTTTTGAAGTTCAGGAAACCATGCTTTCTTTTTACCCAAAACAATTTCTTTCTTTTACCTGCAAAACTAGCCTTTTCAGCAACCAAACATTAGGAAGCGTATTCTGAAAGTCCCTGAATACACTTGCAAATTTTAAGAAAAGGTACAAAAAGGTAAAGAAGGAAGAATGATGCAACTGCTCTTCAAAACAAAGCTTGGGTGATCTATCTACCTAAGATCTTCAGCCAATCTTCAGCCAATCTCCTAAGATCTTCAGCCAATCGTTGAATACTTTAATTACTAGATGGATTGGGGGTCTTGGAGGATGGGGATGGCTTGCTTGTTCCATATTTTGGGTCCCAGGCTGCAGACCACCGGAGAGGGGATGCAGAGCCAATGACAGGACATTCACACATACCCCTGGCCTCCTTGCTACTCATTGTTTGGGTTTACACAGCATGCTAATCCTGAGTTAAGGAAACCCAGTGGCTCTCTTCGCAGAAAATGCTCTGCTGTAATGACTGCTCCCAATGATGTCTGTCAAATTCCCTTGTCTAAAGAAAGCCCGAACGCAGGCTTCTTATAAGCAAAGAGATTTATTGAAGTACATAGGTGCAGGAACAAAGACGTGAATGAACTGGCATGGCATGGTATATTACATTTAAACATTCCCCCCCCCCCAACTGTCCTTTTGAAGTTGATGTGTGAGGTACTCGGCTCCGGCTTCGCCAGACAGTCCTTCCTGAGTTGATGCGTGCCGTTTCACAGCTCATTACGGTGGCTCCGGCTGCTTGTCAGTTGCGAGTCTATTTCCGCATGTCGGTTATCACGTACTTGTTTGAATGGCAGAGGTCTGCCGAACTCTGACATGCCGCCCGGCTAAGAGAGTCCCCCTCCCCCTGGGATGTTTATACATATTTACACTTTGTACCTTCGGCTCAAATGTGGGCACAATAAAGTCGTTTAGTTGTTTACCGTGGTTTGTCCGGAAATTCTTTGTGAAAGTTTCTGATCATCTCTGGGGCTTGCATGTGTTTCTGAGCTACCCATTCTTTGTCCCTGATCGGGAGGTGTTGCCATTTCACTAAGTACTGCAGCTGTCCTTTGTGTCTCCTACTGTCTAGGATTTTGTCAATTTCGAAATGTGGTTCCCCATTGACTATTGTCGGTGTTGGCTCGGCCACTTCGGGGTGCCAGTCAGATGTTCTATAACGTTTTAGTAAGCTGATGTGGAAAACTGGGTGGACACGTTTTAATGCTTTGGGGAGTTGCAGCTTGACCGTCACTGGGTTGATCACATTTACAATAGTGAACGGTCCAATGCATTTGGGTGCGAGTTTCTTGGATGGCTGTGTGGAGCGCAAATTCTTTGTGGAGAGATACACTTTATCTCCCACTTTGAGCTCCCATTCAGCCGCTCTTTTCCTGTCAGCGTACTTTTTGTAATTTGCTTTTGCGTCCTCGAGGGTTTTCATAATTACCGGCCAATTGCTCTTTATTTTTGAGATCCACTCGTCTGCCTGTAGTGGGGTGGTCCCCTCCGTTACTTGGGTCAGCGCGAGTTCGGGGATGGTGACAAATTCCTGCCCCGTCGCAATTTGAAACAGTGAAAACCCTGTGCTTTGATGGATGGAATTATTGTATGCTACTTCAGCGAAAGGTAATAATTCCGCCCAATGTTGATAGCTAATGTAGCATCTCAGGTACTGCTCTAGTATAGAGTTAAGGTGTTCAGACGATCCGTCAGTACACGCGTGGAACGCAGAGCTTAGCCCCTGGCTAGAACCAATCAATTTTAAAAATGCCTGCCAGAATTTGCAAGTAAAGGTACTTCCGCGGTTGCTTATTATGCGTTCGGGCGTAATGTGGGCTCTGTAGATGTGTTGGATGAACAATTTAGCGGATTTGTGTGCGTTTGGGATCCCATTGCATGCAATAAAATGTGCTTGCTTGGAAAATAGGTCTGTGACCACCCAGATTGCCGTTTTTTTGCTGCTCGTGGGTAAATCCACGATAAAATCCATGGCGATTTGTTTCCATGGCTGTGTAGGGTTGGCCACCGGTTGCAGTAGCCCTGTGGGCTTTCCCATCACCCGCTTTGCTGTGGCGCATACTGGGCAGGAGGCTACATATTCCTTTACGTCCTTGCGCAGAGTTGGCCACCAAAATTTGTTCCTGATTAAATGTAGTGTTTTAACAAATCCGAAGTGGCCAGCCATTTTGTGGTCGTGTGTTTTCTCCAATGCCCCCTTCCTAAGCCCTTTGGGGACGTACACCTTTCCTTCCTTCCACCATAACCCATTGCTTTCAGTGAGCGTATGTTTGTTCTCCCTCCACCAGTCGTCAGACAGTGTTTCTGTCCGTAGCTTAGCTTCAAAGGGGTTTCCCTCTGCCTCCTTGGCTTTGCTGCGAGTGAGAGCCAGATTCCCGTCTAGCCTGTTCGTTTGCCCACTTCGTTCTGCCGGCTCACCTGCCTGTGTTGGTGTGTGTGTCTGCGTGGGGGCGGGTGTGTGTGCGTGCATGGGGGTGAGCGTCTCTGCTATCCCGTCTAGCCTGTTCGCCTGACATCCCCGTTCAGAAGGTTCGCTTGTCTGTGGAGGTGTGTGCGCTTGCCTGGGGAAGAGCATTTCTACCAGCCCCTCGACTTTTCCATCGTGTTGAGGTAGTCGTGATAGCGCATCTGCTAGGAGGTTCTTTCCCCCCGGAAAGTATTGCAGGGTGAAGTTAAATTTGCTTAAAAATTCAGCCCACCGCAATTGTTTATGATTCAGTTTCCTGGGGGATTTGAGTGCCTCTAGGTTTTTGTGGTCTGTCCAGACTTGGAAAGGGATGGTCGCCCCCTCCAAAAGGTGGCACCAAGTGTCTAATGCGTGTTTGACAGCGAACGCTTCCTTATCCCACACGTGCCATCTTTTTTGCGTTTAGCTGAATTTTTTGGAAATGTAGGCGCATGGTCTCAGTCTCTTTGCCTCATCGAATTGAAGCAGGATTGAGCCAATGGCGTTGTGGGAAGCGTCCGTGTGAATTATGAATTGCTTCTCCACTTCTGGGTGTTTGAGGATGGGTTCCTCTGTGAACAGAGCCTTGAGTTTGTTGAATGCTTCCTGGCATTCCGTGGTCCAAATTAGTTTAGTGCTGGGTGATTTCCCTTTGGCCCCCTTTCCTTTTGTTTTCAATAGGTCTGTCAAGGGTAGTGCAATCTGGGCAAACCCGTGAATGAACTGGCAATAAAACCCCGCAAAGCCCAAGAAAGCTTGGAGGTGTCTGCGGGTTCGGGGGGGTTCCCACTCTAACACTGCCTTAACTTTCCCCGGGTCCATTGCAATGCCTTTGTGTGAGATCCTGTACCCTAGGAAATCCAAGCTGTCCTTGTGGAATTCGCACTTTTCCAATTTCACAAATAATTTAGCCTCAAGTAATTTCTCTAACACTTTCTTGACTAAAAGGGTGTGTTCTTCCAGATTGTCAGAGAAAATCAAGATATCATCCAAATACACAATTACCCCTTGATAGAGAAATTCATACAAAACCTCATCGATCAATCGCATGAAGATGCCCGGTCCTCCCGCAATCCCAAACGGGAGAACCCGATACTGATATTAACCCAATGGGCAGTTAAAGGCTGTTTTCCATTCGTCCCCTTCCCGTATGCGTACTCGGTAATATGCCTCCCGGACATCTAGCTTGGTGAAAATTTTGCCCTTTGCCAATTGCGCTAGCATGTCTTTGAGGAGTGGGAGCGGGTACTGGTTGGTTACAGAGATGGCATTTAGCCCCCTGTAGTCTGTGCACAATCGTAAAGACCCGTATTTCTTTTTCCTAAAGAGGACAGGGGCTGCTAAGGGTGAGTTTGAGGGTTCTATAAAGCCCCTTGCCAGGTTTTTGTCTATAAATTTGCGTAACTCCCCTAATTCTTTCTGGGTCATCGCATACATTTTGGGTTTTGGGAAGGGGGCCCCGGGGATGAGGTCAATCGTTGCGTCTGATTGCCTGTGGGGGGGTTCCTGTTCGCATTCTTCTTGGCTGAACACCTCAGTTACGGAGAGATAAGTCTCCGGGATTGTCTCCAGAGGCATGCCCCCTTCCTGGTCTTGATCCTCCTCCCATTGTTCCATCCCTTCTTGTAACATGCCGGCCACCCCCCAGTCAAAGTCATTATTTCTAGTTGTCTCCTCGACCGTCTTGTAAGACCCGTCAAAAAAGTTAATTTCCCCAGATGCCCAGTCCACTCGGGGGTTCCTTTTCCTAAACCATTTAAGTCCCGGCACGATGTGCCGCGCCGCAATGGGTGCTACTATGAAACGTAGTGTCTCTACATGAGTCCCCACAGACATTTGTATGTCTTCTGTGGTGTATTCAATTGGGCCCCCCTTCATTTCGGACCCATCCAATTGGCAGAACGTGATGGGTGTCTGCATTTTAACCAACCTGAGTTTCAGTTTGGTTGCTATTTTCGGGTGCATCAAGCATCTTGAACACCCGGAGTCCAGCATGGCCACCCCCCACAATTGTCCTGTCCCATCCAATGTTTGCAACTTTACCTTAACGTTCATCATGGGGCATTTAGGAACGCCTGCCCCCCCGTTGCGCCCAGTGGTGAAGGCCTGTCCTGCGGCGCACTTTAGCACAGGCCGTTGTAGTTTTCCGCCGGCTCGAAGTCATCATTTGAGGTGTCGGAATCGCTGCTCCCCTGTTGCCAGTCCCGTCTCCCCACGGTTGCTGCCGCCGCTCCTTTGTACTTCGCCGTTGCAGTCTTGATTTCTTTGGTGTCAGGTGCCTTTTTCGGGGGGGTTTTCTCTTTGGCGTTCGTCTTGGTCTGTGGGCAATTGCTTATCCGGTGACCCTCTTTACCGCAGCGAAAGCATAGCCCATCTTTCGTACGGTGTTCTTTCTCCTCCTCCCAGTTCCGTTGCTTGTTGGATTTGCAGGCTTGAGTGAAAAAGGTCCCTGATTTCTTGCGCATAGAGTTGAAACTTTTTATGTTCTGGAGCTGCATTGTGCTGCTTTCCACTTTCCCGGCCAGTTGAATCCATCCTTCTAACGTCCCCGGGTCATCTCTCGTTATGGCCAGTTCTATTATTTCCTGTCGTAGTCCGTATTGAAAATGTTGGACTTTGAAGGATTCCGGCCAGTCAGGTAATTTCGATAGGAGTTTTTTGAAGTCCATAGCGTATTCCGCTACTGTTCTGTTGCCTTGTCTTAAGTTTTGAATTCAAGTCTTCGCTGAGATTTTGGATAACGTATCCTCAAATCTCTGCCTAAGTGCGTACATGAACTTCTGAAAGTTCCTCAGCTCGCTGGCTCCGCTGTCGTGAAGACCCACCAGCCAGTCGCCCGCCTCTCCTCTTAGAAAACTGGAGAGGTAACGCACCTTGCTCACCTCCGTTTGGAAGGTATGCTCGAACTCCTCCATAAACCCCTGGACGTGGGTTAGGAAGCATGCTAGTTTCTTTGGATCCCCATCGAATTTCATTTTTAGTTCGTTTACACCACTTGGGGCCAGGGCTCTCAATGGGGTTCTGCGATGATCGTAGCTTGGGGTTACGGGAGTTCGGCTGTATGGAAGCTGCCCATAGAATAGTGTTTCTTCCTCCCCCTCCTCGTTTTCCCCACTTGACTCTACGATTTCTTCCTCTTCGTCGGAGCCTGTCGGGCTCCTTTCTGCCTCCCTAGGTCCCTCTAGGGTTCTTAACAGCTTTTCAATGGCCTCCCCCCATGGATTCCAATTTTTTGTTCATCGTCCCTACCTCTAGGCTCAGGTGCCCCATCTGGTTCTCCAGGACTTCGATTCGATGGGTCAGGGTGACCCTTTTCTTGACTTTCCCTCCTTTTCCTTCCAGCCCTTCCCCGACTGCGATAGACCATCCCGCCGGGGTAGGCTTGGGATTGCTGAGGGCCATGAGGTTTACCTCCTTCTTCTGCGATTTCTTCTTTTCTCGCTGTTCAGTAGTCTCTGTAGGGGACGACTCTGCTCGCTGGGTTGCCTCCATCGCCAGGGCAGTTGCCGCGCTGGTTCCGGCTACCTCGAGAGTCACCGCTGCTTCTACTGATTCCATTCCGTTCCGTGGGTGGAGAAAAAAAAATTTCCCGGTGGTGTGACCGCTTTCAACTGGGGAGCTCACCGAATTTTTCGGGATAGTCCTCAGGATACGTGGTCAGGATTGATTCACGTCTTTATGTAATGACTGCTCCCAACGATGTCTGTCAAATTCCCTTGTCTAAAGAAAGCCCGAACGCAGGCTTCTTATAAGCAAAGAGATTTATTGAAGTACATAGGTGCAGGAACAAAGACGTGAATGAACTGGCATGGCATGGTATATTACATTTAAGCATTCCCCCCCCCACTGTCCTTTTGAAGTTGATGTGTGAAGTACTCGGCTCCGGCTTCGCCAGACAGTCCTTCCTGAGTTGATGCGTGCCGTTTCGCAGCTCGTTACGGTGGCTCCGGCTGCTTGTCAGTTGCGAGTCTATTTCCGCATGTCGGTTATCACGTACTCGTTTGAATGGCAGAGGTCTGCCGAACTCTGACATCTGCTCAAAGAAATGAACCACATTCTGCCTTAATATATTGGTGGTGCTTCCCACAACATGCTGAGACAAGAACTGGGTTCTAAGACATAACAAACCACAAGCTGTCAGCCCAGTCTAGCATGTCGTGTGAACACAGTCAAAAGTGCAAGATGACCATGGACACCCTCTGAGAATTTCACCCCAATTCTCTTCTTTAAAAGGACTTTTCTTTCATCCGTTCTGCTCTGCTTGGTTCAGGTGCTCCGTACAAAGGTTTGAAGCCAGCAAATCCATGTCAGGACGTAAGAGGCCAAAGTTGGACAGGACAGGGTTAGGCCTGTTCTCTATCCATGGAAATAAAAATCAGAGCAAAACAATCCTGTTATGTTTCAGGCACAGGCTTTTGCCAAATCTCCTCTCTAGCAAAGCCTGCAATCTGAGCAAACCTGTCTCACATCACACATGACAGGTTTTTATTCCCTTTGGTCAAGCCTGTTAAGTCCCAGGTGCGTTTCAACAAATCGCTTGAAAAATCAAGTCTAAATTTGGTCCTTCCAGCCTCTATTTGCCTGACTTGATCTGGGTGCGCACTCTGCAGTAAGCTATAATGCAACGATTTTGGGCGAGCTTAATGTGCGAATACTCATGGCTTAATGTGCGAATATAGCCAATATCAGGTTGCACAGCAGATCAGCTCTAAGAATTATTCTCACCATCATTTCCACGCATTTTTTAAATTTCCAAGGGTATGGCAGTGAAACCTGATTTTATTTACTTTTGGGAAAAAAATTGAACGCAGCTAAATTTTGTTATACTGTCTGTAAAATTAGGCAGACTTTGATTGCCCACTGGTGATCCCACCATTAATATTATTGATTTTTGTTTTATTTCATTTTAATGCATTTTTATTTGTATTTGTACAAATTTGTATTTTATTTGTAATTCTGGTCTGTGATTGTAATAAAATACTGATTGATTGATAGATTGATTGAAAGAAATTATTGGGCACAATGTTATTTTCTAAAGTGTTAGTTTATTTACAAACATACAAGTTGTAAATGACAGTTGCAGACAGTTGCAGTGTATAATTACTAATCTGTCTCTATTTTTTTACATTCACTTAGATTACAACAAACTTTCTCAGCACAATGGTTTGTACATATACTATACTGCGATTGCAACTCCCATAATTTCCACCCAAATTGCTCTCACTACTTTATTTCCAGGACAGGAAAAAGTCCTGCTTGCTTCATAATGTTGTGCTGGCTGGGAATTCTCAGAATTGTAGTCCCAAGAAGAAGGGGCCTTACAGACAATTTGCCAAACTCCCCTTCTTTCAAAACCTGAGGGAAAGAGAGGGAAAATGTGTCCATTGCTAAGGGACACACTTGTTTTGTAGGAACTGAGGCAGGGATTGCCTCTGGAAATAAGAGCTGGTCTGAATGCAAGTCAGGAGAAGATCGGTTCCATGCACTGTTGCCTTTTTGTACCATAGCCAGTTCTGGAAATCTTTAAGATCACAGTTGCAAACTAAAGACAGTTCCCTCAGATCCAGGAATTGCAACTGCACCATTGGCTGAAATAAGGAAAGCGAGAGTGTCATCAAGGGATTCCCACGAACACTGAGGGTATGCAGGGATTTCAAACTATGGAAAATCTGTTCTGGAAGCCTGTGCAACATGTTGGCACCGAGGTTCAGGATTTCTAAAGACACCAAACTGTGGAAAAGATTTCCAGGCAAGTCTCGAAGGTAATTAGAGCTGAGATTCAGAACAACTAGTTTCTCCAAATGCTGGAAGATGTCTATACATTTCTGTGTGTTCCAAATTTTTTCCAGATTGTTGTGGGAAAGATCCAGTTCTGTAAGTTGCCTAGGAGATTTCTCTACTTGCAAACACCTTACCAGGTGGTTACTTGAGAGATTCAGAAATTTTAAGGTGGGAATTTTTGCTACATGATTCCAGACATTCTCCAGGTCACTTAGATGGTTGGAGGAGAAATCAAGACGTATCAGATTTCTGCCAAGTTGTTCTATACCCCAGGCATCCTTGATCCTGTTTTGCCCCAAATTAAGATTCAACAAGGAAGGGAGATTCCCAATGGGAACTTGGACAAGAGCATTGTCTTGGAGGTCAAGAAATTGCAAAGAGTTTAGACCAGTCAGGGCACCATACTGAACAATACCAATGTGGTTGGACTTCAGGATGAGACGTTGCAGTGGAAACGACCTCAAATTTTGCAGCCCTTTTGTGTAGATCTCTCCGAGAAGATTGTTGGACAAATCAAGAACTTGGAGCTTGTTTAACCCTGCAAACGCCCCATCTTGAATCTTATTAATCTGGTTGAATCTCAAGAGCAAGGTGTTGAGATCTGGTAAACTTGAGAAGACAGAGGCATTCAGTGCACTGAGAAAGCCATGAGACATGTCAAAAGTGAGGATACCGCTGTGACGCAGCCCAGAGAAAGTACTGGCTGAGATGTCCTTTATGTTATGGAAACTGAACCCACTCCCAATGGCTCCTGAATGTTGCACCTTGAGATTCTGGATCCTTGTGCCATTCAGCCTTGTGAGGAACTGTTCAATTTCCACCACATTCCATATATTGGAAGAGATGTCCAGGGTACCCACGGTGATGTTGTGAAACGGGTTGGTACAGGAAGGATAACTCAACAATTGGTTGGAGGACAAGTCAAGCAAGGTCAAATGGCGCCCACTGAGATATTGTAGGTCATTCCCACAAATTGCCCCAATCTTGTTGAGTTTCAGCTGAAGGACACTCAATTTTTTGAGTCCTTGGAAGGTTGGATCTGGTCTCAACCGATGGATGCGGTTTCCAGTAAGGTCCAATGTTTTCAGTGACAAAAGATCCTGGAAATAGCCTCTTTCCAGTATTCCGTTGTCAAAACCATTAACATCTAAGTGTAATACCTCTACTTTTGTCAAGCCATGGAGTGCTTTGGGGTGTAACGACAAGTTCCCATTGCCCCCCAAATCCAGGAAAGTGATGTTGGGCACATTTGCAAAGGCTCTCTCTCCGACAAAGAGAGTGCCTCCCAATTGTTTCCCCAGTGATAGCATCTTCAGGGCATTCATCCTTGGGAATGAAGAAATCAAGATGGTGGACAAGAAGTTAAAATTCAACAAGAGGACTTGAGTGGACACATTCACATCAGGGACTGATTTATGGCCTTGGCCTTGGCAGTTGGCGACCCTCAGGTTTTTTATTTTGGTAGTATGGCAGTTGGATAATGCATCTGTAGCATAACTCAAGACTAGCAACACGAAGACGGTTGTACCGGTGACTGGAATGAAGAGAGAGAGAAAAGGGATTTGTTAGTTTCCTATCCCTATTTCCACTATAAAATCACTCTTTCTAGGGACCAATCGGTCAGGGAGGACCCTTAACAACAACTTTTAATGAGTTTTATATTTTTTTATAATGAGGGTTTTTATATATTGTAGTTTTATTTGATTGCTGTACGCTGCTCAGTCGCTCCTGGTGAGTTGGGTGTGTTAGAGATAACGGGTTTCAACCAAGCATGTCTCATACAAGCTTGAAGGAGGCAGCCTCTGCTGTAACCTAATCTTACTTGCTTTGTGTGGGAGGGGCTGAACCCCGATTTCCTGTTCCCTTCTCTTCTCCCCTTTCTGCTCGAATCTCCTACCAAGGAGTATGGTCAGCTATGGCTGCCCACGTTGCTCACACTTCCTTTCAGGTGGGCCACATTAAGAAGCATGTGGGTCTCGTCAGAACCTATTGCTTGCACGCATGGACCGTTTCTACTAAGAAACTGTGAGTTACAATAAAACTGTAAGCTCTTTTTTATGTTACTTTAACGTGTGAAGTGTGTTTATTTTTGTGTTTTGAACTGATTAAGCCTTGTGCAAGTTTATGGGAACGCTTCTGCTCTGCTATAAACTAATTAGAAGCTGTGTGGAGTTCTGGTATTAGCATCCCAGAATTCCTACAGGGTGGCCATATAAATGCGATAAATAAATAAATAGCAACTGATCACAGGACTTGTTTGGCAGACCATGCAACTCATGGTCATATAAATTTGAATAATAAATAAATAAATAAATTTGGTTTAGATGGGTATCTAAGCTACTGTTACCACCTTTGGCTGCCCACCTTTCTTATTCCCCCCATAAGCTTTGGCACATACTTTGATTTCTTTCATTTTGGCTTAGTATTTTGTAAAAACAATGTGATTTTGGTTTACAGGTAGTCCTCACTACCCATTTGTTTAGTGATGGTTTGGACTTAAGACGGTGCTGAAAAAAACGACTTACAACCGGTCCTCACACTTATGATCCTTGCAGTGTCCCCATGGTCACATGATCATGATTTGTACGCTTTGCAACCAGTTTGCATTTATGACCGTTGCAGCATCCCGTGGTCACAGGATCACTATTTTCTACCTTCCTGGCCAGCTTCTAGCAAGCAAAATCAATGGGGAATCGCGTGATTTGTTTAATGACCGCATGGTTCTCTTAATGCCCATGGTGATTCGCTCAACAATTGCCACAAAAAAGGACATAAAATCAGGTCAGATTCACTTAATGACCACTTCGCTTAGCAACCAAAATACCAGTCCCAATTGTGATCATTAAGCGAGGACTACCTGTAGTGTAATGTGCAAATTCGGACTTCTGTGGCCTATTCAGGAAATTATGGTTAAACAATTTATAGTTTGAGATGATGCATCAACAAACCACTTTCTGTATCAGGTAGCGACTCTTTACTAAATTCTGCAGTATTGTTAACTGGAGATGCTAGAATTTGAAGAAACATGAATGTAAAAACCGTCTCTATCATTTAAATTGCCGTTAAAGGAACCCCCCTTCACTAAGTGATGCCTGCAGAACATGCTGCTAATAAGAGCACAAGAGTTAAGATCTGTGTAAAATAAGTTGGCCTACTTTTCTGTCAGAGGCTATGTTCACAAAAAATTCTTAGAGCGCAACAGAAACACACAACAGAAACACACTTTTATCCAGTTCTTTTGTTCATTATATGCTGGCTTGTTGCTTTTATAATTAAATTCATTTTAAAATTCATTTTTTCAAAAATATTTCATCTTTTCCATACAAAAACAGGTACTCAGCTTGAATACTTTACTGTGCTTAAGGGCTGCACACACAAAGTCACAGCACTGCTAATGAGATTAGAAATCCCAATTTATATTTTTATCGTATGGCACATTCACATTGCGTTACAATAAAAAAAACATAGAGCAGAGCTTTCCAAACTCTGTGTCGCGACACAAAAGTGTGTCGCCACACACAGTCTGGTGTGTCACCACACAACCCGGAAGCGCTAATCATCATCAGCGCTTCCGGGTTTTCCCGCGGCGACACACCAATGGCGGCGTGCAAAAACTGAAAGCGGCAGCAGCGCTTCCAGGTTTTTGCGCACTGCCGCAACGGCGGCACTTCCGGGTTTTCCTGCGGCGACACACCAACAGCGGTTGGTGTGTCGCCGCGGGAAAACTTTGGAAAGCCCTGACATAGAGCATAATAAATATGAAATATAAAATATAGACAGGAAAATTACAAACGTATGTCTAGGTTACAAATATAGTTTTTTGCTTCAGTTCTCACAGCCAATTATAAAATCCCAATTATAATAACTTAAAATTATAATATAATATATAATTATAATTATAATATATTGTATATTATATAATATATATTATTATATTATATAATATATTATTATATTTATTATATTATATTATATTATATTATATTATAAACATATTATAATATATAATAATGTAATGTAATGTAATGTAATGTAATGTAATAATATAATATAATATAATATAAACATATTATAATATATAATAATGTAATGTAATGTAATGTAATGTAATGTAATGTAATGTAATAATATAATATAATATAATATAATATAATATAATATAATTATAATAACTAATAGTGCCGATTAGCTAGTGGAGTACTGTAGAAAGAAAGCACAAAATAGCAAAAATCAGACAAAATTTAGCATTCACACAGAATGTTAAACTTAGCATTAAACTTGCTTATTTTTTGTGGTTTAATGCATTTTATAAACCCCATCCATTTGGTTCCTTTGTGGTTCAATGTATTATGCAAATGCAGAAAAATGAGTTAGTCCATTAATCAAGTGAAGCATGTTCTGTACATGCAGGCAATGAGATACAGGCTCTCTCCAAATTAAAAATTCTAGTAATTTTCCTCCATTTCCTAAGTTCCGATTCATGTAAAGTCTGTTGACCTCTGGCATTACACATTACATTAAGTCATCGTTTGCTTAGCCACAATGTCTTGAATAAACCAGTTGGCTGGGCTCCTACATGCTAAGCCACAAGCCATAGTTTACAAACCACCACGAGTGGGTTTACACAACACTATTAAACCACAAATCAGCAAGCCAAATTTTAGTTAATAGGTAATGTGCCCCCAACTTTAAAAGCAGTGCTGAGTTTCAACTTTTACCCCATTTTTGTTGCGTCTCACCTTTCTGAATCTTCCACAGCGGCCATCGCTGGCAAAACGTAGACATGCTGCTGTGTGGAACAAAACAACTCCTCCTCTTTTGGATGGAAAGTGTATGTCTCTCTTCCGTTTATGTGCGTTTGGCACTGTTACTGCCCCATATAAATGCTACTGGAACCACCCTCGCAAGCCTCACGTCAAAGGCGATTGTTGACAAAAAGTGATCTGAAAAGTTGCGTAATGGGGAAATGGCGGGGAAATCCCCCCCCCTGGCCCCTTTGGGACTGTTCCTCCACATACACATCGTGTGGCCCTTTGCCGGGTCTTCCCAGGGCAACAATCTTTAGGTAGAGCTCAGATAAAATAATTGCTCATGTTCATTGCTTGTTTACTTTCCAGGCAATATACCTTGTTACAGAGCGGTGCGGAAGCTTCTCTCTGCAACATTTATTCAAGATATTATCATTTCCTGTTAGATTTTATGCTTCTTCATTTACGACCGCCCTTTGATGTAGGCCTACAAAGCAATCTCTCTTGCCAGTTACCAGGCCATGTGTGCTGAAAGGTTCACCCACAGCCGTAGTGACAAGGAGAAAAAGGAAAGAAATCAGAAATGTTTCCCTTTGAGGGGAAAAAAAGCCAGACTTTTCTTGACTGTATAACACACAAAACTTCTAACTAATCAACTGCATTTTAGGCTAATGTGTTGTGTGAACCTACCTGGAGTTCCAGTGTCTCATGCAAAACCAAAAACCTAGATTGAGTAAACCATGGTTAAATTACTTATAGGTTGTGTGGACACAGCCAATACTGTGTAGTGCAATAGCAACTTGTGGCACTTTAATGATTAACATATTTACTGAAGCCTTTTTAATGAGGAAAAAAGCCTTCTTCCTTCAACCTGGTATTTCCAGATATGTTGGACCCACAAATCCGAAAATCTCAGCCATGCTTGCCTTAATACATCTGGAGGGATGCCAGGTTAGGAAAGTTTGAACTAGTCTACCAGAAAATGTTATAAAAAGTTGTGTATTTATGACAATTATCTGAAAGCTTACATTGTGTAAAGTTGCAACAATGACAACTCATTGTACCAATGTTCTCACACATGCTACGGTAGGCTAAAATGGGGTTGTGTCATTTGCAGTTCAGCATGTTGTGGGAATCCAGTTGTTGTCTTGGTGTCGTGTATGAACCAAGCCAACACATTAAGCCAGGGATGTGCAATTTTGCAGGGCCAGGGACCCTCTAGAGCAGAGCTTTCCAAAGTGCGTCGCCACACAAAAGCGTGTCGCCACACAGCGTGGTGTGTCGCCACACCACCCGGAAGCGGCGGCACGCGCGTGCACGGCAGCAGCGGCAGCGGCGCGGCATCAGTTCTTCAGCATTTTAGCGGAGGCTGCAGCCGCCGCCGTGCACACACGGGCCACTGCACGCCCCCCCCGCGCCGCCACCGTGCACGTGCGCCCCATGCTGCTGCCATGCGCGTGCGCGCCGCTGCCACACTGCCGCCGCTGCTGGTGTGTCACCAGCGGCGGCACTTTGGAAAGCCCTGCTCTAGAGAATTGTACCATGCCATCTGGGATGTAGTGAAAGCATTGTAAGGATCACAGTGGCACCTTTTGGTTGTTTTTTAAGTTTTTAAACATGGAAATGGTTCTTTGGAAAGCATAAAAGGTAAAGGTAAAGGTTCCCCCCGCATATTTGTGCAGTCGTGTCCGACTCTAGGGGCCGGTGCTCATCTCCCTTTGTTGTCCGAAGATGCTTCCACGGTCACGTGGCCGGCATGACGCGTGTGGAACGCTGTTACCCACCCACTGAAGCGGTACCTATTCATCTACTTGCATTTGCATGCTTTCGAACTGCTAGGTTGGCAAGAGCTGGGGCGAGTGTGGGAGCTCACTCCGCACGCAGGGCTAGGGATTCGAACCTCCGAACTTGCGATCGACAAGCCTGGCGTCTTACCCACTGAGCCACCACACCCCATTTTTGGAAAGCAAACTACATCCAAAATTGAAAAAAAAAGTGTGTCCAAAAGTACACCTCTGGAATATGGCTCTTTTGCTGTCAATTTTTAGCCATGTGATCTCAAGGCACTGAGGTGGGGGCACTAAGAGTGCTGGGTGTTTTTTATACAGCCCTGGAGTGAACTGGGATTTCATATTGCTGTCATCAGCTGTTCTACTGCTGAGCTCAACCATTCATCTTTCTGCTGAGGCACATTGATGCTTTTTTGTTGCGTCACAGGTAGGGATGGATCTCCAGGATAGCGGTCTCCTACTCCCAAAGAGACAGCATGTCCCCACCACCACTTTTGACATGGCAGGACTTCTTGCACACGGGGTTGCTCAACTGCAGCCTCACTCCTGCTGTTGCAATGGTGCAAGACGCATGTTGGCATTACAACACCTTGTGGAAAAGGGAGGGGGAGAATGGATAAGGCTGGTAAGGCAAGTCAGCATAGGAAGGAACTTAACCATGTTGATGATGGTGTGGAAACCCTCCAAACGCTGCCTGAGTGCTTAAATTAGATAGCAACCATGAAGCTAGGCCGGAGGGTCCAGAAGGAATCAGTTCTTGGGGAAACTCAGAAAATGGCAGCGGGGGCTTTGCTTTGCACTGAGAAAGACCTCCTGCCAAGTGAAACAACAAGAGTCTGAGCAGGGCAGGGGTAGGAATGTTTCTCAATGGAGTAAGTCTGTTGGGGGCAACATAATGCCCAGAGTCAGTGAGGTCAAAATCAACGGACATAGGTTGGTTCCTCAGGACACGCCAAACTAGGCTTAAAGGGAGTTGAGTAGCATTTGGTGGGAACACAACCATTGCATTAGCAAACCAGCAGGATTCGTAACAGGATTTGTTTGTTAACCAAACTTTACTATGTTATGTAAACCTAGCCATACCCTGGTTTTCCAGTATGTCTTCTGTCCAGTCTCTGCTACTCTTCTTTCTGTGACTCCTAAGCAGCAGGGAAAGGGTGGAGGATCTCTTTAGCAGAGGTCTGCTCTCTTAGAGATGCCATTTGAAATTACACAGGCGGCTGCCAAGGGCTGCAAGGTGCCCTAAAACAATCAAGGATGGGCCTTTTCGGCTCGAGACAGTAAGAACAATTAACAACTTGGGGTTCGATAAGGCGGTTTTCTCTGTCCTCTACCTCAGTGAAAGAATGATTCCCACATTCAGCCCTAATACTTGGAATTAAAAGATGATCAATAGCCAGGTGAATAAATAGTCTGACCTTGTAAAAAAAAGGTAAAGGTTCCCCCCGCACTTTTGTGCAGTCGTGTCCGACTCTAGGGGCCGGTGCTCATCTCCGTTTGTTAGCCGAAGAGCCAGCGTTGTCCGAAGACGCTTCCACGGTCACGTGGCCGGCATGACGCGCGCGGAACGCTGTTACCTTCCCACCGAAGTGGCACCTATTCATCTACTTGCATTTGCATGCTTTCGAATTGCTAGGTTGGCAAGAGCTGGGGCGAGTGCGGGAGCTCACTCCGTCACGCGGGACTAGGGATTTGAACCTCCGAACTTGCGATCTTCCGATCGACAAGCCTGGCGTCTTACCCACTGAGCCACCACACTCCCCGTCTGACCTTGTACAAGGAGCTCATTAGTCCCCAAAAGGACTACAGTATGTTACAGCTGGGCTCACACAATATGCTAAGTTATGGTTTGCTTAACTACAGTTCACACCTGGCTGGGTTCGTAACACCCCAAACACCTGCGCTGGCTGGCCTCCCATAATATGCTAAGCCCCAAACAAACCACACTTTGGTTTAGCTTATTTTGTGAACCCAGCCTTCCAATGCAAAAGATCTCGAGTTTCACTCCCAGCACCTCCAGCTAAAGGATCAAGGAAATATCTTTGAAATCTCTTCGATTGGGATCAAGGAAAGGCAAAGAAAGGATTTCTGGCTATGAGCGGCTGCCAATGAAAGTAAGGAATAGTTGGACCGATTCTCAGCTCCAGAATAAGACAATTTCTGGGTTGAGTAAGGTCACCTCCTCTTGTGTAGTTCACTGATGGGGCTTCCTCCCAATAACTGATCTGGCAAGTCCTTTATCTATGAGCCCCCTGAAAAATGTCAATGGAGATGATACCTTGTAAAAATAAGCAGAGATTTATTGCTGGTTGTAGTTACCCAGAGTTGTAGTTTCCTGATTGGTGCAGGTGTAAGATAGCTTGCAACAATTACTCCAGAATCCTGAAGGCAGCAGAGAATTAAGTTACTCTTTATTTATCACAATCTTCCCACATATTGACATTTCAGCTGCAGGGTACTTCCCCAGGGCCCCCCCTTTTCCCTGCATGGCTTCACATGTGACCAGAAGTGCTGCCTCTTGAGGGCTTTGCAAGCTCCATCGCTGAACAGAGTGGGAGATGCAACAGGCAATGCGAACGGGGACCTTCCAGACCGCCCAAATTAAGGCTCTGTCCTGGTATTCCACACTCTGTTCTACCCGCGCTCGCAGATGACTTCGATGACGCTCTGCTCCATGGGCACCGGGTCAAGGCACCGGTGAGCCGTGCTGCCCACGATTTCATCCAACAAAAAATGCACCAGGTTCTCGTCGGAAACAAAGCGCCACAGATACAGCTGCAAGTAGTAGCAGTCTACCTGAATCTGCTGCAGGCCAAAGCGACCGAAGGTGCGCAAGCGGACACACTCCAGGAACGTCTTCAGGCTGATCTTGATGATGCCAGTCAGCACGGAGACCTGGGCAGCAGAAAAGGAAGAGGGCGGAGCATTTAAAAGGGGCACCTGGGCCTCTGAAATCCAGAGACAGGACTTTTCAAAAAGCTTGGGAGGCAGCCACGGTCAAACTTGGAAGGAACCCTTTTAATCCTGGCATGTTTACCCCTCTGGATTTTAGCAGGCTCTACACACGATTCTGGGCGGCTCCTGACTTCTGCATTCCATTTGAAACTACATACATTCTACTACTTTGTGGCCCTCTTGAATGCTTTCTGGTTAGAAAGGCAGGATATAGATGGAAATAATTAAAACCACAGAAAACGGTCATTGAATAAAAACTGGAATAAATGCACAAGCGACTCCTTCCGCAGCCTGTTTTCCAGTTGTGCAGGGACTGCAACTCCCATAATTCCCAGCCAACCCACCACTATATCTGAAGACCATCAGATTGGGGAAGGCTGCACAAAAGTTTTATGGGCGTTCCTATTGCTTGAGCTGGGAGTACTACCAATTCCAAGCCTTTCTATCGTGACCTTCTTAAGTATCTTAACCTTTGAGATGCATCACTTCCTTCCTGCTGAAAGCTCTCACAGCCGTTGCCAAAACCAACCAATTTTAAAACGATTACTAGTTCCGCTTCTGAAGGCCCTGGGCTGAGAGAACAAAATGAAAAATTGGGCTCTATTCTGCCCACCTGTCCTCACCTTGTTAAACTCCGCTGGGCTGAAGATATCAATGCGTTCTGAGAAAAGCTTCTGGATGTTGCTCAGCAAATTGGTATCCATGGGGGCACTGGCCGCAATCGTGGTGTGGGAAGAACACACAATGGGTTAGTTTAAATAATTACAGCAGAGCTTTCCAAACTGTGTGTCGGGACACGTTAGCTGCAGTGTCTGGGTGTGTCGCGGCTGCTGCTGCCTCAGAGCGCGCAGGTCCTAGTGCCTGCCTTGTGCCTCGCTGCCTCCAAACCAGCTGTGATTCCACGCGGGTCCTAGTGCCTGCCTTGTGCCCTGCTGCCTCCAAACCTGCTGTGATTCTGCACAGGTCCTAGTGCCTGCCTTGTGCCCTGCTGCCTCCAAACCTGCCCTGCCAGGATTCCGCGCAGGTCCTAGTGCCTGCCTTGTTTCCAGCTGCCTCCAAACCTGCCCTGCCAGGATTCCGCACAGGTCCTAGTGCCTGCCTTGTGCCCTGCTGCCTCCAAACCTGCTGTGATTCTGCACAGGTCCTAGTGCCTGCCTTGTGCCTGGCTGCCTCCAAACGTGCTGTGATTCCATGCAGGTCCTAGTGCCTGCCTTGTGCCTTGCTGCCTCCAAACCTGCCCTGCCAGGATTCTGCGCAGGTCCTAGTGCCTGCCTTGTGCTTTGCTGCCTCCAAACCTGCTGTGATTCTGCACAGGTCCTAGTGCCTGCCTTGTGCCTGGCTGCCTCCAAACGTGCTGTGATTCCATGCAGGTCCTAGTGGCTGCCTTGTGCCTTGCTGCCTCCAAACCTGCCCTGCCAGGATTCTGCGCAGGTCCTAGTGCCTGCCTTGTGCTTTGCTGCCTCCAAACCTGCTGTGATTCTGCACAGGTCCTAGTGCCTGCCTTGTGCCTGGCTGCCTCCAAACGTGCTGTGATTCCATGCAGGTCCTAGTGGCTGCCTTGTGCCTTGCTGCCTCCAAACCTGCCCTGCCAGGATTCTGCGCAGGTCCTAGTGCCTGCCTTGTGCTTTGCTGCCTCAAAACCTGCTGTGATTCTGCACAGGTCCTAGTGCCTGCCTTGTGCCCTGCTGCCTCCAAAACTGCTGTGATTCTGCACAGGTCCTAGTGCCTGCCTTGTGCCTTGCTGCCTCCAAACCTGCTGTGATTCTGCACAGGTCCTAGTGCCTGCCTTGTGCCTGGCTGCCTCCAAACGTGCTGTGATTCCATGCAGGTCCTAGTGCCTGCCTTGTGCCTTGCTGCCTCCAAACCTGCCCTGCCAGGATTCTGCGCAGGTCCTAGTGCCTGCCTTGTGCCTTGCTGCCTCCAAACCTGCCCTGCCAGGATTCTGCGCAGGTCCTAGTGCCTGTCTTGTGCTTTGCTGCCTCCAAACCTGCTGTGATTCCGCGCAGGTCCTAGTGCCTGCTGTAAGAGTGTGTCGCGAAATGATGCATGTCTATAAAGTGTGTCACCAACATGAAAAGTTTGGAAAACTCTGAATTACAGCTATGTGCTTGTTTGTGGGTGTAACTAAGGATCTTTTTCTGGTGACCAAAAAAAATTCTTTTAAAAGGCATCAGTCCCTTGGGACTACTGTTTTACTTTACACTCTTTCTTTCAACCCACAGAACATCAAGGAAGCTAATGAGAAAAAGCAAAAATACAGCAGTTAGCATTCAAGTAAAAAAACCTAAAATCATAATTAAGTGAATGTGGAAAGCCTAGCTGAAAAGAAGGTCGTGATAACTCCTCTCCTGAAGGCTTAAAAAGCGGAGCCAAGCACAACTCTGGAGGGAGCATGCTTCACAGCTTGGACCCAGCGCAACCAGAAAATCTTGGTGGCTCCCTAAAATAACCACTCAAGCCAGATTAGTTCTGATGGTTGCAGACCCATCACGCTCACAGACTGAGCTGAAAAGTTGTGGGACGTGTCAATAAATTACTTCTTTTCTCCTCTTAAACTGTGATAGTTGAAGTCGCTCTCCTTACGAGGAGACCTCCACAGAGAGCATCTGCACGACGGCGTTCCAGGCCGAGGACGTAACTTTCCCAGCAGACGCGTTAGGTGGCTCACCTAGGCGTGTAGCTGGGTGCGTAGCGACTCTGCTGTCGAGACACGGAAAAGGTTCTTTTGCTGGAATCGCTGCTCTGAGCTTTCCGCACACCCTCCTCGTACAACAGCCCGACCTGTGAGAAGAGTCAATGTTGGGGAAATGGAAGCTGCTAACGTGGCAAGGGAGAGGCGGCAGAGTCCTTACAGGACACCGCACCAAGCTCTGGGCTGCGGCTCTCAGCTCCCAGAAGCAGTGCTGCCGATTCACAGCAGCACGGACTGGCCGTGGAGTGGGAACCTGCAGCTTACTGGCTCTCCCCAAAGCACCCTCGGAACGGGTGGAATCAAAACCCACAGACCTTTTCTTTCTGTGCTACTGAGGAGAGGGAGATTAAGGGGCAAAAACAGCGCGATAGAGGCTTATTTATTTATTAAATTTCTATGACCGCCCATCTCCCCCTCAAGGAGGGACTCTGGGCGGTTCACAATACAACATCATTAAAATACAATAAAAACAACAATAAAAATATAAATACAATAAAATCCAAGTGGCAGGTGGTTCTTACAGTGAAGCTGAACCTATTTAAAATATTTGAGGCGGCTCTAGGAAATCAGCCATCCCCAGGCTTGACCGCTTTCCCTCTTGCCCCAGGCGAGATCACAGAGCCAAGTTTTTAACTTTTCCTGAACTCCAGGAGTGTCTTATCTCTGGGGGGAGGGTGTTCCACAGGGCAGGTGCCGCTGCAGAGAAAGCTCACCTCCGGGACCCCGCTAGATGGAGCTCTTTCATAGAGGGGGTCCGCAGCATGCCCTCTCTGCAAGATCGGGTGGGACGGGACGATGCAATGGGGATGAGGCGGTCCCTCAGATAACCTGGCTTATGCGTCCCAAGCACTCCTTGAAAATCCTGACCTCATCCCAAATTGGACCACCTTTCATTTTGTGGATGGTCCTAAGGGCCCAGATAGGTGCCTCAACCTCTGCAAGGCTTAAAATCCCCCAAACCCCCAAAAATGAACATGTGGGCCACACCTCTTGGGGCTCTAGGTAGGACGGAAAGAGAGGTCCCAAAAGATTGCATTTGGCATTCTAGTTGTTTCCCCCAGAAAGGGAATGGAAGCGCCACAAAAAACACCGAAGTATTACACTTTCACTAAGGGAGCCCAGATTGTTATTGGGGCTTGTCGAAGCAGAACTAAGGCCCCATCCCGCTCTCCTCTTTTTTGGAAATTCAAAAGTCGAGGCCAGGAACGGATTCACTTCACACATCACCTAATATCCGGGTTTGCACATCTCATCAGGCGAGGCTAAAATAGGCCTGGGCAGTTTGTGCTGCAGCGGGTTGTGAAAATCCAGCTGCTGCCATCGGGTGTTGTGGGAACCAAAGTGTGTTATGCTGCGGGTTTATTTTTTGCAGTATCATCTTATGCGAAAGCACAGTAACTGCGCTTTGTTACCTGAAGTTTTAAGTTTGGGGGGTTTGAGTTACCACCCTGCAGGGGACACCCCCCCCCCCGCCCTCTCCAGCGTCTCCCACCTTCTTCACAGGAAAAGCAAGCGCTTGGCTGGGCCTCTGCCGCCGGCATTTCCCTGCACTCACCTGCACGTCGATAGAGGTGGCATCCTCCACCACACGCTTCATGACGGCACGGACGTTGCGCGGCTCGATGGTGGTGATCCAGTCGCGCGTCTCCACGCTCTTGCGCAACATCTGGGAGATGATCAGGCCCTGCACCTTCACGTAATGGTTCAGCAGCTTCTGGGCAGCCTCCCTGGCCTCCGCGCACAGCACAGTGACTGTCGTCACGGGGGAATGGTCCTGGTGGAAGGGGAAGACCCAGCAAGAAAGGAGAGCCGGCAATTATGGAGAGAAACTGAAGCCTCTCCCACGGGGTATAAAACAGCATCCCCTTGCCTGGAGTTCCCCAGATGTCTTGGACCTCACCTCCCATCATCCTGGCAGGGGAGAATGGAGACTGGAGCCCAATACATCAGGAAGACAGCAGTTGGTTCAGGGTTTCTAGAGAGCTGATAATATTAGCAATCCTGGTAGCCATTTTAATGGAGGCCAGTCGTATTGCTGCCGTTATCAAAAAGGGCAGAAATAGGGGAGGGGGCCCACTCCGTTCCCGGTGGAGGAAGGATTCGAATTGGTCTCTCATTCGAATTGGTCTCTCATTCACAGCTACTGTGCCAGGCTAGTGCCATCTGAATTTATCCGACTCTATTTCTCTCTGAATTGTATTTGTTGAAGTAATAAATCCAGGAGGAGGAACTGTAGTAATATAGCAGCTGTAGCTAATTTATAGACCACCTTTCTGCCCAAAGGTCAGATTTATAAATAACGCGGCGGTGGTAGCCGCGGTGGGGAAGTTCAAAGTCCACCCTAAACATTCAGGACTTATCAAAGCCTGCTTGTCAGAAGTGTCAACTCCAAAGCCTAGTTCTGTAAATAGAATTCGTAATCGGAGCCAGACATTGATCCCTAAATTAATTTAGGGCCTTTGGCTAGTGTCTCCAACATGCAACTTTTTTTTTCTACACAAACAATCGGGATTCGGAAGAGAACTTGCACCTCCCCCCCCCAATGAGGGGCTCAGCGCAGCAGCCGCGCCCAGGCTGAGCCAACTGGGCTTTCCCTTGGGGGGCAGCTCGAGAGGAGGAAATGGCATCCTCGGGTATCGCACCAGAGCCCTTGGAGTGGCGCAAGCCACTCGCAAACATTGCAATGAGGAAACTAAGAAAGCTCTACCCAGGACACATTGTGCAAAAGTGGCATTGTGTACAACCTCTGTTTCTTCCCCCGTCATCAGCTTGCTGTGGTTTTATTTTTAAAAAAACGTAAGCTCAGGGGAGGTTGTGTAATGCTTGAACTCCCCCCCCCCGCCCACTTTGGGGGATGTGTGTAGCCTGTGGCCAGCAGTGATATCTTTGATAAACGGAGCAAAACAGTTTTACTCTGCATTTATTCTCTTAATGGGTTTTGAGCTTTCAGCAATATGGCAGATCAGATCAGATCTTTATTATGGTCATAAAGGTAAAGGTTCCCCCCGCTCATTTGTGCAGTCGTGTCCGACTCTAGGGACCTGTGCTCATCTCCGTTTGTTAGCTGAAGAGCCAGCGTTGTCCGAAGATGCTTCCACGGTCATGTGGCCGGCATGACGCGCGCGGAACGCTGTTACCTTCCCACCGAAGTGGTCCCTATTGATCTACTTGCATTGGCATGCTTTCGAATTGCTAGGTTGGCAAGAGCTGGGGCGAGTGCGGGAGCTCACTCCGTCACGCGGGGCCAGGGTCTCGAACCTTCGAACTTGCAATCTTCCGATCAACAAGCCTGGCGTCTTACCCGCTGAGCCACCACGCCCCTCTTATGGTCATAGATCAGATCAGATCTTTATTATGGTCTTAGACCAGCATAACCTAGGACCTAGGATTTCCCTTGTAGCTTGAGACTTTTGCTGTTGCTGGAGCATGAAAAGGACCCCCACCCCGACTTTAGGCTGTTTCCTGGAGAGGGGTGGTTTGGGCTTCTGTCTGGCTCACGTCTCACATTCAGTAACGGCCCTTCTCCTTCAGGCCCCTTGTTTTAAAATGATTTCCACTGGCTGTCGCTCTGCGTTGGATGGAACCCCGCCTTGCCTACCACCCTGCCCTTCTCTTCGATCAGCGCTTCTCAACCTTGGCAACTTCCAGCGGTGTGGACTTCAACTCCCAGAATTCCCCAGCCAGCATAGGCACCGTTGGGAATTCTGGGAGTTTGGAGTCCACACTGCTGGAAGTTGCCAAGGTTGAGAAATACTGTCTTGGTGTTGCAGGAAGAGAGCCTGTCAGTCTACAGTGGCAAAAGGTCAGGAGTCCGGTAGCACCTTCTCCGACTAACAGTGGGATGAAAAGACACGCGCTTTCATGCGCTGCAGCTCACAAAAGCTTGTGCATTTTAATAAAAGGGTGATAATTCCCCCACAGGCCTTCCTTGTCGGCAGGGTAATGAGGTACAACCAGGGCGCAAATTTTGACTTCTCTGCCCGATTCTGAAAATCCTGAACAGTTTCCCTGATGCTAAAGTTGCTTGCTTTCAGACACCAAGAGAAAAAAAACCTCAAACATCTAAATTTATTTTAATTTAATTTAAATTTATTTTTGCCTACTTTGTAAGGAGTGTTCTCCCATTCCATTACTGGCTGTCTTGTCTTTTATTTGCAATTTGAGAGAACTGGAACGTTTTGAACATGCAGAAACGACCACAGAATCTGTTTTAACAGATGGCACGATAAACACGTGGTAAGTAGATACATCCATTTGCACCCTTCAATCGTTACACAGCTGGAAAATTTTTGCCAGCTTTGGTTTCTCTGGATGTTGCATGCTTCCTTTGGGGTTTTATACCAACATATTGATTTCCTGTTTGCTGCTGAGAGGGTTTGAAGACTAGCCTGGCAAATAGCGTGTCATGTTAGGGTTCAAATAAATTACAGGTAGCCCTCGCTTAACGACCACAATTGGGACTGGAATTTCGGTTGCTAAGCCATGTGGTCATTTAGCAAATCCGACCTGATTTCACACCCTTTTTGCAGCGGTCATTAAGTGAATCACATGGCCGTTAAGCAAACCACGTGGTTAAGTGAACCACACGTTTCCCCATTGATTTTGCTTGCCGGAAGCCAGCTGGGAAGGTCGAAAATGGCAATCACGTGACCGCGGCACACTGTGATGGTCGTAAATGCCAACCTGTTGCCAAGCACCCGAATCGCGATGACCGCTGCAAGGGTCGTAAGTCCGAGGAACGGCCGCAAGTTGGTTTTTAAGCGCTGTTGTAAGCCCGAACTGCCACTAAATGAATGGTTGTTAAGCGAGGACTACCCTGTATACACTTCCAAATGTGTTGAGTCTGCAACTCCCAGAATACCCTGTCACATCCCTGTATTTTCTCTGTGCTGCTCACCAGAATTCAGTTCTGATGAAGTTCAGACAGAAGAAACAGAGACCTGCGAGGTTTTAACTTCTGAGTTTGGCCTTTCCCCAGTCTTCAACCCTACCTGCACCAGGAACTGCTCGTCGGTTAACGTGAGAATGTAACTGATGGTGGCGGTCTCATAATCCAAGCAGAGGCGGGAGAGCAGCAGCAGCAGAGCGGGGGGGCTGGACCCTCCTTTGTCGCCTGCGCTCTCGCAGAACTGCCGTGCCGTCTGGCAGAGAGACTTGATGAAGCTGACCACGAGGCCTTCGCGGACACCCTGGCTGCAGAATTCGCCCTAGGGAAAACCAAGGGTACGCACTGGTGGGGGTGGAGCCAGGGAGTCACTGCGGAACAGGACGGGCAGTTACTGGGTGGCCAGAACCTCACAACATCCGGGAGAGAGAAGAAGGGTCAGAGCGAGGGGAGATTCGTTTTCCTTTTACCCTTCAAGTCAACACTGACTGCCTGGACGAGTCCCTGCAGCTTTCTTGGCAGGGTTTTCCGGAAGGGGTTTGCCATTGCCTCCTTCCTGGGGCTGAGGGAGAGGGACTGGCCCAAGGTCCCCCAGCTGGCTTCGTGCCTATCCCAAAATGCTGCTTTTCAGTGGGTGGAGGAGCCTGCTTCGTTCTTTACAGTGAGTTAAACCTATTTTAGGGGCTAGACTTGTCTTGCCTCAAAATGGCAGAAAATCGCACCAGTATTTAGCAGTAGAGTTGGGAGTACTCTAAAGTTTACGTTCTGTCCTGGGGCTGCAGGTTTCCACCTATGACTTAACGCAGGGCCAACGGCCTTGATCCCAGTAACACGGCTTAGAGCACAGCTTTCCAAACTGTGTGTCGTGACAAAACCCGGAAGTGCTGATGGTGCGTTGCTGCCGCTCCTGCGGCGGCGCGCACGGCGACGGCAGCAGCGTGCCATCAGCGCTTCTGGGTTTTAGCGCGAAACACGAAGCCGCCGTGCACATCGCCGCCAACGGCAGGACTTTGGAAAGCACTGGCTTAGAGGCATAACAGGAAGGGGACCAGAGCTTGGGAAACAACGGGTGTTCCCTGGGGTCAGTTCAGGCTGACTACTGTAGCAGCCCAAAGCTGCTAAACTAAACTAGAGACAAATCCTGCACGCCAAGATCCCACGCAGGGAGGCAGACTGCGGTGACTGTCCCCAGCCGATAATGGAAAGTCATCTCCCTGGACGTTTGGCAAAGTCAGAGCCCAAGATGGTACCGCATTTGTTGTGAAATTGCTTCTGTCCTTGGGTGACTCCTGACAAACCCCACAAAAGCAGCCTGGTTGGAGATGATGGGATTTCAAGTCCCAGAATTCTCAGCCTCCCAACCCATCTGGAAGACGCCCGGTTGAGAATTGCTGCCTTCAGGTGGTTTCGTCTCCTGGCACAGAGACTCAGCCCGGGATGAACCATTAAGCAAAATAAGCATCTGCTTGGGGACCAAGGGCAGGGAGGCACCACAGATTTTTTCCCCTCGCTATGATGCCCTTGACTCTTTCACTGCCACTTTAGTTTTCAATACATGTTTATAATTTGTATTTTTCCCGGCTGCCTTTAAGGAGGCGCTGGTGCACCCCCTCCTCAAAAAACCATCTTTGGACCCTACTATTCTGGGCAATTTTCGCCCAGTCTCCCACCTTCCCTTTTTGGGAAAGGTGGTTGAGAAGGTGGTGGCGTTGCAACTCCAGAGGATTCTGGAAGAAACGGATTATCTGGACCCTTTTCAGTCAGGTTTCAGGCCGGGATATGGGACAGAGACTGCATTGGTCGCGCTTATGGATGATCTCTGGCGAGGGCGGGATGGAGGGAGTGCGTCCATCCTGGTTCTCTTAGATCTCTCAGCGGCTTTTGATACCGTCGACCATGGTATACTCTTAGGGCGGCTCAGGGAGTTGGGGGCGGGCGGCGTGGTTTTGCGCTGGTTCGCCTCCTTCCTCCAGGGCCGTTCCCAGTCGGTGTTGATAGGGGAGGAGAGAGCTGACCCGCGACCCCTGTCTTGTGGGGTGCCGCAGGGATCGGTTCTCTCTCCTCTCCTATTCAACATCTACATGAAGCCGCTGGGCGAGATCATCCGTCACCACGGGATGAGGTATCACCAATATGCTGATGATACCCAGTTATACATCTCCATCCCGGGTGAAGTAGGTGATGCGGTCGATGCCCTATCTCAGTGTCTGGAGGCTGTGGGGGTCTGGATGGGGAACAACAGGCTTCAACTGAACCCTGGTAAGACGGAGTGGCTGTGGATTGACGGCCCCCCTAGATCCGGGAAGTTGTCATCTTTGGTTCTGGGTGGGGTTGCACTACCTCACTCAGATCCAGTGCGGAATCTGGGGGTCCTCCTGGACTCGCGACTCCTGCTCGAAGAGCAGGTGGCAGTCGTGGCCAGGAGGGCCTTTGCACAACTTCGAGTTGTGCGCCAGTTACGCCCTTTCTTGGATCGGGAGGCCCTCCGAACAGTCACTCATGCCCTTGTCATCTCCCGCATAGACTACTGTAATGCGCTCTACATGGGGCTACCCCTGAAGAGTATCCGGAAGCTTCAGCTGGTACAGAATGCGGCGGCGCGAGCAGTTACGGGTGCCATAAGATCGGCACATGTAACACCTCTGCTACGCGAGCTGCATTGGTTGCCAGTTTGCTTCCGGGTCCAATTCAAGGTGTTGGTGATTACCTTTAAAGCCCTATATGGCATAGGACCAGGGTACCTGAGGGACCGTCTCGTCCCGATAACGTCAGCCCGCCCCACCCGTGCGTGCAGAGAGGGCATGCTTCGGACCCCCTCAACAAGAGAATTCCATCTAGCGGGGTCCAGGAGGCGTGCTTTTTCTGCGACAGCCCCCGCCTTATGGAACATCTTGCCCCCGGAGGTGAGACTGGCCCCTTCACTCCTGGCCTTTCGGAAGGCCCTTAAGACCTGGCTCTGCCACCTGGCCTGGGACAACGGAGGTGGTAGTGCCTCCTGGGGTTGGCTGGCCCCGTAGCAATAAGACCTATGCTACGGTCTCCAATCCATCTTGGATTCTATTTTATTTTATTTTATATTTGGATATATTTTTATACATTTTCTACTTTGTATGGTTTTAAATATTTTAAATTTTTAAGTCTTAATTATTGTAACCCGCCCAGAGTCCCTTGTATGGGAGATGGGCGGGGAATAAATTAAATAAATAATAATAATAATAATAATAATAATAATTAAAAAGTGCATTGAAAAGTCTTGAAAATTTGCATTTTCCTATTGCCCTATTTATAGGTAGATAATTTGCTTATATTGCTTACTGCTATTTAGTGTTAAATAAATATAATTTTTAAAAAGTTTATATTTAATATAATTGGGGAGTCCAGCCTAGGACATGGCCTGGAAGAAAACCAAATTTAAAAATAATTCAGCGCTTACTGCAGAGCTTTCCAAACTTTTCATGTTGGTGACACACTTTTCAGACATGCATCATTTCGTGACACACTCTTACAGCAAGGCACAAGGCAGGCACTAGGACCTGCGCAGAATCACAGCAGGTTTGGAGGCAGCCGGGCACAAGGCAGGCACTAGGACCTGCGCGGAATCCTGGCAGGGCAGGTTTGGAGGCAGCCGGGCACAAGGCAGGCACTAGGACATGCGCGGAATCCTGGCAGGGCAGGTTTGGAGGCAGCCGGGCAAAAGGCAGGCACTAGGACCTGCGCAGAATCACAGCAGGTTTGGAGGCAGCCGGGCACAAGGCAGGCACTAGGACCTGCGCGGAATCCTGGCAGGGCAGGTTTGGAGGCAGCTGGGCACAAGGCAGGCACTAGGACATGCGCGGAATCCTGGCAGGGCAGGTTTGGAGGCAGCCGGGCACAAGGCAGGCACTAGGACCTGCGCGGATTCCTGGCAGGGCAGGTTTGGAGGCAGCCGGGCAAAAGGCAGGCACTAGGACCTGCGCAGAATCACAGCAGGTTTGGAAGCAGCCGGGCACAAGGCAGGCACTAGGACCTGCGCGGAATCCTGGCAGGGCTCGGAGGCAGCAGCAGCCGCGACACACCCAGGCACTGCAGCCGACACACTAACGTGTCCCGACACACAGTTTGGAAAGCTCTGGCTTACTGGGTTTTAATGTTGTATTAGTTAAGCAGCGGAAGGGCTGAGGGGCAGCATTCTTGGGCCGTGCTTAGGGCATCAGTGGACCTTAATCCGGCCCTGTATAGACTTCACGGTTACAAAAGGACAAATCCCTCTTTACCTTGAAGTAAGGCTTGTTTGAGAAGCTGATGTCCCTGGCTGTGAAGAGGTGAACGTAGGTGAGGACAGACTTGATCTGGTTGAGGATGGAGGCTGAGATGGTGCCCAGCAGCTCTGCCAGGTTGGGGTTATCCTTACCCACGAGGCGAGGGGCAGCCAGTGACTGGCGTACGTCGGTCAGGCAGTCCAGGTAGAAGCTCTGCAGGGCCTGGAGGTACTGTCGAATGCGCTCCTTGGCTGCGCGCACCACTATCTCCGTGCCTTCGGCCGCTGCCCGCGAGGCTGGCAAGAGTTTGGCCAATGCCTGCAGGCGCCGGTGAAAGCGGTCCAGCGCCCGCACCAGCAGGGAGTTGTCCCCCACGCCTTTTTCCAGCTGGATGCGCCTCTCCACCAGGGCAAAGTAGCATTCCATCAGGCCATCTACAAAAGCCACCAGCTTGTCGTGGGCCATGCGGGCAATGCCCTGGGCGCCCTCCCGGTTGACGAACAGCTCCTGGTACGAGGCAATCACCAGGCAAATGTTGCTGACAAAGCTGTTGCAGCCACGGTCGGTGAACTCGAGGATGTCAGTCGCTGGGCCAGCCACACCGAACGGCGCTCCGTCCCCCAGCTCGGCCCCCAGGGCCTGCAGCTCGGCCGCCAGGCGGCAGTGGGCGTGGGAGAGGAATTCGTCACACAACTCCTCTGCCGGCTCACCCAGCTGCAGCAGCAGTTCCACACACTCGGCTAAGTCCTTGGCACCAGAGCCTCCATCCCTGGAGAAAGAAATGGGGGACTCTAAGGCTTACCTACAGACCTTTTTTCTCACATTTGTGTAAGAAAATACAATATCCTTGGACTGATATGCTGAATTTCCTCCAGGAGCACATGGCAGCATACATTGCACCCCTTCATCCCATCTTTTCCCACAAGCGTGCAGCAGGCCGGGTTCTCACAATATGCCAAGCTAGAGAGAAGCTGAGCAAGGCGAACGTTAACCCAGCTTAGCGTGTTCTATGGATGCAGTCACGCGCAGCTGCAGTCCACAATCAAGAACAATTTCCAGGACTCCTTGGAGCAAATCCAAGATAAACAGCTCAACAATACTTTGCAAACTCCTGTGGCCTCTGTGGTTTCAGCCCTCTGTAAATTCAGGGACCAAGCATATGCACCCTCCATGCCAACCAGGTCCCCAACTCTCACCACCTCCTCTCGGGGCCTACCGGAATTTCTCGCGCAGCTTCTGAGCGAGGTCAGCCATGATCTTTTGACAGTCGTCCTGGATGCCCCGGAAGGAGGGCATATGCTGGTACTGGTGGAGGATGGAACGGGCCTTGCTGTGGTACCGAACTGCCTGCCCGTAGGCCTGCAGCTCCACACACTTGGTCAGGCGGGCCGGAAGCTCGAAAAGGAACTGCAGCTTGCGCAGAAGCGCATGGACTCCTGGTGTTGAGAGAGGAGTCAGATCAGGAGACACAGATTACCCTCTTCTCCATCTGGAAGCTAACCCATTCCTCTTGAAGGTGTAAGCTGTTTGTCAGGATGTTATCCTATCGTGCTGCTAGAACAGACTGGGATGGGTTAGTTAAGAGGGCTTTATGTTATTTAGCTAGGATAGGTTAGAGTGGGTTAGAGCTAGATGGGATATGTAGTTGTTAGAGGACTAACAGGCCTGTAGTGTTATACTGCTCAGCAGGCAGTGGGATGCTTGGTAGAGATAGGGATGGAATGCAACGCTTAGGCAGGGAGACAGCAGTGCTAGGTTCCAAGGCCATGCATCTGGGGCCTTCAGAGAACTGAGCGTTTAATGCAGAGCTTTCCAAACTGTGTGTCGCGACATGTTAGTGTGTCAGCTGCAGTGTCTGGGTGTGTCACGGAGCCCTGCCAGGATTCCGCACAGGTCCTAGTGCCTGCTTTGTGCCTGGCTGCCTCCAAACCTGCTGTGATTCCGCGCAGGTCCTAGTGCCTGCCTTGTGCCTTGCTGCTTCCAAACCTGCTGTGATTCCACGCAGGTCCTAGTGCCTGCCTTGTGCCTTGCTGCCTCCAAACCTGCTGTGATTCCGCGCAGGTCCTAGTGCCTGCCTTGTGCCTTGATGCCTCCAAACCTGCTGTGATTCCACGCAGGTCCTAGTGCCTGCCTTGTGCCTTGCTGCCTCCAAACCTGCTGTGATTCCGCGCAGGTCCTAGTGCCTGCCTTGTGCCTTGCTGCCTCCAAACCTGCTGTGATTCCACGCAGGTCCTAGTGCCTGCCTTGTGCCTTGCTGCCTCCAAACCTGCTGTGATTCCACGCAGGTCCTAGTGCCTGCCTTGTGCCTTGCTGCCTCCAAACCTGCTGTGATTCCGCGCAGGTCCTAGTGCCTGCCTTGTGCCCTGCTGCCTCCAAACCTGCTGTGATTCCGCGCAGGTCCTAGTGCCTGCCTTGTGCCTTGCTGCCTCCAAACCTGCTGTGATTCCGCGCAGGTCCTAGTGCCTGCCTTGTGCCTTGCTGCCTCCAAACCTGCTGTGATTCCACACAGGTCCTAGTGCCTGCCTTGTGCCCTGCTGTAAGAGTGTGTCGCGAAATGATGCATGTCTAAAAAGTGTGTCACCAACATGAAAAGTTTGGAAAGCTCTGGTTTAATGTTATGGGAACTGGGGAAAACAGGGAGGGGGTTTAAGGAGGTGTGTGGGACCGAGAGGGTGTAAAAGAGTATGTTGGCGCCTTTTCCAGTTAATCTGCTCTTTACATGGATCTTGCTTATATGTATCAATAAACAGTACTCTTTCATATCCTGCTATGGCTTGTGCTAAGAATTACTGAGCTGGTATCAAAGGAGGAGATTGTTATCCTGTTAGACCAGGAGCCTCCTATGTGCCAAACCTACAGCCCACCCACCGATTTTACTGTTCTCCTGGACATCTTTCCCCAACCATCTTACATTGGTTTCAGCGTAAGGATACTGCCAAAGCAGGAGCACCTTGTAGGGACAGAGTTCATGGAACACTATAGAATTCGTCAACTGGTTTGTAGCCTCATGGGATAATACAGCTCTTCTAATGAAGTTTTTTTTTTAAATCCGTTCAATCGTGTCCGATTCTTGGAGACTGCCTGGACAAGTCCCTGCAGTTTTCTTGGCAAGATTTTCGGAAGTGGTTTGCCATTGCCTCCTTCCTAGGGCTGAGCGCGCGCGACTGGCCCAAGGTCACCCCGCTGGCTTCGTGCCTAAGGTGGGACTAGAACTCACCGTCCCCCGGTTTCTAACCTGGAGCCTTAACCACGACACCAAACTGGCACTCATAATGAAGATAGGGATTATCTAAACATACTATTCTCTATGAACTAGAGACCGCTTATTGTGCAGCCCTAGTGACATAATGTTCATAATTAACATGTCTGCTTAGCTATCTGTTTTGGTATGAATAGCAATAGGAAATGCATACTTATATTTTATAAAAACAGCCTGTCTCTATGCTTCCTTGAATCTTATCACAGAGGGACCAGGGATATTAAGCCTCCCGTACCCTTTTTGTGATCAAATAAATTCACTGCTACCATCAGATGCTTCGGTCTCAAATCCATCCAATGCTCCCGTGCGTGTGCAAATCAGCAAGACACGCCCACCTGACAGCTTGGTGATCTGCTCGTGTTGATCCTGCAGGGTCCCACTGATGCTGGCGCTAAATTCCGTGATCACAGCCATGTTGGCGGCCAGGCAATCCATCTCATCCTCCATCTTCTTGAAGTCATTCTTCATCTTGCGGATTGTGTCTGGAGGGGGAAAGGAAAGGGACAGAGAAAAAGACTGGAGGGTCCTCGCCTTGATGACCATGTGTCGCACAGCCTGTTCTGAGTGTGGAACGGCAGGTCCTCTGCCTTTAATCACCATCGTAAATTATGCTATTTAATTACCACAGGCGTGGACTGCCCCAACGGTAAGACTTTGGGTGGTGTACCGCAAGGAAGCAAACTCAAATAGAAATTAAAATAAAGATGCATATACCCAGACAAACTTACCAAGAATATATCAAAATGTACTAAGACGAAATGCTCTCAATTAGGGCCAAAGGCATGACCGAAGAGAAACGTTTTAGCACTTTTCCCCCCTTCTCCCTCCAGAGGAAACATGTTCCAGAGCATGGAGCCACCACAAAGGCGGCCTGCCATCTCAGCCAACTCCTTCCTGTGGACTTCCCAGGGGAGGGCGTCTGGCAGGCTGTCTTGCAAGGCTGGCTGTTCCCAGAGCATCGCGCTGCATGACCCTAGAAATACACCCCCAGGAGTTATTCAACAGAAACAGCAGTAACTGATCAGTACAAGGCCAGAGACAAGACAAACACAACTACTGATGTCAAATACTTTGTACACTTTTTTACATTTATTATTTCTACTCTGCCTTTCTACTGTAAGACATCAAAGCAGAGCACACACACACACAATCTTCAAAACAACAAAAGCATCTTAAAAGTATTAAAATTACCATAAAACGTTAAGAATAATATAAATGGCCTCGAGATGCTTAGATGTTGGATACCTTTAAAGTGAGAGCTTACAGTGTCTGGGACTATAACTCTGTCAGTGGTCACTGCTTCTTTAGTTCAGCGGAGCCTACATGTTTCAAAGAAGTCTACCACTGTACATGGAAGAGGGGGCTATTGCCCAAATGGCTTACTCATCTGGCTGGCAACTGTGGGGCTAGAACTAGAGGATTAGTGTTAAATAAATAAAATAGCCTATTCCTTCTCTTCCTCTGAAAATCTCAAACTATATAAATAGTTTGGAAGGCTTTTAAGGCAAAAATCTTTGTTTACAAACATAAAATCACATACAGCCAACAAATAATAGAACTAAGCCTTTGTTTCAAAGATAGTCACAATCAGCAAAAGAGATCCTCAGAATCAGTAAAGGGGAATGTTACACACTTGATCCTGTCAGGGCAAGATACATTTGCAGAACACACCAAGCTTGGTTAGCATTTGGGGTTAGTGGCTTGGTGAATTATGATAATCCAGTAAATTTGGTTACTTTACGATATCTGTATTATGCAAACCCAGAACATAGGGTAATTCCATGACCAAGTTAAACAGCTAGCGCAAATCCAGCCAATAAGTCTTTTAGGTTTTTTTTTAATTAGCCATAGTATATCAGAGCTGTAAATGGCATACAGAGAGATACAGAAAGCACTAACTCGTTGCTGGTATCTTGTGGCTGTTGAGCTTTCTGCAGTCCATTTACTGCCTGCCTCCTTAAAAGTTCCTTAAAAGAGAGTCATCCGGCCTGATGGACCTCAGAAGTAGGGCCACTGTAGAAAAACCTTATCTGAGAAGGAAGGTAAGGGAAAAATGCTTCAGTTGCACATCATGGTTAAAAAGGTAAAGGTTCCCCCCACACATTTGTGCAGTCGTGTCCGACTCTAGGGGCCGGTGCTCATCTCCGTTTGTTAGCCGAAGAGCCAGCGTTGTCCGAAGACGCTTCCGCGGTCATGTGGCCGGCATGACGCACGCGGAACGCTGTTACCTTCCCACCGAAGTGGTACCTATTCATCTACTTGCATTTGCATGCTTTCGAATTGCTAGGTTGGCAAGAGCTGGGGCTAGGGCGGGAGCTCACTCCACACGCAGGGCTAGGGATTCGAACCTCCGAACTTTCAATCTTCCGATCGACAAGCCTGGCGTCTTACCTGTTGAGCCACCATGCCCCTTCATCACGGTTAGGATACACCTAAAGACAGTTTTTTAGGCAACACAATCCTAGATCACTTAAGGCTTTAAAGTAAGAACCAGTGCTTTGTGGGGGAAAACATCAATTAATTCTTCAAGTCTTTACACACATTCCAGAGGGCAGGTTATTCCCCTCCTCAAATTACCTGTGGCAGAAATGAACTTGTTATAATTCTCATAGACCAATGTCTGCATGTCACTATCCAGTGCTCGGATCTGCTTCACCATGTCTGTCTCACAGTCCATCAGCTGAGCCAGGGGGCATTCCTTCCGCAGCTGGTAGAGGGGATAAGTAGGTGCTAAGAGGCAGGGACTGCTGGTAGCAGAAAACAGCTTTGCCGATGCTTTTGTCTTCATTGCAAAATCATGAGATCTGCAGGCAGAAGCCCTCAGACTGGACCCCACCCAAGATCTCCAGAGAGGGCGGGCTCACTGGGCAAGACTCTTCTTTTTCATGGCACCCCCCCTGACTAACTCACTGATCCAAAGGCCAGATTTCCATTGTCTTTGCTATTGTCTCAGCAGGTGGCAGCATCTGGCCAAGCTTGGCTGACCTCAAACAGCTAAGTACAATCAGGGCTGATGACAGTAGTCCTTGGATGGGAGACCATCAGGAAACTCCAGGGCTAAAAACCTGGGAGTTAGAAAACCATCCCAGAACAATGGCAGACTTCTTTACTGCTGCTAAGAAAACCACATGGATGTGCCCATGAATTCACCAGGAGCCAGGGATTCGCTGGGGAGGAGCCCAAAAAGTCAAGATGGTGGCCGTGACTATGATATCAAAGCCCCACCACTCTACTACATACATCCTGACTTTTTTCATTCCCTTCCCCAGCAGACATCCCTCCCAAAAGTTCAATTTGAAAGAGGCAGTACAGTACTTATGGGCCATGCTATTTCCACGATTAATATTTTTATTACTATATTAAAGTTACACTCTGTTTTTTCTCTGGAAGCTCAAGGGGGGGCTCTCCCCTCATCTGATCATCACAACAAACCTACAAAGTGTGCTGGGCTGACAGATAACAACTGTCAGCTCAGTTTACAGGCAAGGACCAACTGGAACCTGGGTCTCCCCATCCAATCACTGGCCACTAGGGAAAAACCGCAGGAGGAGAGTACAAGAGCACACTCAGAGCTTCCCCAGCTTCCTGTCGGCCCACTGACTATACAGGTAGTCCTCGCTTAACTATCACAATTAGGACCAGAATTTTGGTTGCTAAGCAAAGTGGTCATTAAACAAATCCAACCCAGCTTTACCACCTTTTTTGCAGCAGTCATTAAGCGAATCACTGTGGGTGTTAAGCGAACCTCGTGGTAGTTAAGCAAATCACACGGTTCCCCACTGATTTTGCTTGCCAGAAGCCAGCCAGGAAGGTTGAAAATGGTGATCACGTGACCACAGGACGCTGCGACGGTCATAAATGCAAAACGGTTGCCAAGCACCCAAATCGTGATCACGTGACTGCAGGGACGCTGCGACAGTTGTAAGCGTGAGGACCAGCCGTAAGCTGGTTTATTCAGCACTATCGTAAGTCTGAACCATCACTAAACGAATGGTTGTTACGTGAAGACTACCTGTAGTCCTACTTACTATGGCAGTGTTTCTCAACCATGGCAACTTGAAGACGTGTGGACTTCAACTCCCATGGCTGGCTGGGGAATTCTGGGAGTTGAAGTCCACACGTCTGAAAGTCGTCAAGATTGAGAAACACTGTACTATGGTCTCCCATATGGAAAGACACACTGTGGGAGCCTCCAGATGCTGTTAAACTACAACCCCCTCATCCCTCTGGTCATCCTGGTTGTGGGGGAAGAAGGGAAGTAGCTTGCCTGCTTCATGCCCCCTTTCTGGGCTATCCCCCCTATTCTGCTGCTCCTTAACCTTTGCTCCAGCAGATTTATCATGGCCTCGTCTTTTCCGGCTTAAAAACAAACACACTCAAGCACCTGTGCTATTTTGCAGCGATGCTGCATCACTAGATTAAGCTGGCGATCTAAAGATGCCCTAATAATTCTAAAAACCATCTTTTAAAACGCAGACCACGCTGGGTGCTCCTCAGATTTACCCTCATCCTCGCACCAGCTTTGTTGTACCGAGGGCCCGCCAGGACGGGTGGAGTGCAGCCTCCCTAACCCTCCAGCCACTAGGACCAAAAGGGATGATGGGGGTTGTAGTCCCCCTGGAGGATGGGGAAGGAGAAAATCAGCCTGAAAGGGCTCTCCTCGAGCACTGCAGGCCTTCTGCTCATGCTCAGAGGCACCTTCGGCAGAGGGGCGCGTCGCAAGCCCCTCACCTTGGTGAGGTATATTTCCGGGTCGAAGTGGGGCCCGTTGATGTCGGTGGGGCCCCCGAGGTCGCCGCTGGCCGGGTCGGCCAAAGCCTCCGCCGCCGGGTCCGGCAGCCCGTAGTAGAGCTTCAGCATCCCGTGCGGCCGCCGCTTCCCGCCCGGAGGCTCCGGGCCGCCTTCGGGCTGAGGCGCCGCCATGGCCGCTCTTCGTCTTCCGGAAAAGGGTCCTGGCCACGCCCCCACGGAGCACTTCCGTCGCAGTGGCGGCGTAAACAGGAAGCCCGTCCGTCTCCATGGAGGCTTGCAGCTCGCTCCTCCCGCAGAGCACTTCCGGAAACGTCTCACGATATGCCTACCCGGCTTTCTCTGTTCGCACGACCCCGTCGAACTTTAAGCCTGGGTTAAGCAAACCCAGTTTGTGCATATAACATGCTGTGCTTGCAGAGTATACTCGCTTCGCCTCCCTTAACTGCCGAACCTTGAATTAACCCATTTTTCTGAGTCACACTAACCCGGGTTAATGGAATTGGTTGGTTCACCCAGCATGTGAAGAAATACATGCCTATATTCACAGGCCAACATTGCCCGTTATTAACTATGGCTATAGGCTTGAATTTGCAGTTCACACTAATCTGGGCTAATGAAACAGCTGAGGTTCGATGTATTTTTGCGAGTACATATAATATTGCAGGAATTGTGCAATATTGTGGGAGATGGTGCGGTGATAGAAATCGAAACATAAATAAATAAATAAATAAATAAAATTATTTCTCATAGAGACGCTGCAATCTTGGCTTTTATACACTAAGAAGGAAGTCCACATACGTGCCAAGAATGATCCACAGATTGCACAACAAAGAAAGGAAGGTGCTCCAACCGTCAGGCTTAACCATGGTTTACTGAATAAACAGCAATTGGCTGGGTTCACCCATCATGTTCAATCAAAACCCATGAAGCCACAGTGGCTTTGTTAGTACCACATGCAGAACCAAGTTTATTTTAACCTAGTCTGGTGTACTCTGCAGACCCATCTGACTTTGGAAATCCTTGGCCAGCATCATCTTCAAACAGTATCATTTCATCCCAATGTGAACCTTCTGAGCTTTTAAAAACATTTAAAAGATGTTCTTGCATACGCCAGCACAGTCCACAAAATAATGTATAATGCAGCGGGGCTAGGTCCACACAACATGGGTTGGGTAGATTGTGTTGCAGCATGTTGTGGGAACCAGGCCATTGGGTTGAGCCAAAATACGTTGTATTTCCTTGGATACAGTTTGCTAGATCAATGCAGACACTGTTAACCTGGGATTAGTGGATTGGGCAAACCTAACTTTAAAAATAGCTTGCAAAACCGACAGATAAAGCTATACAGGCAACGTGATTCTAACCAAGGAAGCAGAAGAGTAGAGAGGATTATCTTTCCTTAAAATATCTTCCAGGAATTTCTTTTCAGTTTGAAAACTTCTGCCTAAATTAGTCAAAAAATTGCTGCCAGATTCCTGATTTTTGGCTACCATAGAAATATGAAGATCTTGGAGATCTTATTACAAACATGTACACAACTGAGACAGATACTCAGTAAAAACACTGGCTTTATTCATGCAAAAAGTAGCTCTAATCTTGGTGAGGTTCTGTGATTTAATATACTGTGCCTAGTGCCTGCCTTGTGCCTTGCTGCTTCCAAACCTGCTGTGATTCCACACAGGTCCTAGTGCCTGCCTTGTGCCTTGCTGCTTCCAAACCTGCTGTGATTCCACACAGGTCCTAGTGCCTGCCTTGTGCCTTGCTGCTTCCAAACCTGCTGTGATTCCACACAGGTCCTAGTGCCTGCCTTGTGCCTGACTGCCTCCAAACCTGCTGTGATTCCACACAGGTCTTAGCGCCTGCCTTGTGCCCTGGTGCCTCCAAACCGGCCCTGCCAGGATTCCATGCAGGCCCTAGTGCCTGCCTTGTGCCTTGCTGCCTCCAAACCTGCTGTGATTCTGCGCAGGTCCTAGTGCCTGCCTTGTGCCCTGCTGTAACAGTGTGTCACAAAATGATGCCCTGCTGTGTGTGTGTGTCACCAACATGAAAAGTTTGGAAAGCTCTGGCCTAGAATCATTTCAGAATTTAAGCCATTGGTGGAGCTGGGAAAACTTAGATTGTGTAAAACCTCAGTTAAAACACTGACTTAGAACCAAATCTCATTAATGAACCTTATTTTTCTTTTTACGCAGACACCCACATTGCTAAATATATCCCAACTGCAAAATAATGAACTTCCTGCATTATGTTATCCTGCATGTTTGCTCCATTTTGCACAAGATGCAGCCCAAAGTGTTTGGAGTTGGCCAGGAATGCTTTGGTTTTGAGAATTCACAACCCCGTCCATCCCAGGCTTCTCCTTTCTCCATCGTGAAATGATCTGTCCAAGGAAAATATGCCGGTTTCCACACCTCTTATTTCCATATTACTTAACGTTTTCACTATTTCTAGATTGCTTTTCAATCATGTTCCAAAGGCAGGTTATACGAACCTCATTTGAGAGTTAATTCTCACCTGGCAGGGGAAAAAACAGTATGATGGCATATCTGAACATTACAGAAAAATAAAGGATAGATGGAGACAACTCAGCCCACTCAAAAGAGGGGCCCAGTAAGCCATTACATAGAGGGGGAAGAAAAACTAAATGCAAGGGAGTTTGAACACCGCCTCTCTATATGGAGCTTCTTCTTGAATCCCTGCAGCAGCTTACATTCTTGGACTATGACTTCCTACTTTCTTCAGAAAATATTACCTATACACAGTGCTTGGATGTCTTCCGAGTTTGCCTCAGTGATCCGTATCTGCTGTAGGGTGAAGCCAGATACCCACCTGCTTTGGGGAAAAGCCTGCCCATCGTCCGGCTTCTAGAACCTCTGCATCCTTATGACTTCATCAGCCCAGGATCTCTGAAGGCACCTCTTGTAGGATCCATCTCCTCCAGGAAGTGCCTCCTTCCTCACAGCTCCCTAAGGCTAAGAAAAGGCCAGCTGCCAAGGGACCCACAGGATGGGCACCTGGAAAGACCCTTTCATAACTGTCACCTTCCCAAACAAAGTCATCTTTATCATTGGCTCTTGGCTTCTGTTCTTCATCAACTTGGGAGTGGTTATTTCGGACCTCTATTACTTCTTCATCTCTCAAAGAGGGGACTTCCTGAGCTTCCGGTTTACCATATCGCTGATGGTAAAGAACCTGTCCCTTCCTTCCCCTCCTTGGCAACTCACTCATCCCAAAGAGGGGAACACGGGGCATTGCGAATAGATAAGGTCCAGCTGGGGATGCCAGAAGGAAGAGGTCAGGGGAAAGAGATCCACTAGAGCAAGCGGCCACCCGTTGTCATAGAGCGCATTGGTGCACCATAGCTTTTTAAACTGTTTGTCTTCTAGACAACTCTTTCAAAGAGACTTCCCTCAAGTTATTCCTGTGTAAATCCTCTATAATAGGATGAGCTGGTAGGTCTCGTCTACCGACCAGGCCTACAGAAGAAGACTGACCCAAGGCCTACTTACTAGAAGTGAGAAGCTTAAAGGTGGTCCAAGCCCATGAACAAAGCCGCAACACTTAAAACTTGAGAAATAAACCCTCCCACTCCCTTCTGCTGTTTTAAATTGCATCTCCCATGTCTCCTAATCCTGGATAAGAGGGGTGGGGGTGGGGAACAGTTTGCAGGACAGCTTGAGACTGGAGTCCTTTTTCAAGGATAACCAATTCTATCTCTATAAGACAGTTTTAGGTTCCGGGGCACATATTTTAGGAATGAGGTTGCCCTTCCTGATTTAGGTGTCCTGCCATGCGACATTTGTGAGTATCGGGCGGCCTATTCCTGCCTCCAGTAGATCAGTCAAAGCGACAGATTGCACCCCCCCCCAAAAAAAATGGCTGAGTTCACCTAACACTCAAAGCTAAAGTGGGGTCAAGACGCTTTGCTATTCTAGGCATTGTGGGAACCCAGCCCTGGTCTTAGCATGTCATGGGAACCAGCCCATCGCATCAAACTAGAATATGGTTTACTTGCTTGGGCATCATGTGTTTAGGTGAATGCAACTGGTTTTGTTAATCTGGGATGCGGGCTAAGTGTGTTGTGGGAACCCAGCCCACTGGGCCCATGTTACTGGAATTTATTTATTTATTTTATATTTGTATTTATACCCCGCCCATCCCCTCCCTAACGGAGGACTCTGGGCGGCTTACATACATCGTTATACATCAAGTTATACAGTGTTCTTTTCATTATACAATCTGCGCGCAAGGGGAGGGGGTAAGGGAACCGGCTCTTCCTGGCTTTTCGGACTACATGTCCCAAGGTGCCTTGCGTTGGAGCCGGCTGCTGACTTCCTGTAGATGTTTGTTGCTTCCGGGATCTGCAGCCATTCAAAAGATCTTCCGTCCGATGGAACCTGACCCCAGACAGGACAGGAGCCAGCATATTTTCCCACTTTAAGGTGGTACCCCATTTATCTACTTGCTAAGCTTTCGAACTGTTGGGTCGACAGGAGCTGGGACTAGCAACGAGAGCTCACCTCGTTGCGCGGGGATTCGAACTGCCGACCTTCCGACCGGCAGTCCTACAGCTTCAGCGGTTTAACCCGCTGAGCCACCGCGTCCCATGTGAGCTCTTTTAGGCAGGCAGAAAATTTATCTCCCCCCACCACTTTTCGGGTGGCAATTTCTTGAGAGAGAGAGGCCGCAACGTTGCAAAGAGAAAGACCTAGGTGAGGCGTAGGTAACCTTTGGGGTGAATATGGAATTTTGAGAGCATGTGGTGGGCACTTCCACAAAATGGCCGCCATTTACCAGAAGGCAAACTCCTCTCCCAGGATGCTCTTTGCCATCCCTGAAGGCCCTTCGGGGGGGCCCGAGTCATTCCTGCAAATTGATATGGGGCTAGAGGCCAACGTTCCCGTTGGTAGCATGTCGTCTTCCTACCTTCTTAAAAAATGGAAAGAGTGTTTTTAAAAAGTCAGGTGGGAGTGGATAGCACAATGCCTCAATCGCAGCTCTGCCCTTCCGTCCCTTTCCTTTCTCACAGTTCTCCCACGTGACCAGCTTTTACTGGGCCCTGCTAGCGAGCATCTACACCTTGCAAACGGAAGACGGCTTCTTGATATGCTTGGCCCTCACGTCCCTCGGTAAGACCCCGTGGAGGAGGAGGAGGAGGAGGAGGAACAGAGAGTTGCCTGGGGTAATAAGACAGTTTATTTTAGCTCTTGCTTGGTCTCCAATCCCTCTACCGTCTAGGCCAGTGTTTCCCAATCTTGGCAACTGTAAGATGCATGGACTTCAACTCCCAGGATTCCCCAGCCAGCCATGCTGGCTGGGGAATTCTGGGAGTTGAAGTCCATGTATCTTAAAGTTGCTAACACTGGTCTAAATCAATGTTGTTGTTTTTTTGAATGGGGCAATTCCAGATGCGTGGACTTCAACTCCCAGAATTCTCCACCATGGCAATGCTGGCTGGGGAATTCTGGGAGTTGAAGTCCACACATCTTAAGGTTGCCAAAGTTGGAAAACACTGATCTAGGCCCTACATGAGTTTTTTCCCCCTGCCACAAACCGATTTCCCCATTTCCTTCACTGCAGTTGCACAGACCTCAGCCAACCCTGCTTGAGCATCTTCCAGCCCCCGAGTTGTTAAAATATACAGAGAAAGATGGGAAGCCCTGTTGTGCAGCCTCTGAGAGAGAGGATGCTTTCCCAAAGCTTAAGGGCATCGAAGGAGGAAGGGTTGGCTGGACCTGGAAAATCCCACAATGCATTTCTCCCTGTTAAAAACAAGAGCATCGAAAGTTCTCGTGCTTTGTTATCCCTAGATTTTTAAGACTGTGGACTGGTACCCACTAAATCATTTTTTCCCCTAATTAAGTCACCAACCCAAGAAGAGCAAAGGGACCCTTTTTCTCACTTAAAAAAAAATCCTCAGAACCTTAGTTCATACAAATTGTCGTCATAATGGTTTAGAGCTCAGCAAATGGGAGCATCCAGCCCTTGTAATAAACAAACCATTGTGGTTTGCTCAACATAGCCTGATCAAGCCAACCATGGCTCAACATGAACTTGGCTACGCAACAGGCTTCTTTTGCAGGTCGAGCCAATCCAGTTTAATACTAGAGGATTCGGAGCAGCCCCCCCTGCTCCTCCCCTCCCTCGGGCAGTGGGTGCCGCAATCTGGATTTGATGGGCACACTGTGATTCGGGGCGTGCTTCAGCCTGCCCGCAGCACCTGTCGGGAATCCCAAAAAGCAGGGAGAACCGTCGAAGCACGTCTATGTGGGAAATTCAATGGTTCTGATACGACCCTTTCCTTTTTATCCAGCCTTGAATTTTGCGGCGTACCTTACTCGATTCTCGATCGACTATCTCACCATTGACTACAGAGAAGAAAAATATGAATGATCGAAAAGAAGCAGGGATGCCGAGAGAGAGAGAGAGAGAGAGAGAGAGAGAGAGAGAGAGAGAGAGAGAGAAGATGAACTTTGCAGGCCTGTTCACATTATTCCAGCGCGTACCTTTGAAGGAGCAACAAAGGAGCAACAGCCACCCCTTGGGATCAGCCAAGAGAGTTTAATAGAATATTAACAAATGTCTCTATTGCTTCAGTGTGCCAGAGCTTTGCACACTCACTGTTCCTACGTCCAAAGCACGTGGAGGAAAGAAATAAACCTCACACAGATCATTTACCACAGTTTCACCAGCCCAATCCTTCCGAAGCACAGGCTCCTGCAAAGGATCGTGGGAAGAGATGCCTCACCCTTCTGGATTGAACATCAGGGACAAGAGAAGCCTTTTCTTCACCAGAAGCCCTCCAAATGGATTGGGGCTGCCACTTTTAGTGAAGCCATCAACCCAACAGTTCTGCAAGCACCAGACAGGGGAAAGGCGGCTCTGGAGAAGACATGGTTGCTGCTCCCCCTCCAGAGAAACCAACGTTTGAACGGGGGGAGGGGGGGATGTGGCCGGAGGTGAGCCCGGAAGGCAGGGCCCCCCCCAGAACCAAGAGGACAAGGAACAGCGGAGTGCAAGGACATGGGCCCTGCTCAGGCCTTCCTTTTCGATGTGTAGCGTCCAGCCTATTAAGTCAAGCAAAGCAAAACTTAAGCGCCGAGGAACTGTCCTCCTCTCACCCCCACCACCATTCAGCCATCTGCCAATCAAACCATGGACCTGTTCTGCCACCGGGTTAGAGAGAAAGGCTGCAGTTCCAGCATTTGGTCCTACAAAATGGGCCCCTGAGCCCCAAGGCCTGGAAGACCCACGTCACGGGGATCTCAAAGACAGCCAGCTGTTGCAGTCCTTCCCACTTCTGCCCAACGATTACAAGGAAAGGGGGAAGAAGCCTGTTTGGGCAGACACAGCAGCAGAGACAGGCTGGAATGTCGGTGTGCTGAAGAAAAGGACTGAGGTGCCGGCAGGTGTTGCTCCACCTTAGACCTCTTAGACCTCCCTCTTTTGGGTGAAGCGCTGGTGTTCTGGCAACCACGGGCAGCTTGTGTACAAGCATCAAAGTGGATTGACGGCAGGAGGCCCTATTACTCGAACTAGAGATCTCCAAATGTGGCCCCGCCCTTTCCTAAAAATTGCTACAGGCTGGGTGGCAACGGACTGAGCAAAACAGACACCTGGCTCCCAGCAGATCACCACCGTCTCAAACATCCATCCAAGAACGGAAACAAAGCAGCGGAGAAACCCCTTAGCCCCACGGAAAGCCCCGCAGGGCATCTCCCCTGCAAAGCTGTAGTGACACACGGGTTGTGATAAGAGACAAGGACCTCAAACCTACTGAGTAGCAGCAAGAGAAGAAAAATAGAGGGTGAACAATTGTTCTCTTTAAAGTTGCCAGTTTAATTCTGCCCCTCAACTGCCCACCCGGCATGTCTGCATAAAACTGCCCTGTGGAGCAACACAAGGCATTATTTTCAGCTCCCACCCGATTGGCAGAACAGAGGAGGAGGAGGAGGAGGAGGAAGGGAGGGAGGGCCGTCTTTTATCCAGCATACCTCCATCCGGGCTTTGAAGGTGTCCCAACAGCCTTGTTCATCCAGGCTGGGAAGCTCACTGAGACCCAGCCACCCCAGGACTCCCTCTCGGGTCCCATTTTGCCAAGGAGTGGCAAAGAGGAAGAGCCGAGAGTGGGGTACGGGGCCACACGACCAAGGAGGGGCTGGCCCTACTCACTACTGTCCCACTCGGATGTGTGGGTTGAACTTGGGGTCCAGGCTGGGGTCGTTGTCGGCCGAGGCCCGCCCCAGCTTCATCATGACGATGATGAGTGTGAGGAAGCCGATCCCGCCGATCAGGAGGAAAATGACAAACCTCTGCATTAAAGAGCGTGGCTGCTTTCGGGCGCCGAAGCGGTTCCTGCTGGCAGAAGGGAAGAGAAAGTTAGGGGCTCCCTTAGGGTCCGGAACTGGATTTTGCCGATCAGAGTGCTTTCAAATCATTGGCTGGGTTACTGACAGATCGTAGGAGCGCTACGGAGTAGAGCTTTTGGAAGGGGACGAAGGAACGACGGAGCTGCCAGGAAGGGATCCTCAACAACTGCACAAGAGAGGGAAATGGAGAGTATCTGGGAGGTACAAGAGATCTGAACTGCAACCATCACACTGTGCTTGGAAGCCAGGCAGGACGAGGCGCTGCGCTTGAAATGAAGCAGCCCCTTTTCCAGCCTCACCTGACAGACGCCTCGTGGCAAGCTCGCACAACGAGGAGAAAACCTTGAAGAACATCAGGCTTGCCGCTTAACTTTACGACTTTCTGCCCGTGTGACCTGACATCCCTCTTGGCCATTCTCCCGTTTCTGCTGCTGCTCCGCAAATCTCGGGAGAGCCCCTTCCCAAGTCGGCAAGCTGGAAAGCGTTTCTGGGAACTCACTTGAGCAGCCGGGCAAGCCAGCTGAGGGTCGGCCGCCGTCGGTACTTGTCCTCGTCAAAGTCGATGGCCGCGCTCGAGTCCCTGCCGAACCCCGCTTCCCGGGTATCATAAATTTTCCGCGGTGAGGAGGCTGAAGGCAAAGAGAAGAGAAAAGGCTGAAAAAGCAACCTTTCCTTGCCCCAAGAAAGCCACATCATCTTTGGAGAAATTCTGCCCCCCCCCGAAGATGCCTGAAACCAGGTCAGACAATCTGTCCCTCCAGAGCAATGGGGGGGGGGCATGTTAAAAATAATTATATGTACTCAATTAAGAGCAGTATAGTGGTATAATGTAATCTCAACATTATTAATCATGATAATATAAGGAAAAGAAAAAAGGCCTGGACAATGAAATTGTGTACAGCACGATGCCCCTGCCCACCCAAACTGACCGAATTGCTTGAAAGCCTTCTTCCTTGCCCTTCCGTAGGATATTGACACACAACATCCCAACCATCCACTGCTGGAAATAAGCTGCCTGTTTCTCCTTCCAGTCTTGACTGTACGATTGTTTAGCATGTCCCCCAAACCACACCTTTTGGTCGCCATGAGCAGCCAGCTCTTTGGAGGGGTGTTGCAATGTGAACAGGGCCGAATCATGCACATGGGCAGGAACGAGATCAGGGATGTCTGCAGGGAGTGGTTAAAAAAGTCAATATGGCAGCCACCGGGGTGCAGCTGAGACTCCACCCACCTGCAACACCCATTAAAAATGGGCACAGCTTCAATCCCTCTGGTGTGGCCACCATCTTGGTTTTTCTGACCGTACCCTACAGATGTCCCTGGCTTTTACCCCCCTTCCTGCAGGGGCAGTTTTTTCTGCTTGTTTCTTGACTTGGTTCAAGTCTATTTTTGAATTTTTTTGGCAGAGATAAGTAAACTCTGATCCTGGAACTACAGTTCCCATGAGCCCCAGCCAGCACAGCTACAGGCACAATCTACCTTCTAATAGTGCAGAAGGGAAAGTGTGAGGACAGGCCCCACCGATTGCTCTTCTGCACAGCAGGATCGGTAAAAACTGCTGTGATGCCAGAGTGACTTCACACGTGCAATGACATTGTCATGTAAACACCACAATTGTGTACTTGTGCCACCTCTGACACAAATATCTAAGTCACAGCATCTGCATGATGTTATCACTAATACAGTGTTTCTCAACCTTGTCAACTTTAAGATGTGTGGACTTCAACTTCCAGAATTCCCCAGCCAGCATGGCTGGCTAGGGAATTCTGGGAGTTGAAGTCCACACATGTTAATGTTGACAAGGTTGAGAAACACTGGACTAATACATCATCATCATCATCATCCCCTCCTCCATTAAAGAGGCCCACACTTCTACAATCAAATGAGGTTGGAATATATAGCGATATTGAATGGTATGCAAGCTCTATTGGGTCCGGTAGTGACGAAAGTAACAGCACATAGCTTCTATCTATCTATCTATCTATCTATCTATCTATCTATCTATCTATCTATCTAAATTTCTATCTATCATCTATCTATCTATCATCTATCTATCTATCTATCTATCTATCTATCTATCATCATCTATCTATCTATCTATCATCTATCTATCTATCTATCTATCTATCTATCTATCACCTATATCTATCTATCATCTATCTATCTATCTATCTATCATCTATCTATCTATCTATCTATCTATCTATCATCTATCTATCTATCTATCTATCTATCTATCATCTATTTATCTATCTATCTATCTATCTATCTATCTATCTATCTATCATCTATCTATCTATCATCTATCTATCTATCTATCTATCTATCTATCTATCTATCATCTATCTATCTATCTATCATCTATCTATCTATCTATCTATCTATCATCTATCTATCTATCTATCATCTATCTATCTATCTATCATCTATCTATCTATCTATCTATCTATCATCTATCTATCTATCTATCTATCTATCTATCTATCATCTATCTATCTATCTATCTTCTATCTATCTATCTATCTATCTATCATCTATCTATCTATCATCTATCTATCTATCTATCTATCTATCTATCTATCTATCTATCATCTATCATCTATCTATCTATCATCTATCTATCTATCTATCTATCTATCTATCTATCTATCTATCTATCATCTATCTATCTATCTATCATCTATCTATCTATCTATCTATCTATCTATCAATCATCTATCTATCTATCATCTATCTATCTATCTATCTATCTA
>JALMGJ010000026.1:2520893-2568393 GCA_023362775.1 Charina bottae
AACAGCACATAGCTGTTTTATCTATCTATCTATCTATCTATCTATCTATCTATCTATCTATCTATCTATCTATCTATCTATCAAATTTTTATCACCGCCCATCTCCCTCTACAAGAGGGACTCTGGGCGGTTTACAATAAGATAAGATTTATAACCCTTCCTCTTTATTTTAGGAGGTGTTTTTTTCTCTATCCCCAGAGAAATTAGAAATAGAGGTGAAAAAGTCCAAATTCCTTATGATCTTGTATTAAGAGTTCTTCCACTGAGACTGAAAAGAGTTAATTGGGGTTATGGGTGATAAGGAATCTACGGAAAACACTCAATTTATCCAATGCTTTATCAATTAAAGGCACCCCAGATTCTAAGCAAAGTATAATCCCACTGTGAAATGGCAGGAAATGCTGATGTTCAGTGGGACACCTGAAGGGGATAGTGCCACAAGCAGGATAAGAAAACCCCAAAGAAATCAAGGCCCATTTGCCTCCCTCCGTCACCCCCCCCCCAAACCTCAGCTGCCTACCTGCATTGATGGTGACAGGGTCTCTACCCCCATCATGGATGCTGACAACCGTGTGCTGTTCCGCCACACTGCCGTTCTTCAGGCTTTGCTGCTGCTGCTGCTGCTGCGGAGACGGGAAGTTGCAACTAGGGCCGTAGGCAAACGAGGACACTGAACCCTGCGGGGCAGCTTCTTCTGAGTTGAGGACTGGGGACAGGGAAAGGAGGGAGAGGAAAAACGGCTCGGGCTCCAGTGAGATTTTTAGCGTTCAGCATTACTGTTAAGTTTTAGAGCTTTCCAGGAATTCTAGAATTGTATGTATTTTTGTAGGCTGTTCAGCCATTGGAGAGGCAACACATTAATCCATAGCTTTCCAAACTGTGTGACACTTTAGTGTGTCGCGACAAAACCCGGAAGTGGTGATGGCGCGTTGCTGGTGGCGCGTGCGGCGGCGATGGCAGCGGTGCGCCATCAGCGCTTCCGGGTTTTAGCAGAAAACACGAGGCCGCTGCCGCCATGCACACCACCGCCACGCGCGCCCCCACCGCTGCTGCCGTTGGTGTGTCGCCAATGGCGGGAGTTTGGAAAGCAATGCATTAATCAATGCACGTATTAATAAAAGACGACATAATGTAGCCTGATTGCGGCTGAATCCAGCTACTGGGTCGGTTCAGCAAACCAGGGCTTACTGTACCTTTGTCAGCTCAGCCACAGATCCTTTCTGGAATTCAACTGCTGATTATTATTTATTTAAATTTATTGGCCGCCCAGCTCCAGTGGACTTATAGGCCAATGGTGGTGGCCATCCAAAGCTTTTTGGTCCCTGGGATCCCAGCCCTCCCTTGGTTCAGGCCTTGTGCTGCACTTCCAGAAATCTGCAGCCTGGTTGACATGTAACATTAAGCCCTAAGGTAGGCGGTCAGCCTGTTTTAGCATGTACAAACCCAAGAAAAAAGCGAACGGCAACACAAAATCACAAATTTAAAAACAATTTACTGCTAGTTTACAAACTACAGCTTCTATTAATCAGTCTTGACATTATATCTGAGCCTGGAATCATAGCTTGTGACTGGCTTGTTCTTGTACTCTGCCCACTTTTGCTGCATTCCGCCAGATGTGATGGAGAAAACAAACCAGGAATTGGCCAAACCACCTCTCATCATTTTACTGGCATTTAGTCTACTTATTGATACTGGTTAACCATGGTTGAAATTAACCAGGGCTAATGCTCTGGGGATGCAGCCAGTACAATTTCAGAGACAATTCTAAGTGATAACGACATTTGGTATTACTCCAACCCAGATTCAAATAACCTCGCTTCAGATGGGTTTGCCCAAAAGACTTAACTAGATTGGTTCAAGAGGGGCTGTTTTCACAACATGCTAAGCAGGATTCGTTTTAATCAAGGGCACAGACTCGGGGCATGAGGGCTTAGCGTGCTGTGTAAGCCTTTGATTAGTTTATGATTCAAAGTGCAAAGCATTACTGGAATAATTCAGCAACCAATTCAGCGCATTATAAAAAACCAGGCTTTGAAGGCACTTAAGGCGTGAGGATGCTTGCTTTACTCTCAGACAAGATTGGCAAAAGACCCTAAAGGGATTTTCTTGCTTACAAGAAAGATGGGTGAGAAACTCACCCTGATGAGTGGAATAACCCCCTTCCCCATTTTGAAACACAGCTGCTTCCAAGGCACAGAATCTGGATGGCCAGCCTCCTCTAAAATTAGGTGCGGGGCTTACGCTGTTTATGGAATTATGCTTTATGGTAGCTTCTGCCAGGAAATCCGAGGGGATCTCCAACGCCAAGGATATCTAGCTCCTGACCCCATATACTCACCTGTGAAACTGGACCAGTCGCTACACTCTGTGGCGTTGTGAGAATCTGTGTCTTGAACTGCTTCCATCTCATCAATCTGAACGGAACGAAAGCAAAAACTAGATGGAGGTTAACGATCAGGGTGGGATCTGGAAAGCAAGCGGCTTCTGGAGTCAAAGGGAACGCTCCCGAGTTGATCTCAACTCCGGGGGACACTGGGGACACGTTTATGTAGTTTTCTAGGCAGCAATACAGACATTCCCACGCCGCCTCCTGGGATTTATTTTATTATTGTTTTTACTTCCCAGCCTAGTTTATCGCCCTGGGATTTCCTCGTGGGAAGCCCTGCTGTCCGGGGTCAATCTGGTTTGGCTTTTGGAGAGCGGGCAAGACCAGAATAAAGGGGAAAATAAGTAATTAAAAGCTGACTTTGTCCTCATGGCTCCCAAAGCTGATAAGTTTCCTGCCTGTGGAAGTTAAATTCTTAATGAATATGCCACTCTGGGTTCACTTACAACGCTAGCCGTCCGAGAAGAAAGGGCTCATAGAAGTCAACGTGTGAACAAAAAGAGACCGACTGAGAGAGAAAAGGGGATTTGAAAGGCAGCTGCCGACTGAGGAAGGGGGTCGCACTTGCTCGTTTCTTGCAGCCCCCCCTTCCGGCACCAGCCGTTGGGATCAAGCCTGCCTCCTCAAATCGAATCCAATCTCTTTATCGCGGTCTTTGACCAGACTTTACAACCGAAGAAGAGAAACAGTTTAGTCCCACAATTCATTATCGGGGGGAAAAAAAGGAAAACAATAAAACAGCATATCTAATTAAAAGTTTTGCACAATTGTATAACTTGATAAAAATACTTGGCCACCTGGTGTGTGTGTGTACAATCAGCATCCCTTAAAAAGAAATAAACGTAAAATCTATCAGCATGACCCTCAAATTTATGAAGTTTTCTTCTTCGTTCTTTCCTACACAAGCTCATCCCAGGAGATATAAATGGTGCAAATCACCCACATTCTGTAGCATGTTCTGGCATAGTACTTGGTTAGGGATCCTGTTTGTCGTTGTTGTTATATTTTAATTCTGCCTTTTATCTCTCTCTCTCTCTCTCTCTCTCTCTCTGTGGCAAGCACACCTCATACTCCTTCCTCCTCCTATTTTCCCCACAACAACAACCCTGTGAGGTGGGTTGGGCTGAGAGCGCGCGACTGGCCCAAAGCCACTCACCCAGCCGGCTTTCATGCGTAAGGTGACCCAGGGCACCTTCCATCTCTCTTGTCTGGAAGGATAACAACAGAGCAGGACTAAGGCAATCTTGGGATGGTCAACAGAAGCCCTATTGTGTATATTTTTAATATTCTTTGGCACATTGTGAACTGCCCAGAGTCTTTAGTTATTTAGAACGCCAACTTCCATCTTCATTTTTGTTGCTGTCCTTTGGGCTAACGGTTGGTTTTATTGCTGTCACATGTTAACTTCCTGGGGATGTTTTAACTGTTTCCACTTAAGTTCGACGTAAGCTGCTGAGAATCATTTTGATGGTGGTGGGGTAGATGTGCCTTTAACAAGCAAGTAAATAAATAACAGAACGGGGGTAGACTCAGTCTTCCTGGAGGCTTCCAAACCGAGGCTAGATAGGGTGACTTAGTGCATGTTTGTACTGAAGGGGGGTTGGACTAGAGGACCTCTAAGGTCATCTAGGCTAGAAACCAGGAGACTGAGAGTTCTAGTCCCGCCTTAGGCACGAAAGCCGGCTGGGTGACCTTGGGCCAGTCCCTGTCTCTCAGCCCTAGGAAGGAGCCAATGGCAAACCAGGAGACTGAGAGTTCTAGTCCCGCCTTAGGCACGAAAGCCGGCTGGGTGACCTTGGGCCGGTCCCTGTCTCTCAGCCCGAGGAAGGAGCCAATGGCAAACCAGGAGACTGAGAGTTCTAGTCCCGTCTTAGGGAAGAAAGCCGGCGGGTGACCTTGGGCCAGTCCCTGTCTCTCAGCCCGAGGAAGGAGCCAATGGCAAACCAGGAGACTGAGAGTTCTAGTCCCGCCTTAGGCACGAAAGCCGGCTTGGGCCAGTCACTCTCTCTCAGCCCAGCCCACCTCACAGGGTTGTTGTGGGGAAAATAGGAGGAGGAAGGAGTATTAGGTATGTTCCCCATCTTGAGTTATTTATAAAAAATAATAAAGGCAGGACAAAACATCTAAAAGAAAAAGTCCCCATGAGAATCTGAATTGTCTGTGAAAGGTCCCACAAAGGCTCCCTTTTAAAGCACCAAGGTACATGACCAGAATTGAAACTGCCAAATGATTATAGGGAGGTTTTCTGCAGGGAATTTTTTTAAAAATAGCTATTTTTAAAAGAGAAATACAAAATCAAAGGTTGGAAGCACTGGGCTCCAAATCCAAACCCATTCATCACCATTCCTGAGGCTCTCAACTGCTGAAAAAAAACGGATTCATTTCAAAGTGGATTAAAGGTTTAACTTAGCCCGATGCCGTAAAATTGGCAATGAAGCAACAAAATGACTGCAGGATTAATTTCTTACCAGGGGAAGTCTGAGTCCAGCCCGAGCCCAGTTGACGGTCGAGAGCTTCTCTCGGAGGACAGACGCAACTGGACTGACCAAGTTGGTGGGAGGGAAGACGGGGCCCTGGCAAGCGGGGCACTGATAGCCAGCGGGGGCCGTGTTCTGCGGCCGCTGATTGGCCATCTCGTTGAGGCAGGACCAGTGAAAGAGGTCTAGAGGGAAGAGGGGCAGTTAGGGTAAACCCTGCCTTGCACATCTGCAGCTGTGCACATCTGCAAAGAGTTTCCTGATGGAGGCTACACCTCTCTTTCTGCTCAAGGGGGTGGCTTTCAAGCACAATGCCAATAACCTAATGCTGTTTTATGATGCTGTTGCTCAGCGGGTAAGACACCAGGCTTGTCAATCGGAAGATCACAAGTTCGGAATTTCGAATCCCTAGCCCCGCCTGACGGAGTGAGCTCCCGCACTCGCCCCAGCTCTTGCCAACCTAGCAATTCGAAAGCATGCAAATGCAAGTAGATGAATAGGTACCACTTTGGTGGGTAGGTAACAGCGTTCCGCGTTTGTCATGCCAGCCACGTGACCGTGGAAGCGTCTTCTGACAGCGCTGGCTCTTCGGCTAACAAATGGAGATGAGCACCGGCCCCTAGAGTCGGACACGAACCTTTACCTTATAAGGTTGACCTGGGGCTGTCTCCCACTGAGATTTATTTATTTATTTATTTTTCAAATTTATCACCACCCATCTCTACAACAGTAGACTCTGGGCGGTTTACAATAATATTATAAAAACAATTAAAGCCTATACATCTAAAATCCACTGTAATAATAAATAGAAAAATCCAAATGATGGTAATATCTTAAAAGGAGGACACCACTAAGCCAACCACCCCCAGGAGGAACTATTACTTCCTTCGTTCCAAGCAAGGCGGCAGAACCAGGTCTTTAAAGACTTCCTGAAGGCCAGGAGCGAGGGCGCCCGTCTCACCTCTGAGGGCAAGATATTCCACAGGGCGGGTGCTATCGCAGAGAAGGCACGCCTCCTGGACCCCGCTAGATGGAATTCTTTTATTGATGGGGTCCGAAGCATGCCCTCTCTGCATGAACGGGTGGGGCGGGTCGATGTTATCGGGATGAGACGGTCCCTCAGATACCCTGGCCCCATGCCATGTAGGGCTTTAAAGGTGATAACCAACACCTTGAATTGGACCCGGAAGCAAACTGGTACCCAATGCAGCTCACGGAGCAGCGGTGTTCCATGTGCTGATCTTATAGCACCCAGAACTACCAGTGCAGCCGCATTCTAATGATTCCCCATTAAATCACATTTTTAGCCCAGATTTTTCTTACACAAGTTCAGGCTGGCCTGGGATACAAACACTAATCCATAAAAGTACTGGGTTTCTTTCAGATGTGCAAATGCAGCCATTACGGCTTAACCTTATGTGCAAATGCCGTCACATTCTCAACTTCAGCTTACTAAGTCACAATCTTCCCTTCCACAGCACAGGAAAACGCACCTATCAAATCTCTATGATCCTATCTTCTTCTCTTCTTTAAACCCCACCATTAAAGTCCTCCCATTCTTCCCTATGTGGAGCCCGTGAAAAACGGCAGCACATGACCAGAGGGATGAATTTACTGGAGGGCTGCCAAAATATCCAGGGGGCTGGCCTTTCTAGTTCATTTATTAATTTTTATTATTATTACATTTCTTTCTCTTTCTATGTATGTAAACACTCAAGGCAGTTTAGAACGATCGAACTGCAAAAAATGACAATAAAGTCAAGACAATTACAATTAAAATCAAGCCCTGGATAACTAAAATCCATTGAACACTTTAAAGCTTGGCGAAAAGGATACAGTTCTGCCAGTCTCCTAAAGGGCGGGAGAGGAGAACCGAAACGCACCCCCGCCCCAAGATAGCATTGTGGGGAGCCACAGAGGGAGAAGCCGCTCTGGCACAATGCGCAGAGAGTTTCGACTGACCATAACACACAAGCCGGACCGTCTCTTTGTTGGAAAGAAGAGTATTGCACAAACGACAATTGGGATTGTAGTCACTGTCCTGAAGCCACTGTAGGTACGACTGGACGATGCACTGGAAAACAGAGGCACGGGGAAAAAAAAACCAATCAGTGCAAAGGGCAGCAGGTGGAAATAGGAGGGGCAGCCTGATTATTTTGCCAAAAATGCTAAGACAATCCTAGCGAGAAGGAGCTCAACAGTCAGGGTAGAAAGAACCTTGTGAGCTGCGAAGCTGAGAAGCTAACACAAGACCAGAGGAAATTAGGGTGGGGCAGGGGGCTGTTTCAGAAAAAAGCAGCTTCATTACTTAATGGATCCAGAGATCAATGGTGGAATTTCATGTTCCAGTTGGAATCCTGGGCATCCCCCGCTAAGGAAGACCTGGCCCTAGGAAAGGAGGTGGGAAGAGACAATCTTAGGACTATGGACTGACAGCAAGCCAGCACATGTGTACACACAACCTATGGCCCCCACTCAGCCGAGGCTGCCTGTCCCTGAACTCCCCCAACCTCTGTTTTTTAACGTGGCAGAAGAGGCAAATTACTAGCACACGGAGAGGTGATCACTGACTGGATAAAATTAAGTCAAGTTGAGCTTTCATCCTGCCCCCTCCACTTTCAAGAACATGGCTTGTGATGTGCTACTAAGAGACCTAATGTGGCCCTTGGCCTAAGAAAGACTCCACACCTCTGCTATTTAAAAAGAAAAAAAACCACAGATTTGGGAAACCGCTCTGCAACAGAGCTGGTGTCCCAAATGCCTTTCACCAGCCTACAAACTGCTGCAGGTGATGCCTTTTGCTTTTAATCTGATCAGATTAGCCCAAATACAAGCTGCTAAAATTTGTTTCTAATGTTAAAACACCCCCTTATGTCAGTTTTCAAGGGGATTTGCAGCAATCAAAATCTAACACAGAGGAAAAAATAGGCATGTGGTTCTTTGTAGCCGAAGCCATAGATCAGGTTCTAGTTTGGTCTGTCTCACCTCCAGACCCAAATCAACTTGTAGACCAGCTCAGGAACCAGAAAACAACTGAAAGGCAGACTTGGGGGCTTCGATGCTCAGGGAAGCACAGGGTCACAATAATACTTAGTGGCCCTCTCATCTATCGGAAGTAAACTGAATGTATACCATGAATCCAGAGCAGCATGCTTTCTAATTAATTGGCAAAAGAGGTTAATTAAAAGTTCAATTAATTCTAAGAATTTAATGTACATTCCAATTTCTCCTGTATCCTAACTTCTCAGGTCTTTTCCCATTCATAGACTGTATGGTTTAATATCCCGCTAGTACAAGGCATTACCCTTCTAATTTCTCTGGACTCTCATTTCAAAGCATCTCACTTCTCTGTACTGTTTCCATTTACCTTGGCATGATTAGCAACAATACAGTTCTCACAGACGTTCACCCGATGCTCAAAACAGAACAGGTTTGTGACCTTCCTCTTGGGGCATTTACAGAGCCCCATCGTAGTAAGCGCAGTGGTGGTTTAGGCTGAGAAGAGCTGGAGAAAGAGAAAGAGGACATGGACAGAGGGATTACCTACACAAGGGCTTTTCAAACCACTGCCTAATATTTTCATTGTACTTCTGACCCTATTCACTGGAAGATCAGAAGACCACCTCCATTATCCTAGTTCCAAAATTTGTACCACTACTATAATCCCAAATTCTTCCTTACCTTCACAGCTTTCTCTCCCTAAAACAGAAAGACCCCTTGTAACACGGGTATCTAGGCATGGCTCATCTGTGCTTCCCCAGTCACATTTGCAGTTCTCAGACACCCCCCACTGAAAATCACAGCAAACTGGACAATAATCAAAGCACAACGTTCTGCAGTTTTATTATTCTCCAAAGATCCAAAATAGGCATGCTAAACCTACACACCTCACTGAATATGAGACTTCGGTGCTTTCATAGCAGCATACACAAAAAGAAAAACAGTAGGTGGCACTTGGGAATGCAGAGAAACCTGGCCTTGCTGAATGCCTACCTTATGGGCAGTTGTTACAGGTTATAAAGAAGGATCACTTCCAGAAGTACATCACACCCACATACATCAAAGGACTAAAGGTAAAGGTTCCCCCCGCACATTTGTGCAGTCGTGTCCGACTCTAGGGACCGGTGCTCATCTCCATTTCTTAGCTGAAGAGCCAGCGTTGTCCGAAGACGCTTCCGCGGTCATGTGGCTGGCATGACCCACGCGGAACGCTGTTACCTTCCCACCGAATTGGTACCTATTAATCTACTTGCATTTGCATGCTTTCGAATTGCTAGGTTGGCAAGAGCTGGGGCAAGTGCGGGAGCTCACTCTGTCACGCGGGGCTAGGGATTCGAACTGCCGAACTTGCGACCTTCCGATCGACAAGCCTGGCATCTTAACTGCTGAGCCATTGCGCCCCCTTCAAATGACTATCTTATCACATTCAGTGGGAGTTACTTCCAAGTAAGCCTTCCCAAGACAACAACATCCTTACCCCACCAAGCATGTGAATCTATATTCCCAGTGTGCGCGGGGGGGGGGGGGGGGAACTTTACCTTTACTTGGTATTTGCACCATTCATGCATTTTTACAGGACTTGTTAGGCACGAAAACTCCTATTCCAACGTTTATTTATTTTTAATTATTTAAGAAACATACATGGCTGTTCAACTTGAACACTGAGGTTCTGGGCGGCTTGCAATAAACCCAAAACAGTTTAGCCTTACCATCGAAAGAAAAGGACAGCTAAGCAGGCTCAACCACCAATTCTTAAAATGATAGTTCATGACCCAACTAGCATAAAAGACGTCTTGATCGCCTGACAGATGGCTCGATGACAGCTGGAGGTCCAAACCTGCGCGCCTTTACTCAGAAGCAAGCCTGCCCTAATTCGGAGGGGCTGATTCCCTTGCAATCGTACCCCGGGATGCAATCTTAAAGGAGCCGGGCGTCCAGCGCCCCGACTCCGAATGGGGCCAAGCCCCAGGATCCCCAGACCCCTGGCCAACAAAGCCCATCGCTCTCCCCCATCTGCCAAGGAACCCGGGCCATGTGATCCCACGCTCCGCCCACCCGTAAGAAACCCAGGGGTCCGAGAGCCCCCCCCAGACGTCCGAGCGGCCGGACCTTCCCCCGCAGCCACGGAGACCCGGCCCCCAGCCGCAGTACCTTCCTCCCTCAGCGAGGGAACCTAGACGTTCCAGGGGCGGCCCCCGCTCCAGTGGGGAGCCCGGGCGTCCGAGCGTCACCGGAGGAACCCGAGCGGCTTCTCGCTTTCCCTGGCCGGTCGCGGGCGAGGGGCGAGGGGCGAGGCCCACCTGTCTCCTCCGGCCCACTGCCACGTCTCTTCCGGGAACGTCGCGTTCTCTTAGCGTCACGCCGAGCCGACGCCGCCTTTCCCAAGATGGCGCCGGCCGTCGCCTCGCGCTTCCGGCGTGCGGCTCTGGCGTCACTTCCGGCCGGGCCTCTGGCGGGCGATTTCAACGGTAGAAGAGAAAGACGGAGCGACGCGGTCGGGAGGCGGTGGCTGCCATGGCGGGAGGCCGCCCCGGGAGGCGGGCGTACTCCGCAGGGGAGGCCCGGGACGGTGAGTGAGGCCCGGGGGGCCCTGCGGAGGAGGCCGGGGCTCCTTTCTCCCTCTGCTCCAAAGCCCTCTTGGGGCCGCCATTGCTCCTTTGGGTCCGTCACAGCCCTGCCAGGTGGGCCAGGCGCGGGAGGGAGGCTTGGCGGCTTCGCTGAACCCTGCGGGGGTGGTCTGCCGACCTTAATGGATCAGGCTTAGCGCATGATCTGGCGTATTCAGCCAATCGGACCCCGTGGAAATCCAGCCAAATGGGGTTTGGGCGTGTGTGTGAACCCAGATATCACGATTTATAGCTTAAGGCGAAGTGTGAACAAGGCCTGGATGGCTTGGGGCTTCACACATTGTCTGCCCTTAGCCTCAAATGCTTTTTAACAAATTGCACTACATCAGAGCTTTCCAAACTTTTCATGCTGGTGACACACTTTTTAGACATGCATCATTTCGTGACACACTCTTACAGCAAGGCACAAGGCAGGCACTAGGACCTGCGCGGAATCACAGCAGGTTTGGAGGCAGCAAGGCACAAGGCAGGCACTAGGACCTACATGGAATCCTGGCAGGGCTCGGAGGCAGCAGCAGCCGCGACACATCCAAACACTGCAGCTGACACACTAACGTGTCCCGACACACAGTTTGGAAAGCTCTGCACTACAGTAATTGGTTATTAGTTTCATTTACGCATATAGAAGGCGTAAGGCTCTTTCATAACCAATCCCTAATAGAAGTGGCACTATAGGATGCCCCGGTTTGTAGCACTACTATATTTTTAAGTGAAAACATTCATTGTGTGTGGAATTTTCTCAACATTTTTGACTGAACCCTTTTATCCTCTCTTCTCCCCAGGTGCTACTTCCTCTCCCTCCAGGCGCAGGTCTGAGAGGATCTTGTCCTCCTCGACTCGTCCAGTGTCCCAGGGCAAGCCCAGTGGGGTGGCCAAGAAAATGACGGGCAGCCCGGTATGAGAAAAGCTTTGTTGTATTCTCTCATTTATTCTTTATGAATTTAAGATTCTGCTTGAGTTCTGCAAGCCAAGTTTGGGTTGGGGGTAATTGTTCAGATTCTCTCAAAGGATGTGATGGGGTGGGGAACGTCCGGCCCGCGGGCCGTATAAGGCCCCCAAAATCATTTGGTCTGGCCCTGCCAAGGCAACCGTAGGCGGGACTTGAAATTCCATAAATCTAGGAGCTCCTGCCTGCAAACCCTGCCCCCTTCCGTGTGATTGGCTCCCACCCGCAAACCCCGCCCCCGGTCCATGAATGATGTTATAAATATCAAAATGGCCCTTGGCAGAAAAAAGGTCCCCCACCCCTGTTCTAGAGAAACAAATCTCAGATTCTTTTTTTTTAATAAGAATTTTAATGAGTTTAAGCAAAGATAAAAACTACAAAAAAACTACAAAAAGAAAAAGAAAAAAAGTGAGAAAACAGAAAAAGAAAATATTTTTTGAAAGATTGCATATCAAGATGACTTCTGACTTTCAACAAGAATATACAGCAATTTCCATAATTAATCCCTTACTCTTTATCTAACCAAAATCACATTATTTGTATAAGTCAATCCATTAACATGTTATAAAACTAAAAACAATTCTTCTTTCCCCTTATATATATATAAAAAATAAATAAATATATAAACCTCTAAATCCACTTCCCCCAAAAAAAGAACCCATTTATTTAATATTTCCTTTCTACCACTATTCTATATATTTCTAACCACTGTAATACAAATCAAATTATATTTAAATTTTGTACTTAATAATACTTTTATACTTAATAATACTATAACAATCTTAACCTTATTAAACCTATAACCAAACTCTAAATATTGTATCTTATAAATCTGAAAAGATCAAACTTTAAAAGCAATAGAATACTTCTTAAATCTAAATCATTAAAGAAAAATAGAATCATACAAGCCTTAATATCAATCCACATACATATTCTTCATTTCTTATCCCACCTCAAAGTAAACCAGAACATGTACATGTCTCCATATTACACATAAGGCAATTTTTACGTAGAAATCGGCCCAACTGCCGCCTACAAAGTCAAATTCCTCTGCTTGAAACCTCCCACAAAAAGGGACTGCTTCATTCTCAAAACAATCATTCAGAAAGACAAGACCAACAATACCTTGCAAGTCGAACTGTCTTAACTCCTTCCACACCAAAGTATATCCGTCTCCTGGCATTTCCTCGAAGCCTCTAATCTCGTCAATAAAAGCATCCTGCTGTTGATTCTCTTCTTCTTCCTTCAATGCATCCTCAACCAGTTGACACATTTTGAAACTGATGTTTTGTACAATATCCCAAATATCTTGCATAATAGTTTGGCAAGTATCACGGAGAAGCTGTTTAAAGTCACAACGAAGCTCAATCGTAGTGAAACTCTGAGAGTATTTCTTTAAGGTTGTCCATGTTTCAGGCAGAAAATTAAGGCACCCCCTGAATGCTTAGTTAACACAGATAGAAGCTAGTGCGTAGCTTTCCAAAGTGTGTGTCGCAACACACTGCTGTGTCACCTGCGGTGTCCTGGTGTGTCGCCCAAAAACCCGGAAGTGCTGATGGAACCAAAAGAAGCGGCACCCCCACCAATCAGAGCCGTTGCCGCTGGTGGCGGCGCGGCGGCAGCGATTGGCAGGGGTGCCGCTTCTTTTGGTTCCCCCATCAGCGCTTCCGGGTTTTTTGTGCGACAGACCAGGACACCGCAGGCCGTGACACCGCTGCTGCCGTTGGTGTGTGTCGCCAATGTGAAAAGTTTGGAAAGCTCTGAGCTAGTGGGTTAGGAAAAGGCAACCCAAAGAAAGTGGATAGAAAAACTGAAATCTCAAAACAGCAAAATCAATGTGTAGGCAAATGTTAAGTCCTTCAAATTAATTACAAAAATAGTAACGAGATGATTATTTATTCTCAGTCCTCAAAATTTAAATGGAAATAAGCCAGCAGTTACAAGAAAGTTTTAAGGTTAATCCAAAAAATAACGATGAGCACCAAGAGAAGTCGTTCCTTCTTGCTGTGGAAAGCCTCTCTTAGGGTAAAAAAACTTTAAAATATATATATACTGTACATTGGGTGATTTAGAAATGGGAAAGGCTCGACCTATTGTCCCTTTAGGGCTGCAGCGTGGTCTGGAAAATGATGGCGTCCCCGACTCCCATCTCCTCTTACCAGATTAGCGCCAACGCTGCTGGCGATCCTCAGGTTGCGAGGCGACGTTCCGAAGTGCAAATGGGGTGATTCTGAGCGTTTTCTGTCCGTGAAAACGCTCTGGGGCACCAGGGAAAGCCTGCCTGCGCCCCCAAAAGAACCCACGCTGTCAGGTCTGCCCGCAGCTAATGTTCAGTCGGCCAGGTTCGAGAAAGACATCTCAGATTCTGTGTCTTCAGCAACAGTCTGTGTGTTTTAAAATGTTATTTTTTCATACCGCAGAAGTAATTCTCTCCCAGCTGGGTTTTTCTTTGCCACCTGCTGAATTTTTCCCCCCTGTCTTCTTTGTAGCATCCGGGTCCACTTGTGATGCGCACAATAACTCTGAAAAAGATTAAGCCACGGAATCAGCAGGTAGGAGGAGGTGTGCGGTTGTGTGAAGCCTTCCATGCGTGCTCTGCCTGTCCATGGTCTTTTGCCAGATTAACTGCATCTCTCATTTGTTTCTTTTCTCCGCCGCTCCCCAGGATCGGGTCAAAGACAGTGCTTCAATTCCTCGACGGAGTCCAAGGGTAAGTATGGAGCCACAGCAATTCTTGTAGAGAAGTAAAAGAATGTGCCTTTGAGCAAGGTCTGCAACCTTTAAGTAGCCTGGCCTTCCCCAAGATGGCTGGGGAATTCTGGGAGTTGAAGTCTGACACATCTGGAGGCTTCCAGGTTGGGGGAGGTTGATAAGACAGTGTGGAATTAATGATTCTGTGAGCAATTAGCATGTTTGATTTTTTGTTATTTATCCTGACTCCTCCAACAGAGAATGTCCTGGTGTGCATTCATGAATGCCCATTAGGTTCTCTGCCCGATCCATTTTTAGTGTATTTTAATTTAAAAAGAATAAATGGGAAGTGAAGTCGTGCCTTTGTTTCCAGAATGTCTCTGAAATTCACACAGGCGCCAAAGGCATTTTTAGAAAATAAAAATGACAGGTATCTGAGGTCTGCGCCTTGGTTTGGAAGGGTCCACCTGCACAGAATAAAAGAAACTAGCATAAATTGCTCTAAATATCACTGCCGGCATGCCAAATGGTTGGAGAGCCTCTCTTTTCATGTAGGAGGGAGGAAGGTGATGGAAATATATAATCTTTGTCAAAATGGGAAATACTACCAGTTTACAATTTCATAAAACCTTATTTGTCTTTGACATCTCAGGAACATTTCTTGAGATCTTAGTGATATGCAGACTGATCCAGGGCAAGTCAAGTGGGGGATCAGATAAATCCTGTTGAAGCAGTTGGAAACCTCTCTCCTTGCACTGCTTTCCACCTTGGGTAACATGAACCCTGACCAACAGCAGAATATTAAAGCAGAGCTTTCCAAACTTTTCATGTTGGTGACACACTTTTTAGACATGCATCATTTCGTGACACACTCTTACAGCAGGGCATCATTTCGCGACACACTCTTACAGCAGGGCACAAGGCAGGCACTAGGACCTGCGTGGAATCACAGCAGGTTTGGAGGCAGCCAGGCACAAGGCAGGCACTAGGACCTGTGCGGAATCACAGCAGGTTTGGAGGCAGCCGGGCACAAGGCAGGCACTAGGACCTGTGCGGAATCACAGCAGGTTTGGAGGCAGCCAGGCACAAGGCAGGCACTGGGACCTGTGCGGAATCCTGGCTGGGCTCCGAGGTAGTAGCAGCAGCGACACACCCAGTCACTGCAGTCAACACACTAACGTGTCCCGACACACAGTTTGGGAAGCTCTGTATTAAAGGCTAACTATGTCCTTCCTGTTTTGCAGATCTCCTTAAAGGAAAACAAGGAGAACAGCCCCCCAGGGGCCACTGAGAAACAAAGTCCCCCTGGAGTTGAGGCCGAGAGGAAACCCCAGTCGTCTGCCCCATGCTGCTCCTTGAATCTTGACGCAGAGACTCCACCGAAAGGGACTGACGCCCCCTCCCTGCTCAGTGCCAACACGCAAGATTCTCTGCCGGAGCATGAATGGGACCTGGCCATGGCTAAACGCGTGCGCCGTTCTTACAGCCGCCTGGACGTCTCCTTGGCCCGCAGCTTCCTAGAAAAGGAGGAGGGTCCGGGCTCCAGTCTCACTGGCATCTCTGCGCCCGCTTGCGACCCTGGCAAGCGGCAAACCCTTTTTGGCTTCGAAAAGCTTCTGGTCCCGGAGCTGCTGGCCGACCACTACCCTCTGAATGCAAGCAGCGTCCCACAGACAGCAGCTGTGGAAACCGGCACCTTCGCGGAGCCAGACACTGACATCCCTGGCATCTCGTTTGGCAGAGAAAGGCGGAGGAAGAAGAAGATGCCTCAGTTCGATGTGAGTATGACTTTGGGCACACTCGGGGAGGCTGAGCTGTGGCTACCCAGCCTTTTGGCCCAGACGTATTAAACTATGGGTTGCTTAATCCCATTGGGCTGGGCGCACACAATATACTCAGCCAGTGGTGCCCAGCACGGGGGTAGCAGTTGTTTGCACGGCATACCAAGAGATCCATTCCAAAAGGTAGCGGGTGGAATCAGGACTAAAGTTTAAAATATATACAGTATATAAAAAATTCCCTTCTCACCCCTCTGGGTGGTATGTGTCTTCCTCAACCTCGGGTCCCCTACCAGAGGCCTGGGAGTTTGAGGGTTCTGCGCAGGATCTTAGCTGTTCCCAGCACTGCACTCTTTTGGACAGAGAGCTCTGATGTTGCTCCTGGGATCTGTTGGAGCCACTCTCCCAGCTTGGGAGTCACAGCCCCGAGAGCTCCTACCACCACTGGGACCACTTGGGCCTTCACTTTCCACATCCTCTCCAGTTCCTCCTTCAGGCCCTGGTACTTCTCCAGCTTCTCAAACTCCTTCTTCCTGATGTCGCTGTCACTTGGCACCGCTACATCTATCACCACCGCCGTCTTCTGGTCCTTGTCTACTACCACGATGTCTGGTTGATTGGCCAGTACCTGCCTGTCCATCTGGATCTAGAAGTCCCACAGGATCTTAGCCCTGTCATTCTCCACAGCCTTCTGTGGAATCTTCCATCTGGACTTTGGGGGGTCTAGCCCAGGGCTTTCCAAACTTTTCACGTTGGTGACACACCAATGGTGGCATGCGAAAACCCGGAAGCGCCACTGTGGAGGCGGTGCGCAAAAACTCGGAAGCGTGGCGGTGGCGTGCGAAAACCCAGAAGCACCGCCACTGCGGCGCTTTCGGGTTTTTGCCTGCCGCAGCGGCGGTGCTTCCGGGTTTTTGCCTGCCGCCACCGCAGCACTTTCAGGTTTTCACACGCCACGGCGGCGGCGACATCCTGGTGTGCCACGTGAAAACCCGGAAGTGCTGATATCCATCAGCGCTTCCGGGTTTTCACACGACACTCCTGGGCCCCGCAGACGACACAGTACTGTGTCACAACACACAGTTTGGAAAGCTATGGTCTAGCCCAGAGCTTTCCAAACTCTGTGTCGCGACACAAAAGTGTGTCGCCACACACAGTCTGGTGTGTCGCCACACAACCCGGAAGCGCTGATCATCATCAGCGATTCCGGGTTTTCCCGCGGCGACACACCAACGGCGGCGCGCAAAAACCCGAAAGTGGCAGCAGCGCTTCCGGGTTTTTGCGCTGCCACAATGGCGGCACTTTCGGGTTTTCCCGCGGCGATACACCAACGGCGGCAAACTTTTTATGCCGGGAGCCATTTTGACATGCTCGTGCACATTTTGAAATGCTCGAGAGCCAGTGGGCGGGGTTTGTGGGCGGGGGCCAATCACGTGGAAGGGGGCGGGGTTTGCGGGCGGGAGCCAATCACGTGGCTTATTGGGGCGGGTGGCAGGGCGAATCTGTTTGGGAGGGTCGGGGGTCCTCGGCGAGCCCGGCCTCCAGAGCGGGGAAACGAGGCCCCCCCGCCCGCTCGCTTACCTGCCTGCTTGCCTCCCTCCGCTGCCTTCCCGGGATCCAAGCCGGATCGAGGGCCTCGCGGAGGGAGGCAAGCGGGCCTCCGCCGCCGGGTCCGCCCCCCTCGGCCGCTTCTGCCCGCCCGCGTCGAGCCAAGAGAATGATGGGGGGCGGGAAACGAGGCCGGCCCGCTCGCCTGCCTGCTTGCCTCCCCCCGCTGCCTTCCCGGGATCCAAGCCAGAGAGAAAGGGCGGCGGCGGGGCCGCGCTACCGGAGCGCCCGAGTGCCAGACAGGCAGCTCCGCCCGCGCGCCTTCCACGCGATAGGCCCGTGAGGACCGGCCAGGGAAGGCGCGCGGGCGGAGCTCCCGTCCCGCTGCACCCCAGCTGAGCAGCAGCCGAGCCTCGAGAGGGCGAGAAAGCGAGCGGCAGGGCAGCGCAGGGGGCCTGGCCGGGGCGGTGGCGGGGGGACGGCGGAGGTTTGCCGGGCGGCAGGACGGGGCGGGCGGCGCTGCTGGGGCTGGAGGGAGCAGAGGGACCAGGCGTTCCCGTGGGCGCAGCGTGCGCTCTGCAACCCGCCTTGGAGAAGTGGCCGCGGGAGGCCCTCCGGGTGCACCCTCCCACCCCATCAATCCCCCCACCCCGCCAGCAGCGCCTCCCTGCCGCGCCGGGCCTCGCTCAGTGCGAGAGCCAGGGGGCGGGGTTTGCGGGCGGGGGCCAATCACGTGGAAGGGGCGGGGGTGAGTTCAGCTGCAGAAGAGCCACACTCAAGGGGCCAAAGAGCCGCATCCGGCTCGCGAGCCGCCATTTCCGACCCTTGGTCTAGCCCATACGCTGTGCAGATGTTCCTGCAATGCCAGCTACTTGGTTGTGCCGTTCAGTGTTTGCTGTTCTTGCCTGCATCTTGCACCCTGCCGCTATGTGTTGGACTGTCTCTGAGGCCTCTCTGCACAGTCTGCACCTTGAGTCCTGTCTAGTGTGGTGGACCCCTGCTTCTATGGGTCGGGTGCTTAGTGCCTGTTCTTGTGCTGCCATGATCAGTGCCTCAGTGCTTTAACCCATCTTAAAGTGGCCAAGGTTGAGAAACATTGCTGTAAGGAGCTGGAGAGCTTTGCAGCACATTGCTGCTTGTGGGTGTAGCTGCGCCTTTTCCTCCTCATTTGTTATTTGCGGGACCGCCTCTTCCTGGGTGTAACTGCCCGCCCCACCAGGTCAGATAGAGTGGGCACACTCCAGGTCTCTTCCCTGAAATATTGCCATCTCGTGGGACCTGGGAGGCGTGCCTTTTCCTGGGGCAGAAGGGAGCTTCTGCATGGCTGTTGGGGCGTCCCGGGAGGATGATTGATGCACCAGCTTTTAGTTTTTGTTTTGCGGTTTTATTGTTTTGTGGTTTTATTGTCGTGAGCTGCCCAGCGTTGTGCTCTAAGATCGGCAGCCATACAATTTTTAAAAAAATAAATAATAAATCCTGCAGTTTTGTTTTGCTAGACATACTAAAAACATAAATTAAGAAAGCAACATAGCAAATGCATAAGCAACAAGGAGCAGGCCAATTACATACAAACTTCCCCTGCACATTTTTTTGTTAGATGTATATACCACCACATCTCCAGGAGCTCAAGATAGCCCTCTCTCCTTTTATTTTCCCCTGCAACAACAACCCTGTGAGGTAGTTTTGGTTGAGAGAGAACAATCAGCCCAAAGTCACACTGAGGTCTCTTGTGCCTGAGGGAGAACCACAAACGTCTTTGGTATTACATTACCCTGGTTCTCAATATGGTGCTGGAATTGCTGTTGTAGGACTGTGTTGGTCTATGTAGCTATAATAGCTGTGTTGGTCTATGGTGGCAAAAAATCAGGAATCTGGCAGCACCTTTTCTAACACATTTATTAAAAGGCATGAGCTTTTGTGATGAACAGAGGGCTATCCCAGTGCTTTTCAGACTTGGCCACTTGAAGATGTGTGGAATTCAGCTCCCAGAATTCCCCAGCCAGCAAGTTTGAAAAACACTGGGCTAGACTGATGTAGGGTTTAAATTGGGCTGAGGTCTGGGGGAAGGAGGGGAGGATAGACTGGGTATGCAGGTTACTTGTGAGATAGATTGCAAGTAGCTTAGGGGCGTGGTGGCGAGTGGGTAAGACGCCAGGCTTGTCGATCGGAAGGTCGGCGGTTCGAGACCCGAGTGCCGCATGATGGAGTGAGCTCCCGCACTCGCCCCAGCTCTTGCCAACCTAGCAATTCGAAAGCATGCAAATGCAAGTAGATGAATAGGTACCACTTTGGTGGGTAGGTAACAGCGTTCCGTGCGCGTCATGCGGCCACATGGCCGCAGAAGCGTCTTTGGACAACGCTGGCTCTTCGGCTAACAAGCGGAGATGAGCGCCGGCCCCTAGAGTTGGACACGACTGCACAAATGTGCGGGGGAACCTTTACCTTTATCTATCAATGAAGGGTTATACATACTGCTGAGTAGCTTTACTGGTATTAGCACACTAACCCATAAGGTGGGTTTGAGGTCTTGACCCCAAAATGGCCTGTTCCAACATCACAGGAAGCGTTTCAACTTTGGAACAGCCTCTTCTAATTGTGAAACAAGATTCCTGACTCCAAAAGAGTGTTTGAAAATTCCATTTCCAAGACCGGATGCTTTGGCCTTGACACCTTTTACATGCCTCTATGGCTGGGCTTTCCAAAGTTTTCCCGCGGTGACACACCAACCGCCGTTGGTGTGTCGCCGCGGGAAATGATGATCAGCGCTTCCGGGTTGTGTGGCGACACACTTTTGTGTCGCAACACACAGTTTGGAAAGCTCTGCTCTATGGAGTAATTTTGATAGATCAGCTTCGTCTGCAGAATTTGTGAAGTTGGAATGCAGCTATTCAAATTAGCAGAGAATTCCAGCATTTTTTAAAGTACAGGTAGTCCTTGCTTAACGACCACAATTGGGACTGGAATTTTGGTTGCTAAGCGAACCAGTCATTAAGCAAATCTGACCTGATTTTATGACCTTTTTTGCAGTGGCTGTCAAGCGAACCACATGGTTGTTAAGCAAATCAAATTGATTTTGTTCCCCCATTGATTTTGCTTGCCGGAAGCTGGCTGGGAAGGTCGAAAATGGCAATCACATTACTGCAGGATGCTGTGATGGTTGTAAATGCGAACCGGTTGCCAAGTGCCCGAATTCCGATCACATGACTGTGGGGATGCTGCGACGGTTATAAGTGCAAGGACCTGTCGCAAGTCGGGGTTTAGCACCGTCATAAGTCCAAACCATCACTAAACAAATGGTCGCTAAGGGAGGACTACCTGTATCCTTTGGTGCTCAGGGCTGATGTTAAAAGCGAAAACAAAAGCACAACCCTTTTGGAAGATTGTATGGGCCACAATTCTCCAAGAATATAAAATATATAAAGCCAAGTAGATGAATTTAGTCAACAAAATTGTGAAATTCAGATTGCCTTGGTGCAGAATGTTAGGACAATTTTCCTATCTCGTAATGTGGGGCTTAATTGTCAAACCAGGACCATCTTTTTACCCAGATAAAATATCTTTTCTTCCTTTATAGAAATTGGAGCTGGATGAATGGGCAGCCCAGATGAACGCTGAGTTTGAAGAAGCCGAGAGGTTTGACCTTCTTGTGGAATGAGGAGGCATCTACTCCACGTCGGTGGCCAGAATGTTGTGTGTACATAGATCTGAGGCCTGCCAAGGAGGACACTTAAGCTTTCTTGGTGTAAAGCTGTAAATCTTTTTGCTACAGGCTTACTCAGTGACAAGAGGCAGCTACCCCTTTTGTTGATGCTCCGAAAACAAACAAAAAAACACTGCACTGTTCTGTGGTCCTGAGGACTAATTTTTTTCTTGGCTGTAACCTGAAAATGTGGGTACAGGGCTACTAGTCCAGTATCACAATTGGTAACTTACTTTTGGAACTGCTTGTTTTTGTCTCGCAGCTGCCATTGTTTTTCCTCCACAGAAGATAGGCAAGATACTAAGTTGATGTGCATCCTAGGCTTTGAAAGAGCTCATCTATCAATTTGTTTCATCCAGTAGTTTTGCTTTTTTAATTACCTTTCTCTTGCCTTTGCCTTCTGCAAAGTCATATTTACTTACATGGAGCGAGGACCTTGTTTGCTCAGCCAGCTCACATTTTTATGGGGCAGTTAAAGGTGAGCTTGTTTTGAAGAACAATCCATTTCTTAAGCCTCCTTTGCTATTTCTCTTAAAGTGCTCCTCCCAGCGGCAAAGTTCGGTTTGTCCCTTTTCAACCTGTTTTTGTTTCACAATGTAAAAATAACCATAGAAAAATTAAAAAAGGCTTTCCTTCTATTTTCCTGTTGTCTTTAACCATCTATGTGTATTTTTAACTCAAAGTGATGAAATGATTTGGGATGAAACTGAAGTGAGGGAATGCTGGGATTATTTTAGAGAATGGGGGGGGGTGTTACAGGTAGTCCTTGCTTAACAACCATTCGTTTAGCGACAATTCAGACATGACGGCAGTGGAAAAAGTGACTTATGACATGTCCTTACACTTACAACCAGTCCTCACACGGCTGTTGCAGTGTCTTGCAATCACATGATCACCATTTTTTACCTTCCCAGCTGGCTTCCTCCAAGCAAAATCACTGGGGAATCACATGATTTGCTTAATGACCACATGGTTCACTTGACCACCATGTGATTTGCTTAATGACTGTCACAAAACCGGGTTGGATTTGCTTAATGACCGCATCACTTAGTGACCTAAATTCCAGTCCCAGTTGTGGTCATTAAGCGAGGACTACATGTATAGTGATATGTCAAAGGCTGGAACAAATACAATTGCTACCAGATTTGCTTTTTCACTCTAAATTCCAGCCCGTGTTTGACTCTTCCCAAGCTATGAATGGCATTATATTAAAAAGGACTTGGATGATTTTTCCAACTAGGCATGACCTCATTTTGTTCAAACAACCTCTAAGTCTCCCACTTTGCATGACTGCTTGATGGATTTTAAGAAGACAGTGGCAGATACAGCAGAAGGAGGAATAAGGAAGAATTTCCTGACACTGAAAGCTATTAGAATCATGGGTGCTTCACCCCGGGAGGTTTTCATCGAAGGTTGAGCAGGCAGCTTTATCTGGGATGGTCCGAGGAATCCTGCCACGGGGCAAGGGGGTTGGATTAGAAGACCAAAATGGCTGGCTGGGGAATTCTGGGAGTTGAAGTCCACACATCTTAACGTTGCCAAGGTTGAGAAACACTGCTCTATATTCTCTCTCTCCTCTCCTAGCAAAAGGTACTTAAATTCAGTTAGAAACAGAGGCAGTATTAGAAATCGATCATGCTCATCAAATACTAATCAATCGTCTCTTAACTCAGAAATAGCTTCTGATCCTTTTGGGTGGAAAAGACTTTTTGGCTGCGAAACTTTTTCAGTTTTATCCCACTGGTAATATTTGGCCATTTAGGTGAAGGAGGTTGGAGGAATTTAGATCATCTGGTGATTACTGTGTCAACAACAAGGTGTGGATTAAAGACATCCTGCAGCTGGGAAAAAACTCCATTTCAGCTTGGCAAAAGCATGGAAGAAGATCTGCTGTTATTAAAATTCTTAAAACATACTTGCTCCAGACATACAGCTGAGGGTCTGCAAGCATCCCTCCTTTCTGGTGAACACACTTAATGCTTCCCATCCTCTGATTAACACTTGTAAAATTGCCAGTATTATCCAAAGATGAAAGTCACAGAAGAAGTAAAATCTCTGCTGATCGAATCCATCCTATTTAAGCCCAAAGGGAAAGCTAGGTTTATTTTATTCATTCAGCACATTTCGAAGAGAATATTTGTAGCTCAGGGTTGAACTGTGGAGTCCTTGGTGCTCTCTGAGCCTTGTTGTTTTCTTGCAGATGTTTCATTGCCAGGCTAGGCAACATCTTCAGTGCGAAAAGGGAGTGGAACTTGCTCTCTGTTTATATACCAGGGCTTGTCCTGCTTGTGTTGGGGGAGGGGGGTGTTGTACTCTCCTTGGTAGTTCCTTGATTGGGCTGTTGTTTGCTGCTTGGTTGATTGACTGAGTTAATAGTTCCTTGATTAGGGTATATTGTGCTGTTTGATTGTGCTAATCTGGTGCTAATCCTGGTGTTAATCCTTGCATATCTGGGTGTTGATTGCTGGCAAGGAGGTGTTCTGGTCTTCTGGCTTTTCTATTGTCTCTTATGAATGGTATGTAAATGTTGTTTACCTCTATGTGTCTGTTGATGGCTGCTTTGTCTGAGTGCCAAGTTTCCAGGAATTCTCTAGCATTTTTGGATTTGGCTTGGTTTATGATGCTCAGTTTCCCCGTTGAAAGTATGGTTGAGTCTGCCCATGTGTTGTAAGATTAAGGAGTTTTCATCGTGTCTTCTGACTGCTGGTTGGTGTTCATGGATGCGCTCTGCTAGTCTTCTGCCCGTCTGTCCTACATAGTGGCTGCTACAGTCCTTACACTGTATGTTGTAGATGACTCCTGTTTTTTCTTTTTGGGCTACCGGGTCTTTTGGGTTACTTAAGATGTTCTGAAGGGTTTTGGTTGGTTTATGTGCTACGGTGATGCCATGTGGTTGTAACAGTGTATTAGTAGTTTCTGAGATGTTTCTGATGTATGGCAGATTAATCCTTTTCATAGCTTCTGTTGGTTTTGCTGTGGTGGGTTGAGTGGTCAGGCACTTTTTGATAAAAGTTGTGTGGGTATCCATTTTGCTGGAAGATGCTATATAAGTGGTCTGTTTCCTTTTTCTGGTGTTCTGGGTTGCTGCAGTGTGTTTGTGCTCGTCTGAATAGAGTTCTTACACAGCTCCTCTTGTGGGAGGTTGGGTTATTGCTTTGCTAGTGGAGCACCTGGTTAATGTGGGTAGATTTCGGGTAGACTTGTGTTTCTAGAATGGCATCATTTCCTCTACTGATGAGGATGTCCAAGAAGGGTGGTGTGTTGTTGTTTTCTTCTTCCCTTGTGAATTTTATTCCATTGAAGATGTTGTTGATGGTTTCATGTGTTTCCTCCAGTTGTTCCTTTTTTATTCTGACGAAGGTGTCATCTACATACCGGATCCATACTTTGGGTTGTATGCATGGGAGTGCTATCCTTTCTAGACGTTGCATTACAATCTCTGCTATGAGTCCTGAGAGTGGTGATCCCATGGGTATTCCTTTGATTTGTTGGTATATTGGTATATTTGTCCATCAAACTGAAAGTAGGTGTAAGTAAGTTTATCTGGCAAGGAAAAAAACCAAGAATAAAATATAAAGTCTTACAAGATTCAAAGGAAAGAGGCGGACTGGGTCTACCGGACTTGAAATTATATTATGCTGCTTGTTGTTTGGTATGGATTAAAGAGTGGATAGTTTTGAAAAATGAAAAACTATTAAATTTGGAGGGTCATGAATTAAGATACGGATGGCATGGATATTTATGGTATGATAAAGTGAAAGTTAATGTGGACTTTAAAAACCATTATATCAGAAGATCTTTGTTACGAATTTGGAATAAATATAAACTAACTTTATGTTATAAAAGACCTTTATGGATTTCCACACAAGAAGCATTTCATAGAACAGAAGTAAGAGTTAAAGATAAATGGCTAACTTATAAAGACTTTTTAAAAAAAGAACAAGGACAATATAAAACTAAATCAAAAGAAGAATTGGCCTCAGAAGGATATACTTTTCAATGGCTTTCATATATGCAACTAGTAGAAAAATTTAAATCAGACAAAAAAGAACTTGAATTTGAACAAACTAAATCGGAATTTGAGATACAATTATGTGAGACAGATGACCATTTAATTGCTAAAATGTATAAATTATTGTTAAAAGGTGAAATGGTAGAGGAACAAGTTAAAGACTATGATTAAATGGGCAAAAAATATTGGTCATAATATTCAAATGCAACAATGGGAAGATATGTGGATTAAAGGACTAAAATTTACTTTGTGTTATAATTTGAAGGAAAATTTCTACAAGATGATGTACAGATGGTATATGACCCCACAAAAACTAGCTAAAATGTATGGGAATGCTTCCAACTTGTGTTGGAAATGTAAAAAAAAAAGAGGGGTAATTTTACCATATGTGGTGGACATGTGAGATTGCAAAGAAATTTTGGATTCAAATACACTCATTGATGCAAAATATTCTACAAATTCGAGTTCCATTTAAACCTGAACTATTTCTATTGGGAATATTAGAAGAACAAATAGGAAAGAAATTTACAAGAATTATGCAATATATGGTTACAGCAGCAAGACTTATATATGCACAAAATTGGAAAAATCAGATTATACCTACAATACAGGACTGGATGTTAAAAGTAATGGACATGGCAGAAAATGATAAATTGACATGTTTATTAAAAGAAAATACAAATTATTACTTTCTTAAAGAATGGAAACCATTAACGGACATTTGCAAAATGCAGGAGGGGCAAAGCTTACATGCAGTTTTGAAGATTAAAACATATATAAATTGATATATTAGACAGGAAATGTTTTACAATGTTATATATAGTACTAGCATGAAAGAGATTAATTTTTAAATTACTAAGACCAGAGATAAATCGGAAGTTGACCAATTTCTATGTTTCATCTTTCTCTTTTTCTATTTACTTTACTACACTTTTTCTTTTCTTTCTTTGATTTGTATTTCTATTTCTTTTTCCTTTTCAAGCTTTTATCTATGTATATTTAAAATTCAATAAAATATATTAAAAAAAAACTGAAAGTAGGTGGTGAGGCAGAGGTTGATGAGGTCCATGATTCTGGGTATTTTGATCTTGGTGTATCTAGTTAGGTCGGGTGTGTTGCGTAGAACTGCTGCCATGGATTCAATCGCTATTTATTTAGCACATTTATATGGATGCCCAATACACAACGTGGCTGGGCGGCGTACGAGAAAGCATTTTTAAAAAATACAAAAGGAAAATAACACCATTAAAACCAACTAAAACAATTAAACGGCAATTAGAATTAGAATATACCGTACCTCACCCATTCGGAACTCTTGCCTTTCTGCAGGATCAGAGCCAATTGTATATTGGAGAGGTAGTTCTAAAAAACGGGCTGCCACAAGACGGTGCACACCTCCTGGGTCCTATGAGATCCTACCGAAGTGTGTGAGTTATAGACATACTTACTTAATAATCCAATCACTTTAAATGGTGTTAACATCTGTCCCACCATCAGAATAACTGCCTATCCGTTTCCTAAGGTTCCAAATCAAAGTATGTGTTACTTCTATGAGCAAGAAGTGCACACACTTGACTGAAACATACAAGGAAATTCCATTACACAGAAAATCCTCAGTCTCTCTCTTGAAATCATTTGCTACCCTTGTCTGTGGCTTGAATCATGTCAACTGGATTTCTATTTTCTCAGTGGAAACGTTTCGGTCCTTATCCAAGGAGCTTCTTCAGTCTGAGCAAAGTTGGTAAGGGAATCCTAAATATGTTTCTAGGTAGCTGTGTGACCTTACACCTGGGGTCATGGTTATATTGAGATGTTATTTTAAGTCCTTTTATAATCTAAAGGAGGATCGTTAAGATCACCATGCTGCTGTTGAGCTTGTGAAATGGTCTTAATCTTCCTAGGCACAGAAGACAAAGATGGGAGAAAGATGGGAGAAAGATTGTGGCCAATCTTTCTCCCATCTTCCTCCCTGCTTTGTCTTCGGTGCCTAGGAAGATTAAGACCATTTCACAAGCTCAACAGCAGCATGGTGATCTTAACGATCCTCCTTTAGATTATAAAAGGACTTAAAATAACATCTCAATATAACCATGACCTAGCCCCAGGTGTAAGGTCACACAGCTACCTAGAAACATATTTAGGATTCCCTTACCAACTTTGCTCAGACTGAAGAAGCTCCTTGGATAAGGAGTGAAACGTTTCCACTGAGAAAATAGAAATCCAGTTGACATGATTCAAGCTACAGACAATTCCACCTGGATGACTGAGAACCTTCATAGACATTTGCTACCCTTATACAATTGAACTTTGTTGTTGCTTTAAAAAACGGTAAAGGTTCCCCCCGCACATTTGTGCAGTCGTGTCCGACTCTAGGGGCTAGCGCTCATCTCCGTTTGTTAGCCGAAGAGCCAGCGTTGTCCGAAGATGCTTCCACGGTCATGTGGCCGGCATGACGCGCACGGAACGCTGTTACCTACCCACCAAAGTGGTACCTATTCATCTACTTGCATTTGCATGCTTTCGAATAGCTAGGTTGGCAAGAGCTGGGGCGAGTGCGGGAGCTCACTCCGCCACGCGGGGCTAGGGATTCGAACCTCCGAACTTGCGATCTTCCCATCGACAAGCCTGGCGTCTTACCCGCTGAGCCACCAGAGGTGCACAAAAAAACTCTTTTTAGAATCCAGCTGCTGGGTTGGATTTCCCATCCTATTCAAGCCTGACCTGATGTCCTTGACTGCAGGGAGCAAGGCCAGGCTGTGGAATTGGGCAGGGAGCACCCCTGGAATCTTTGAGTTTCAGAGCTGAATTTCTCTTGGCATATTGCGGCTTAGGGAGGGAGGGGCGTGAGACCCTTGCAGATTTTCCAGCTGAGTTTATTGGAAGGCTGTATGAGATTTGCTTTTGTATGTATGTTAAGTGTGGTTAAAAATAATCTAATCACATGACTGATTTTCCCCACATATGGCACAATGGGTCAATATACAATTTTTATTATTAAATAGTTTCTTTGAAACACAAGCAAAAACGCTCCCAGGGGTTTATGTTTATGTAACTGTTCAGCTGGAACTTTTACACATCCACTGTAATTCCGAGCCAAGACTTGAATTCCAAAGGAGATGGATAGATGGATAGAAAGAGAGGAGAGATGATTGATAGATAGATGATAGAGATGATAGATAGATGAGATCGATAGATGAGATAGATGAGATAGATAGAGATGATAGAGATAGAGATGATAGATAGATGAGATAGATAGATAGATAGATAGATAGATAGATAGATGATAGATAGATAGAAATGATAGATAGAAATGATAGATAGGAATGATAGATAGATATTTTTTTTAATCCATTCAATCATGTCTGATTCTTGGAGGCTGCCTGGATAAGTCCCTGAAGTTTACTTGACAAGGTTTTTTGGAAGTGGTTTGCCATTGCCTCCTTCCTAGGGCTGAGAGAGAGGGACTGGCCCAAGGTCACCCAGCTGGCTTTGTGCCCAAGGCGGGACTAGAACTCAGGGTCTCCCAGTTTCTAGCCTGATGCCTTAACCACTACACCAGACTAGCGCGCTCTCTCTCTCTCTCTTGAGATGATAGATGATAGATGATAGATGATAGATGATAGATGATAGATGATAGATGATAGATGATAGATGATAGATGATAGATGATATGATATTATACAATATGATAGAAATAATAATAATAATTATTATAAACTACTGTTTTGGGAATTGCTGGTGACATAGCTCATGTCTTGCATCGTCTGCTCCTGAGCCGTAAGATCTCTCAGCTCAGGTTCAACAACATCTCTCTTTAGACTGGAAGACCGCTGAAGGGCTTCATTTTGTTCATTCGTGAAGAAAACATCAGCCTTGGTGAGATACATTAAACTCAGGTCTTCACCACGATGCTGGCAAAGTGGGAGGAAGCAATTTGCTCATGAAATTGGGCTTGATGGTGAGGGAAGAGGCAAAACGGATGCTCCGGTCAAATTGCCGGCCTCTATTTTAGTTCAATCAGGCTTCCAAGGCTGATTTTATTGACAACCCACATTTCTGCTCCACTAAATTGGCCAGCCTGGATAAATGAACAGGGAAGACCAACTCAGCAGCAGACAGGCTGAGCTCAGCGGACGGAGCCCGTTGCTCAAGATGAACGACGCCTCGGCCGTCCGGCAAAAGCTGGGCAAGGCAGAGCAGGCAGCGTCATTCCACCCAACCCGCTGGTCAGAGGACAATGATGGTGGCGGAGTTCCAGCTGGGAAGCTCCAAGTCCTGGAGAAGTTCTTCACGCCGGTCCAACAGGCCAAGAAAAGGAAAGAGAGGGTTTATGTGCCCCTGCAGGGGGACAGCCTCGATGACCGCTTCTCCACTCACTCCTCAAGTTCGTCCACATCAGCTTCCTCGGCATTGTGGTCTTCAGAAGCCAGGCTTGAAAAGGAGTCTTTCCGAATGGTCCCTTCCCCGTACCGTTCTCCCCCATCCCAGTCTTGCAGGGAGATCGCTACGAGAGGCCAGAGGATGGGCGCTGGCCATTTGCCCCTTCGTCAGGGCCACCAGGCACTCCAGCCAAGGGTGGGCCAGCTTGAGGGCACCGACCAGAACTTCTACAAGGCCACCAGCCTGGAGCACCGCCCTGTCTTCAGGGAAGAGGCTGAAATCCCAGCTACGCGGCAGCCCCCCCAGACCGGCCTTCTTGCTCTTGGCCAGGTTGTCTTGAGAAATGGGGCAGTGGAGGAGGGCGGCCAGTTGTGGAAGACCGTGTCCCATGAGACCATCACTGAACAGCCAACAGGGACGAAGGCTCTGTCAACTCCCAGACCCAGAAGATGCCAGAAGCAGGGGGAGCACCCCTCTCCTAAAGGCCTGGATCTGAGTCTCCCCCAGAAGCCACTTGCCCCAGGAAAAGCAAGGCTGATCGAGGAGAAGCTGCGCTTTTCGGAATTCCTCGATGAAGTCACCCGGCAAGTCATGAGTCCTTCCAGTCCCATCTCACTGGGCTGGAAACCGCAGGTGTCTTCTCTGACCAACAGAGCCCCCAGCACGGTTGGCTCCAATTCCAAGTCTATTTCAACTGAGTCACTGCTGGAAACAAAGGAGGGGAAAATGTCCTTGCCCAGGAGGAAAAGGACCGGGCAGTCTGAAGCCCAAGGAGGCGTGACCACCCCCGTCCGCCCCGGCCAGCCCCGGGCTAACCCCAACCCTGCCAGGACTCCGGATGAGACCAGCAGCAGTTCAGAATCGGGCCTCCTGACTCATTTTCTGGCCAACCTGAGTCTGCCTGAGCTGCCAGAAGAGGCTCGTGCGGCAAGGAGGGACGGTGAGGCCGAAGCAGAGTACGTTCTGGAGGCCAAGGCTCAAGGACGGTCCTTCAGGAAAGCAGAGGAGAGGGTGCCCCGGGGAGCAGAGAATCCAAGTGGCCAAGAATGGTCAGGGGCCGTGGCCGGGAAGAGTGGGACGCTCTGTGAGGTACAAGGCTTTTTGCAGAAATAGAGGCTCTCTGGCCACGCTGGTCCATGTTCTGAACGCCCTGAAGGAGAAGACCTTTGCCATCTCTCTTTGCAGGGACTCCTGTCTCCTTTTAGTAACCTGACGCTCGTCAGGGTGCTGAAAGTGGCTCTTCCGCAACGCTGCCGCCAAATTTCTGCAGTGAGCTAATTGGTTGTCTAATTCAAAAGCAAAAGAATGGGGTTGGTGTGTGGTAGAGGCCAACCCAGGCGTTTAGGGTGCCCACCTCTAGCTGGGAGAAAAGCTGCCCCTTTCTCAGGGTGCAAGGGGGACGCTGTCAGTTGGAATCAGCTGCTCCTTCCGGGTCCCTGAGAGAGCTGGTGGGAAGGGATCCTTCTCTATGGTTTCAATTATTGCTTGTGTTTTTCTTTTCTTTTGTTTTGTTTTAATTGTTAGCCACCCAGAGTCGTGTATATGAAATGGGCAGCCATATAAATTTATTAAATAAGTAAATAAATAAATCCTGGTGCATCACAAGCATCATTTTCTCCTTTGCATGTTCCAAGTTTCTTGATGTTATAGTTTCTTTCTTTCTATCTATCATCCATCCATCCATCCATCCATCCATCCATCCATCCATCTATCTATCATCTATCCATCCATCCATCCATCCATCCATCCATGCATCCATCTCTATCATTGGCGATCACTCGTAGCCGAGTAAGATTGTCTTCCAAAGGTAAAATTTTAACGGTGAATCCGTAAGTGGCTATAAAGGCCAATTCTGGATCCGCACAACCTCCCACAATGAGGGCATAGGTTTCCGGGTGGGAGACGGTCATGATGAGGGTTTGCCTGACGTGCCTTTCTTTTAGCTCTTTTCTCCTTTTCGCCCTGTACTCGTGCTTCTTCAAAGTCCATAGCGCCATTAATAAAGGATGACCTCCAATTGAAACGCTCATGAGTTAGGGCTTCCCAGTTCTCAATGCTGATACTACATTTTTTTAAATTAGCTTTGAGAGTATCTTTGAATTTCTTTTGCTGTCCACCAATATTCCGTTTTCCATTCTTAAGTTGGGAGTAAAGTAGCTGCTTTGGAAGACGATGGTCAGGCATTCGAACAACATGACCGGTCCAGCGAAGTTGATGTTGGATGATCATTGTTTCAATGCTGGTGGTTTTCGCTTCTTCTAATACGCTAACATTAGTCTGCCTATCTTCCCAAGTAATTTGCAGAATTTTTCGGAGGCAGCGTTGATGGAATCTTTCAAGAAGTTGGAGGTGGCGTTTGTAGAGGGTCCATGTTTCACAGGCGTACAGAAGGGTTGGTAGTACAATGGCTTTGTAAACAAGCATTTTGGTCTCCCTGCGAATATCCCGATCCTCAAACACTCTACGCTTCATTCGGGAGAAAGCTACACTCGCAGAGCTCAGGCGATGCTGAATTTCAGCGTCGATGTCGGCTTTTGTAGATAGATGGCTGCCGAGATAAGAAAAGTGATCGACATTTTCTAGTGACACACCTTTAAGCTGGATTGATGGCGCTGCAGAGGGATTGGTTCGAACTTGCTGGTAAAGCACTTTGGTTTTTTTAATGTTAATTGAGAGGCAGAGTTTTTCATATGCTTCTGCAAAGATGTTTAGGATAGTTTGAAGATCTTCCTCGGAGTGTGCACAGACTACGTTATCATCAGCATATTGAAGTTCTATAACAGAAGTTGCAATTACCTTATTTTTTGCTTTCAGCCTACTAAGATTAAAAAGCTTTCCATCTGTTCGATATATAATTTCTACACCAGTAGGAAGTTTCTCTTCAACAAGGTGCATAATCATAGCGATGAAGATAGCGAATAAGGTTGGAGCAATAACACATCCCTGTTTAACGCCGGGATGAGACGGTCCCTCAGATACCCTATATATCTATATATCATCTCTCTCTCTCTACATATCATATCATCTATCTCATCTATATCTATCATCTATCTATCATCTATCTATCTCATCTATCTCATCTCTCTCTCTATATATATATATATATCTGTCTGTCTCCATCCATTCACCCACAAAGGATGGTTTCATTCTTGTGTCATTTAATTTGAATAGCTCTGCATTTTGATTTCTATCTTCTGATACCCAGATGCTTGCTTTACTTTTTGAAATTCATCAACAGGAGAAAATAATCAGGAGAAAAATGGGCTGATCTGGATTCGAATCCCTATTTTGCTTAACCCAACTCTCGGCTCAACTTGCCTCAAAGGATGATGATGGTGATGATAAAATGGCAGGGAGGGAATATCTAGATGCCTTGGAGAATAAGTGGGGTATAAGAATAATCAACGGATGAAGAGTTACTAAGTCTAAAACACATCATTCTGGCTCTATGACAAAGTTTGTGGAAGTCCCCACTAAAAACTTACATCCTTCTTCTCCAACTTGGTGCCCTGTGGATATGTTGGACTTCAGTTCCCATAATTCCCAGCAGGTATCGCTTTTGTTGTTGTTGTTGCCGCTTCAGGAAGAGAACCATACCAAATTGTAGGAAAGAAGATATACATTAAGAAGCCCTGGTTTTGGAATCATTTTCCTAAGCTGCAAGGATAGGCTTGGAATGGAAACCATTTCAGATCTGGTTTCCTCTGAGATCCCTTTTCTAATTCATCAGAGTCTTATGGGCTGATCATTTACCTTTTGAAGGAGGTGAAGAATGAGAATTGAGATACAGTATTTTTTCTTTTGCTCTTCAGGAACTGTTGGCAGAAGTGACCAAAAAACCATCTATGTGAGTATTCATTTATTTATCTATTATATTTGTATAGCCACCCATCTCACAAAAGAGTGACTCCGGGCAGCGTACATTAAGAAAAAATCAATAAATACATATAAACAGTTATAATTAAAAACTATAAAAGTATACCTGCATCTCCTTTATAAGCAGTTTCTCATGTATGTCAAGTTACTCAACAGTAACTTGCTTTTCTAGCCCCCTCCAGGTGCCCCCTTTGAACAATTTATATGTTGTACTTTATTTATATATTATAAATATATATATTTAATGTTATATAGAGGGTGGTGGTGGTTTATTGTTTGTATTTTATGCTGTATGCCACTCACAGTGTCACACTGGGCGGCCTCATAAATTTTGATGATGATGATGACAAGGGAAAACAACTTTCATGAATTTGGAAGTCAGATTTCAGGTATAGGATTTCAGGTATAGGAGCAATCACCCAAGAGTTGTTTGTTGAATGCCATTGTTAATCAATCTCTAAATCTCATCTTTATGTATTGGTGCCACTGAGGTTCCCAATTTCCCACTGCAACTTCAGAGGTAGGTAGATGCATGTACTGTAAACCCTTTATGAATCATAAACATCTGAATCATTGATTCAGTTTGGAAAAATTGATTTGATCCAATAATTCAAATCAATTCAGAAAATCAACCATTTTGATCTGAATATTTGAACCGAACCATCAGATCAGTCCAGGTGGATTCAGTTGTCTGAGTCACTTCAGAAAAAGCCATTTTCCCCCCTGCACAGGAGTGTCTGAAACTGTCCAAACTGGTTTGGAGGCCTCCTGTTCAGTCTGACAATCTGAACTTTCAGATTCCTTTTGAAAGCTTGTTCAAGTTGGATTGTGGATCAAATCACCTTTAAACTAAATAGTTGTTTTAACCCAGATCACTGAAGTGGATGTGGCACTCTTGGTTATTTTTAAAGTTAGGGTGCAAATCCAGAAAATGGATCGATTCAATCTATGTGGTTGCTAAGAGGGGACACTGTGTGACGACTCACTCCTTTGATATCAATTTAGAAACTTTTAGCACAAGCCATGATAGGATATGAAAAAGTTCTTTTATTGATACAAGTGAATAGAACCGATGCAAAGAGCAAACTAAGAATTTTCCCATGCAAACATATTTTAAAACCTGCCAGACTCTCAAGCACCCCTCGTCCACCCCTCCCCTCCTGACTTACTTCCCATAACTTTACACGGCCAGTCTTTGATCTCCCGGGATGGATGGCCTTGGAGCCTGGCTCCTCTCTCCCCTCCCTAACGCCTGCATACCCTCCCTATCTCTAACGGTCGCTCTACTGTCCGGCATGCAGTCCATCTAATTACTACAGTATAGCTTTCCAAACTGTGTGTTGCGACACAATATTGTGTTGCCTGCAGGGCCCAGGTGTGTCGCGCGAAAACCCGGAAGCGCTGATGGAGTGCTGCCACCGCCGCACACAGCAGTGGGCCATCAGTGCTTCCAGGTTTTCGCGCGGCACACCAGGACGTGAGAAGTTTGGAAAGCCCTGTACTACAGGCTTTGCACTAACTAGTTACTACAAACCCCAGCTATCTACAATCCAATCTATCTAAAGCAGAATGGCAGGATCCCATCTTGACATACTGACTTGATGGCACACCATTAGTAAGTCCCACCAATCACAAATACTTTGGTTTCTGTTCTCATTATAGGTCTCCTCGGGAGCAGGAGCTACCAACAACTTCAGCCTTGGACTCCAAATCCACATCTGCTAAACAGGACCTGCAAAGAAATTGGGAAGAGACTTTAGAAACGTTAAAGGAAAAATTCAACAGGTAAGAAGGTTGAAAGCACATGTCATTTAGTGGGGTGGAGTTCCCTGTAGTCCAACATCATTCATTGGCGATCACTCGTAGCCGAGTAAGATTGTCTTCCAAAGGTAAAATTTTAACGGTGGATCCGTAAGTGGCTATAAAGGCCAATTCTGGATCCGCACAACCTCCTACAATGAGGGCATAGGTTTCCGGGTGGGAGACGGTCCAAAATTCATGTGCTTTTTACGACCGCTAGATGGTGACCCCACTGGTTGCGGTAATCCAGTCAGGGAGAAAATGAGGCAGACTATGTTTAGGGCACCTTTTCTAGCCCCCTCCCCATATGGGGTGAGCAGAGTGGATCCTAAATAGGGCTGCTCAGTCGTGGATACAGCTGCCGAACTACTCAACTGCCTCGATCCTTGAGTCAGGGCGACTGAATCCGTATCCACCGCCCATGTGCTGGTCCATGACTAGGAGCTTCCGGATTTCACAGTCCTGCCCCCGTTGCCATTCGTCAATCGCCATGGGACTTTTGGTTGTTTTGGGTTTGGTGTGGTTGGAAGACGCCTGTGCGTGAATTTGTTTTATGTGTGGAGATCGGTGCACAACGATCAGCACACAACCTTCACAGAAAAAGGCTCTAATCCAATGGCATGGATACCATGACGATTGGTGACCTTTTGTCTGCTGCAGCCTTCATCCGCCTTCGCAGCCGTTGTAACAATACACCTTGTTATCTTCCGCCTGTTCTGCCGTTGAGGACTTTCTTGGATCGTTCTTTGTCTGGTTCCTCCCCTTGGACCTTACCGCCATGGGTGACCCTACCAGGAGTACATGACTCCCGACGGCTTCGCTCACAGGGTTCATTGGGAACACACAAGCCCACTCACCACAACAAGGTGACGATCCAGCGAGTGAGCCTGTAGTCCAACCCACTTGTGGGAGGAGTTGAATATTAAAATATTAACATTCCCAACACCTTTGCACAACACATCGCTATTTGGGAACTACTACGGTTTACTTATTTCTCACGTCTCATCCCAAATTTCTCTATGCAGAACTGTCATTCAGAGCTGACACTTTACTTTCTGCTTTTCTTCAATTAGAATTCAAGAAGAATATTCAAACACACGACGCACCAACCAGTTGTTAGAAGAGAAACTTCAGATGATTGTAAGAAATCTGTCATATTACTTATTAATATTGTTAATTATGTATTAACACCACTATAATCGAGATTTCCAAAAAATGATGTGATCCCACCCACTAGAAATGCGGTACCATCCTTATTTTGATGCCCAGTCTCAGGGTTAGTCAACCAAAATCCTTCTGCATATGTTTAGAGGTGCTCTTGGTTTGAATATGGTCCTCTGGAAGAGTAGTCAGGCACAGTCCCTCCTCCAAGTTTTCTGTTCTTGTCTGTGATAGATGATTTGCCCTGATTTTAGAGGATATATTCCGACGTCCTCACCTACTGACTTTTTAGGAGAAATGAGACGTGGAAAGCCAGGAACTTTCTGGTGTATAGCAAAATTTATTGCCTGTTACACTGCAGCCAGCCTCCCCAAAACTGTTGTCCTCCAGGTACCTTGGATTTCACTTCCCAGAACCCCCCATTTGAGCATCACAAAACCTGGTTTCAGGATTACAGGAGTAAACTCCGTTGAAGGTACCAGGTTGGGAAGATTTGGTATCTAATAGCTGCAGAATTTCTGTGGGCTCGATGTAAATCTGCCCTTGGGTCATTGCTGAAACCCAGAGCTTTCCAAACTGTGTGTTGGGACACGTTAGTGTGTCGGCTGCAGTGTCTGGGTGTGTCGTGGCGGCTGCTGCTGCCTCCGAGCCCTGCCAGGATTCCGCGCAGGTCCTAGTGCCTGCCTTGTGCCTTGCTGCCTCCAAACCTGCCCTGCTGTGATTCCGCGCAGGTCCTAGTGCCTGCCTTGTGCCCTGCTGTAAGATTGTGTCGCGAAATGATGCCCTGCTGTAAGAGTGTGTCACAAAATGATGCATGTCTAAAAAGTGTGTCACCAACATGAAAAGTTTGGAAAGCTCTGCTCTAACCCCTTCCCTGGCCTGCCTCCCCACCTGTCTTTATTTCTTGTCAGGTTCAGAGCATGGCTGAAGAACGGCAGACTTGGAACCAGAGAATCTGTGAACTGGAACGGCTCATCAGGGTGCAAAATGTTATTAGCACCTCGGAGAAAATTAATGTGAGTACCTTACGTGCAACTAAATGTGGGTTGGGATGAATCATGGTGTGGGGCTGATAGGGATTAGACAGAATGAACTGGGGTTTGGAACAAGCAGGGAACAAAGCTGAGGCAATAACCGTGGTGAGAGCCAATGGGGCTTCTGCACCTTGAATGTCTGGCTTCCTTCTGTTATTAAAGATACAGGAGTTCTATTTGCTTTAGTATGTGGACAGTGTATTCAGTTGTCATAAGGGCTCTGGACCATCATCTAAACCAGTGTTTCTCAACCTTGGCCACTTTAAGAGGTGTGGACATGGCTGGCTGGGGAATTCTGGGAGTTGAAGCCCAGTCATCTTAAAGTGGCCAAGGTTGAGAAACACTGATCTAAACAGATATAGAACACAACTTTTAAGCCCTTCTACATGCTCTCTATTTCCTGGGAATTAAGTAAAGAATCTTCCTGTTGGACAAAATGAAGAAATGGTAGTTTGCTTTTCACAACGTTACGTGAAGCAGCAGACCTGTACTTTCCAGATACGTGAGGACTATGGCATTTGGGATGCACAGCTATTGTTCTACCATCATGTCTGGTTTTCCTTCTGAGCCCATTCCAATTCCAGGAATTCCTAGGATTATTTGGGGAAAACCCATGATGGTGGAATAAACGGTCAGTTTCTTGAAAAGTTACAGACACCTGAACGGTCTCCTTGTCCTTGTCTGTTTTCTCAACCTTATCCAGGTCTCAGGGCACCTCCCAAAATCCAGCATCCAGCCCCAGCCTGGGGAGAAGTCCCCCACTGGTCTTTATTCCCAACCCCTCTTCGATGTAGTTCCTCCCCCTCCTTCTTTCAAGGATGGAGCCTCCAGCACTCGGAGCAGTCCTGCCCAGGCTGATTTGGCCACTGAATTGTCACCGGGGGACTATGAGGCACTTGGACCTCCTGCAGAACAGCCTAGCATAGCTGCCAAGAGTCACCTCCATGCTCCATCTCTCACTCCTTGGAAGTCCACTAAACTCTGTGCTGAGTGTGTGAACGCAACCGAGGATGAGTACAGCAGGAAAGAGACGGGCCCGGTCTGTCCCCCTCCAGCCCCCTGCTTCTTATACCTGCAGGAGGCCTTGGCACCCCCACCCACTGCGAGCAGCTTGCCAGCCCCCGAGCTGGTGGTCTTCGAAATGTTGCACCCCCCTTCCCTCTCCAGCCGGCCAGCGAGCGAGCACCCAGCTCAGGGGTCTGAACGGAGCAGATGGGGCCGCTCGGATCGCGGGGAGATCTCCCGGAGCCCCGGCTTGGCAGAGAAGACGTTGAGATCCCATCCGGATCATCAACCGGGGCCAAAGAAGCCGGGCAGCCATTGCCTCTCCCCTGGGCACTCAGGGCAAGAGACGAATCTGGAGAAGGTGGCTGTCTGGCCTGGACCCCATTGCTTACCTGCGCATGAAGAAGAGAGTGGCGAACACCGTTCTTACCAGGACCTGACAAGCCTTGGAAAGAAGACGTGGGAGGGGAAGACATGCCCAAGCCTTCAGCATTTGGGGGGCACGGTCCCCCAGGCTACCAAGGGGGGAGGAAGGGGGAGACAGAGCAGTGCTTCCGCCCAAGACTCGACGGCTCTGTGAGGAGGCAAAGCCCACCGCCCCTCTGGGCTCCCCCCAGCTAAGTCCTTGGGGCAGAGCTTTCCAAACTGTGTGTCGCGACACAAAAGTGTGTCGCCACACACAGTCTGGTGTGTTGCCACACAACCCGGAAGCGCTGATGATGATCAGCGCTTCCGGGTTTTCCAGCGGCGACACACCAACGGCGGCGTGCAAAAACCTGAAAGCGGCAGCAGCGCTTCCGGGTTTTTGCGCGCTGCCGCAAGGGCGGCACTTCCGGGTTTTCCCGTGGCGACACACCAACGGCGGTTGGTGTGTCGCCACAGGAAAACTTTGGAAAGCCCTGCTCTAGGGGGCTGCTGGGTTGCATCGATTGCATCGTGGTGAAGAGACGTGCATTTCATCGGCTCCGAGGAATGCTCTCCCTTGATTATGATCTCCCCTTAAAACAGAGCCAAACCAAATTAAACTCTCAAGAGGCAGGTTGGTAACAGGAATGTCTGCAAGGCATGGTCAAAAAAGTCAAGATGGCAGCCCCGACGTCACAAACAAAGCTCCGTGTTTTTGTGTGCGTGGCACATTGCCATCTTGATTTTCTTGACACCCCTGCTGGGTAATGTTCACAGAACACGTTTTCCCCAGTTTATCAAGGGACCCATTTTCTTGTTGGTGCAATTCAGCCGACCCAGCGAAGCAGGAATGCCCAACGCCCAGATGATGCACAGCAAACGCAGCGGGTCTCACCATTATAATTTGGCAGTCTTAAAAAAAAAGAGAAAGGATGGAAAGGAAGACGGAGTTTCTGTTTGTGCAGGATTGTTAAAGTTGATGTCAGGGTGGCATCCTGCCATTCTGCTTTAGATCGCTGGGATTTGTAGCTAGATGGGATTTGTAGTGATAGTAATGTCCTGCCCTTTTGCTTTAGATAGATGGGATTTGTAGTAACTAGTTAATGCGAAGCCTGTAGTAATTAGATAGACTGCTTGCCAGACCGTTAGAGATAGGATTGGCATGCAGGCCTTAGGGAGGGGAGAGAGGTGCCAGGCTCCAAGGCCATCCATCCCGGGAGATCAAAGACTGGCCGTGTAAAGTTATGGGAAGTAAGTCAGGAGGGGAGGGGTGGACGAGGGGTGCTTGAGAGTCTGGCAGGTTTTAAAATATGTTTGCATGGGAAAATTCTTAGTTTGCTCTTTGCATCGGTTCTATTCACTTGTATCAATAAAATAACTTTTTCATATCCTATTATGGTTTGTGCTAAAAGTTTTTAAATTAATACCAAAGGAGTGAGTCGTCACGGTTGATCAATTTGATTACAGGTCTTTTTATGACCTTTCAATGTTGTTTGAGGATGTTTTGATATTTATAGTTTATTAAAGCTTTTGGTGTACGGCTTCAAAGTACATGGGCTAATTTCTGGATGAATGTATAAATATGTAAATTGAATGAAGGCGCAAACTAACAAACAAACTAACTAACTAACAAAGGACACATTAAAGAAGGTATCCCTGTTGTGTCTCACATATAAAAAGAAAGGAAGGGAGGGAATGGTTGCATCTTTTCCATCAGAGATCCTGGCTGAAACCTGCGTATCTGAATGATTCCAAATGAGCACCTACGAACTACATTAATCATCTGTTGATTTCTGAAAGAACCAACTTTTTAGTGGTTGCTCCTTACTTTAGGCTTTGTGTCCCAAATCTTCCTTCCTTCCTTCCTTCCTTCCTTCCTTCCTTCCTTCCTTCCTTCCTTCCTTCCTTCCTTCCTTCCTTCCTTCCTTCCGTTTTCTTCTACCTAATTCCTTCCTTCTGTTTTCTCCTCCCTCCCTCCCTCCCTTTTTTATTTTTCCTTCCTGTCTCCCTGCTCCTTGTATATCTATGTAATACAAAAACGTGTTGTGATTTCTTGGCAAGGCCACACAAGTGGTTTTCCACTGTGTCCTCCAGACTTTTTTTCATTTAGCGTCCTGGGACTTGCTGGTGGTCTCACATCCAAGGATGAAGCCGATTCTGATTCTCCCAACACTTTCAGGATCAATCTTGGTTGGCTCAGTGCGTTGCTGCCGAGTACAGTTTCCTTAGATTCCAGCTCAACTCTTCTTAACTTCATGGATACACCCACGCATGGATTTTTTTAACTTTCCAGTTTAGGCTTCATTTCTTGGTGGTGTCCCATCCAAATATGACATTATATATACATATAATCTATTTCTCTCCTCTTTTCTTTTACGTACATCATCCTCCTTCCTCCAATTTTCTTCCCCTCGTCTATGAAGGTTCTCGGTCATCCAGGTGGAATTGTTTGTAGCTTGAATCATGTCAACTGGATTTCTATTTTCTTAGTGGAGTTAGTAGAGCGAAACGTTTCCACTAAGAAAATAGAAATCCAGTTGACATGATTCAAGCTACAGACAATTTCTTCCCCTCGGTTTGCCTGAGAGAGCACAATTGGTTCAAAATCACCCTGTGAGCGCTCATGGTTGAGTCTGGACTCGAACTCAGCTCTCCCTAGTCCTAACACCGTAAGTTCAATACCAATTCAACATGCTGTTGGGTTGCATTCGGGGCCTTGCTGGAACAAACAAGCCAATCTTTGCAAGTTGCCCCGTCTGGAGCAGTTGAACCCCGGCCATGAAAATCTAATCGCTTTCCATCTGATTGGCCTGAGAACATTCCCACCCCGATTGCAGAATCGAGCCCTGTCCTTGATCAGCCCATCCCAGGCGTTCAAAGGGCACGCCAGAGCAACACGCCTGTCTTTTCACACCCCGTCCCAGAGCGAGACCTGCACAGACCAAGGGGCTAAGAAAAGGGGCCGCGGGGGTCTCTCTTTGCACATCTCCCTTCCTGGGCACTGGGAGACATGGCAGGCTGGAAATACTTCCTGGGGTCAGCCTTGGCTGGAGCGGCACTGCTGACCGCTGGAATCTTGCTGGGGCACTACGCCATCCCCAGAGAGACCGTTTTACCCAGCTGGGTAGGCAGCATTTCCAGGGACCTGGACCCAGCAATCTTGGAGGATTTCATGAAGCAGATGGAAGCTGCCAACATCCGAGAGAGCCTCAGGTAAGCCGGGAAAGGCATCTGGAGGGACGGGACTGGGCTGGAAATCATGGGGAGGGCCCTGTGGCCCTTCGGACCATCATGTTGGTGCTTGGAGGTGAGGGATGGGGCCCTGTTCAGCAAACAAGCCAGACCCCCAGAAGCATCAGGGCTGGGTTACCATATTTTGAAATATGAAGGACTCAGATTTAATTCAAGATTTAAATTTGGCATGCCTGTCTTAATCCAAGATTTGAATGTGTCTTGACTGCGTATCTTAATTCTCAGAGGTTTCAGATCAGCTGGGCTCAGACAAGATTGCGGCTAAGTCAGTTGCATTCTTAAAGTATCCCAAATGGGATTGGTTTTAAGCTTGGCTAGGTTCCCCCTCAGTTTGTTGGCATACAGGTAGTCCTCGCTTAACGACCACAATTGGGACCAGAATTTTGGTTGCTAAGCGAAGCGGCCTTTAAGCGAATCCAACCCAATTTTATGACCTTTTTTGTGGCGGTTGTTAAGCAAATCACTGCAGGCGTTAAGCAAACCACAAGGTCGTTAAGCAAATCATGCGGTTCCCCATTGATTTTGCTTGCCAGAAACCAGCTGGGAAGGTTGAAAATGGCAATCATCTGACCATGGGATGCTGCGATGGTCATAAATGTGAACTGGTTGCCAAGTGCCCAAATTGTGACCACGTGATGGTGGGGATGTTGCGACGGTCGTAAGTGTGAGGACCGGTCATAAGTCTTTTTTTCAAGCACTGTTGTAAGTCCAAACTGTCACTAAATGAATGGTTGTTAAGTGAGGACTACCTGTAGCATGTTAAACCTACCTATTTGATGAAGGTAGGATCTGAAATCAAAAAAGTGGCTTAATTTATAACCAAATTAAACATGTTGTAAAAACCAGCCTCTTTGGTAAATGTATCATTCAATGCATCATGCAAACTCTAAAATGGCCTTCTTCAGACACCAGGTTGTACGAATCGAGTCGTCATGTTGGCGGTGCGGATACAGACTGTTCCCATCTAAAGAGCTCCATCTTCCATAGGATTTTTAAATCCATAGTCTAAAACTATTTAGCTGAACTACATCTCCCAGCATTCCTCATCTATGGACTGCTAGAAGTTGTCTTTTATCAACATCTGGAAAACCAAAAATGTTTTTCTGTCCCTGCTTGGGAGTGTCTTTTTTTCAACAGATGTGGCTTCTATAAAATGCATAATATAGGCTCAAAAGAAAAAGCATATTATTCTCGTTTAGTAATTTGGGGCACCGGTAGCTTGGAAGCAGAGAAAAAATTATGTTCCCATTGCAAACTGCTCTAGGCAAAGGTCTGTGCATCCAAAGTCACCCCGTTTATAAAATCCTTTAGCCTTAAGTGATCGCCTTAGATTACAAAGACAGTGGAACAAAATCAAATGTTTGCAATATTGATGTGACGAAAAACCTCCAAGGTTTGCAGTTTTTCATCATAAAGAAAGAAAATTGTGATAAAACTGTGATTGGTATTCAAGGGAGAATATTTTAAAACAGTGTTTCTTCAAGTTGCCAATGTTAAGATATGTGGACTTCAACTCCATGCTGGCTGGGGAACTCTGGGAGTTGAAGTCCACGCATCTTAAAGTTGCCGAGGCTGAGAAACACTGGATGACCTCTCAGGGATCTACAATTTGTGAAAATTCAATGCAGCAGCAACCATACTGCATGAACGTACGGAGTGATAAGTAACGCACTGCAAGCTTGCATCATCCTGGACAACTCCAAATATTTTGTACTCACAATCCCGCCATTCCCTGCCACTGGTTATGCCGCTGAGAATGATGGGAGTGGTAGCCCAAAATCTCTGGACATTGCCAGCTGGCTAGCCCTAACTTTCTCTGTTGAAAGAAGCAATAGTGCAAAAAGGTGTTGTTGGAGAGTAGGGATTCTGCAACAGACTCTGAGTCTGCCCCTGCGCAGCAAACACAGTACGCAAGTCTGTCCTTCACACATTAGGAAGCTGTCAGCAAAGCCTCACATGGCAACCACCAAGGGGGACCAAGATCTGGTGAAACTCCTCCTGCAACGCTGGAGCGACCCGGAATCTGGTCTTGACAAGGCCACGGAGATCCAGTACGACGTCTTTCTGTCCTTCCCAGACCCAGACAGACCTAACAGGGTCACAGTGGGTGAGTACGGGGGACAGCTTGGTGACAGAGAAGTGCTTAAATAAAGGTAATAATAACAACAGCAACAACAAACAACAATGGTTTGGAGTTATATCTTTGCAGCTGCCATCCTTTGAAGCACAATGATCCGTTGGCATCTGCAAAAACCATAATTTCCAAGCTTCCTGAAGGGGTATTGAAATTGTTGCTGAAAATGATGATGTTAGAAATGGATGGGATTTCTGCCTACCAGCTGATGGCCAGCTCAAACGCCTGATATAACAATACAGGTAGTCCTCGATTTATGACCACAATTGGGACTGGAACTTCCGTTGCTAAGCGAGGCAGTTGTTAAGTGAGTCGCGCCCAATTTTACGACCTTTTTTGCCGTGGTTGGGAAGGTTGAAAATGGCGATCCTGTGACCATGGGATAAATGCAAACCGGTTGCCAAGCACCCAAATTGTGATCATGTGACCGTGGGGACACTGCAACAGTCATAAGTGTGAGGACTGGTCGTAAGTTGGTTTTTTCAGCACCGTCATAAGTTCGAACCATCACTAAACGAATGGTTGTTAAGCGAGGACTACCCAGCTGGCTGGGAAATTCTGGGTGTTAAAGCCCACATATCTTAAAGTTGCTGAGATTGAGAAACACTGCTCTAACCAAAGTCTCCCTTCCTTTTCCATGGCAGTGCTGGAAAACGACACTCAGGTCTTTGAGTCCAGAGAGACTGAGGAAAAGCTCACTTCAGATCAAGAAGATCCGGATATAGTCAAGCCCTATGCAGCTTATGGACCCCCAGGGATCTCCAAGGTACAAATCCTGAAAGGGTAGCTCTGCCCTTGCCCTTTATTCTTCCATCTCAGGGTTTCTCAACCTTGGCAACTTTAAGAGGTGCGGACTTCAACTCCCAGAATTCCCCAGCTGGCTGGCTGGGGAATTCTGGGAGTTGAAGTCCGTACCTCTTAAAGTTATGGAGACTGAGAAACCCTGTTCTATCTAATCTCTAATCTTTGTTGTTGAATCTTAGGGTGGAATTTGCCCAGTTTTATGGTCCAATCCCAGATACCATGTTCCTATTCTACTGTTGTTAGATCAATAAAGCATCTTTATTTGGGAAGCTTTTAAAGGCTGAGATGCCCCAGAGAGCCTTCCCTTGATTTAATCAAGCCATTTTTAACCTTCATTTTTATTGCCTTTATTGTTTGTTTTTGGCTTGGTGGTGCTTTTATTGCTTTGTTTTATTTTATTGTAATTTATGATGTTTCAGTGTAGTTTTAGATGTCACTGTAGATGTTTTAAATAGTCCTTTCTGTGCAAGCTGCTGAGAGTCCTTTCAAGCGGGGCAGGATAGAAATGCATTTAATACCTACAGTACATAGAAAAATAAACTAAAACTATAAAATGTATAATAATTTTATACAAATTATATAAAATAATTTGGAACTGAACTGAAAGGAGGGAATATGCACTCCACGGAGAAATAATTGTGTCAATTATTGCCCTTTGGGGGAGATGGTGCGGTGATAGAAGTTGAAATATAAATAAATAAATAAAATTTTAATTTTTCATTAAATGGACTTGAAAATTTATTAAAGCAAATTTAACGCATTCAAATACTTTATGTTCGGCCCAGATAATTTTTGAAAGGAAGCACCCCTCGGGAAGGAATCAAGCTCCAAGTCCTGTTCTGGTTCTGAAAATTTTGTGTGTCTCTAGCCAAGTTAGTGCAGTGTGAGAATCCAGCGTTTAAATCTGAAACGGCCACCCCTTGTTTCTCTGTTTCATAACCAGCCTTGTATTGCTGTTAACATACTCCCCTAGAAAAATAGATGTTATATGCTTTCTAGTGGTGGCTGTGGGGTATGGTCAAAAAAGTCAAGATGGTGGTGCAGTGGTGTGATTGGAGCTCAGCCTGTTTTTTTGTGGGATATTGCTGGCTTATGGGGTTTCATAGAGCGCAGAGTAAACAAAACAGACAGAGTGCAGCGTTTAGGGCTAAAAGTATTTTACTTGTAGCATAAGGCAATAATGGGTATGAGTACATTATTGCAAAAAGAAAAAAACAACAAACCATAAGCAGAGTTCCATCAGCAGATGTGAAGAAAACCATGGCCTATACAAAAGGCCAGGCATAGTTACAGTTCAGGAACAGAGTACATGGCAACATGACAGACAGAAGTCAAGAAGCATAGACCCATAGTTCACAGCTGAGATATACACTTGTTTCAGCTTTCTGATTGGAGGGAACTAAGTGTATGGGTTACATACACTTACTGTTGAAACGTAAAGTCTGTTGCACATAATATAAATTGCCACGAGATGGCAATGTTGCACATTGTCTCCCCCCTGGGAAAATGTTCCCATGAGAGAGGTACTCTGGATAGCCATAACATATCACGTGGTACAATGCCTTGGCTGGCCAAGGCCACACACCTGTGTTCTCAGAGCTTTTGTTATGGGAAACAGTGGAGCAGAGGAAAATTACAGTTTTTACATGCTAGGGAATCACAGTGGAGAACACCATTTGATTTGATCTTTACATAGCAACTCCAACATTTTTATGTGCATTGCAAAGCTTTGATGATACCATCTTGACCGTTTTGGGCACCCCCTGCAGACACCTCTGGTTTTTGTCTTTGCTCTGCTGTTTACTAAATGCATGGTTTGGTTTGGCTTCCTTATTTTTTCCTTTGAACGTTAGGAACTTGGAAAGTTTTCCTTCACATTTCACCCCCATGGTTTTTGCTTATTTGACCGATCAGAGTATTAGCTTATTAATATCAGTAGAATGTCAATATATCAATAATAGTATGGGATTCATACCACTCCATGGCACTTTATTTTCTTTCAGGGGAAACTGGTCTACGCTAATCAAGGCAAAATGAGTGATTATGAATTCCTTCTTAATCAAAAGATTGACCTCAACGGCACAATTGCCATCACTCGTTATGGGGGAGCCGGCAGAGCAGCCAAGGTAACCCTGGACCGGAGGGAATATGTTTTCCTCTTGCAGTGAGATTTTTGTAGGACGCTCTTAAATGCACAGGAACCACATAAGTTCACCATTCAAATGTGAATCAGTGTTTCCCAACCTCGACAACTTTAAGATGGGTGGACTTCAACTCCCAGAATTCCCTAGTCAGCACGGCTAAAGTTGTCGAGTTTAGGAAACACTAAATTGTTGAGTTAATCCACTGGGGGGGTTTAAGTGTTTTAAGGCAGCGCTGTGTATCCCCTGCTTGATCACCCAGACCACTTACATTTGTTTTCAACAGTCATGTACTATAGTAAAGACCCCAGCTTGGAAGAAGTAGTGATTTTCCTAGTTAAAA